>CP092867.1:73415725-73475929 GCA_030710605.1 Cordylochernes scorpioides
CTTTACTCGGGTAAAACCAGGGCGAAGCCGGGTACATCCGCTAGTATTTAATATAGAACCTTTTAAAATTTTAAGCATTTTTAAAAATATTATTTTGTTAAAAGGTTCTCTGAGTTCTCTCATAGGGGCGCAGCATGGTTTGAGCCAGTAGAGGTCATTAAATTTCAAAAAGTGACAGTTACAACTTAGCAGGCAGAAAGATAGCAGCAAACAGTACCGCCGGCCATTGGTCGGTGGCTTTCCCATACAGTAAGTTCCTATTCCTTTATATTTAATTTTGGCCGTCAGCAATAGTTCTTCAAAGGTTTTATTTCATGTGTATATATTTTATCATTTTTTAAAATTGACTATATGTATTGATATTATTCCCCTTTTCTCTCCCGCATCAATTTTGTTAATAAATTTATATTAGATGTAAAAAACTAGCCTATTCAATGCACAACCTTGACACCTAATGTGTACAAAATTGTAATAGGTATTGTGGCAACTAGCTTCAAAGGTTGGCTTTCTGGAGTCTAAGAAAGGAATTGCCAGGCCAATAAAATACGTTGAAAATCTTGTCTTTTCATACGCAAAATATTAAAAAGAGGTGTAATAATTAAAATGTCGTTACAATTAAAAAGTGATGATATTGTAGTGTTGAAATTATTAGCCAGTCGTATCGCAATTAAGAACAATTTAATAATCGATAGAAATATATACGAAGTTTATACAGGTTGTTTATATGAGAGTAAAGAAAATAATTACTGGCGCGAGCGCGTGCGTTCTCGCGAGGGTTCGCGTGGAACAACCCGGCGCTGGCACGAGCTTCCTGTTCCATGAAGTCGGCCCATGCTACAATATTAACATATTCACAATATGAAAAATATAAAATATATAAAAGTAAAAAATGTACAAGAATAAAATAGTTGATGTTCAAGCCACCACAATCTTTAAGTATTGGTGTCAGCGTTGATGCTTGTCGTGCGTGTGTTCTTATGTCATAGTTCTGTGGTAAGTTCAACACTATAATAGCTCCGATTTTTGCTTGTCGATATGGAGACCGTGGTGATGAAGCAGGTGAAGGTAGATGTGCCCATGTGGTGATTGGCCAAAAAATATATGTGATGATTTAAGACCATGGAATAGTTGTAAATAATCCAGATATCTTCTACCACATGTTTCACCCCGCGACTGTATATAACTTGTTATTTACTGCAAATAGAAAGCATCACATAACATCCATCTGTACCGCGTAAGACTCTAATAAAGTATAGCAACTGTACAGATAGAAGGAATGGAGAATAATGGGAGGAAATTAAGGTTAAAACTAATCAGGCCTAAGTGAGAATAAGAAAGTAGGCCTATCGAGCCCAGTCCAATATTTACGAGGTCGTGGCCCTCCGGGATGATGTAACTTCCCCCCCCCCTGTTTACGTCAGAAAAGGGCAGTGACCTGCTTGGACCCAGCAGCTATTAGAGGAAGGCCCCAAGACTCAGTTAGTTTGTCCTTAGTCATCAGTCCGTCTTCCTTTCAGTCCAGCCACGCAGGCCGCTCCTATAGAGGTAAATCAATCCTTTCCTACCAGAAACCTCCTCGTCCCATTCCTTCTTGACGTTCAGCGGTTCTTTGTGGAATCTCTGTTTGTTTATTTCACCTTTGGCCTAGCTGTGTCGCCTTCCACCACGACTGCACGGTAGAGGTGACATCGAGGTTCGTCTAGCATCAGGTAATACTGGTCCCAGAGGTCCCAAGATATCACATATATGTGGTAACCGTGGGTCAAACCTGTAGTAACCGAGAGGGACAGTCAGGGCGTGGAGAGTTTTCCAGTACCTCTCTGCATTCTGGAAGACCTTTAACAGTTTTCACAGAGTACAGGCAGTCGTGGTCGAGTCAGAGTGTAAATCTTGGGAATGTCCACACACAAAAAACGAAGAGACACAGTTGTAGTAAGCAAGTTCCATGAACAGATAAAAGTCGAGCTAAGAGAAAGATGGAGATGGAGAAGAGTTCTTTCTGTTTTACATGGTCGATGATGTGGACCTGGCTGCAACCAACAAGGGCTCACGCCGACGGTGAAGTGACTGACTCGTAGGGCTGAAACAGAGGTTTTTTATATATTATTCCCGGGGAGGGGGGGATGCGAGAATTTGGACTTTGAACGTCTGCGGCATTCTGCACCCTTTGACCTTAATGGCAACGGGCTGCCACATTCTCTTTAGGGTTGTTGGACCTCTCTCTCGATTTTAGACGTTTTTGAACTTCTCAATCTTGCTTTAACTCAGCTCTTAATCTATTACATAGTTTTATTTATTCATCCTGAGTTTGTACAAAGTACATTACATATGGTGATGCAATGACACATGCCAACCATGCGTATAGTTATTTATAGATGTGTTTCTATATACAACATGACAATCTTGTTATAAGTATTATACAATATAGAGTTGTTGGTTTAAATTACCATATATATATATAATAAAATGATACAACAGCGTATGTGTAGCAGCTATAGACAGTGGAAAAGATTAGTGCGTCATTTTAGAGGTGATGTGTGTGGTAATGTAAGTTAGTGCTTGTGAGTGTGTGTGTGGTGTGTGTGTGTGTGTGTGGTGTGTGTGTGTGTGTGTGACAATTGACAATTAAAAAATATTTATTGTCATCTTAGACAATATTATACATTTTCAATCATAGGGAGAGAAAAAGAAAAAAGAAGATGAGAGAGAAGAGAAAATATGTACATATATGAAACATATTTTACAAGATGGTGATGGGAGATGGAGGAAGAAACCTCGGCGCTGGAGGGTCCTAGGACCAGGCGATGAGCGGGTCTCCACTGCTTCTCCGAGCCCAACCTGTACAAAGTAGCGATAAATTCGCAACTTTGCCGATGCCAGGATGGAAAGGGCGTCGTCCTCAAGGCCGGACCCGCCGAAGATCCAAGCCTGCAGGTCAGGGGGCCGCCCTATGATGTTGAAGGCCTCTCTGATGAGCGGCCTGATGGAGCGGCAGCACCAGTAACGGTGGCCGAGGGAGCGGTCGATGGACCCGCAGGCAGGACAGGAGGGGCCGACCGAGGCAGGATGGGCCGGATGGGGCAGGGCGTGGAGGGCTAGCTTGAGAGCTGCGTCGGCCTCGTGACCCGAATAGGCGCAGCGCCGCAGCGAGGCCCAGTCGATCCTGGATGGTGGATTGATGGTGGGCGTCCATCTTGCCAGGAATCTGGAGATGGGCGTGGCGGCGAGGCGCGGACGATCCAGGGCCCGTCGGGCCGAGCGCGTCGTGAGGCCGTTGAGGAACGGCGTAGCCGTCCCACGCAGCACCACGGCCGCAGCTAAAGAGCTAGATGAGGGTGCAGACTCCGCCCCGAAGCCCACGGCGTTCTCGGAGGTCAGCCTCCGACAGAAGGCGCCCAGGGCCGCGGCGTCAGCCAGGGCCGAGCGCGTAGGGCGGGCGATGAGGTGTTCCTCCTCGATGAGGTCCCGGACTCGGGCTCCGCTCCAGCGGGCGGGGGCCAGGAGGTCGGGAGGGCGGAGGAACCGGCAGCCGCCGATGATGTGGAGGTCCAGTAGCTGAGCCGTGGGGACCGCCCGGTGGTTGAGGCCCAGGATGTTGAGGCCTCCTCCCATAGCTTCAGCAACCGGAGACGGCGGGGCTGGAGACGGGTGCCGTCCAGTGGAGGGTGGATCCAGGCTTCCCCGCTGTTGCCGCCGACCAGCCAGCTGAAGGCATTTCTGCCCCCGCGGAGCGCGACCTGCACCCCCTTGAGGCAGGCGAGCTGGAGCTGGGTCGCGAGGTCGAGGAGGCCGAGGCCTCCGATGGCAACTGGCCTCGCCATGACATCGGCGGGAAGCCACGCCGTGTGGTCCTGTCCCCAGACGAATCTCGCCAGTCGGGCCTGCAGCTTGGCGATGGTCGGGGGTGATGGTAGGTAGCCATGCAGGTGGTGCTGGATGACAGAGCCCACCAGCGTGTTCGCCGCTCTTGCTCGCCCGACGAGGGAGAGGCCGCGGGTGAAGGGCGTCCATTTGCGGCATGCAGTCTCCAGGAGGGCCAGGAGATGCTGCTCCCGGTGGGCGACGGTGCTCCTGGGGGCGATGTCGAGCCCGAGGATCCTGATGGAGGTGGTCGACCAGGAGGCGCCGAGAGGGGAGTCGCCGCGGTTGCGCCAGGCGCCGCACCAGAGGCCAGCGCTCTTCCGGAGGTTCACGCCAACTCCGGAGGCCTGCTTGTATTCTTCGAAGACGGTCGCCACCCGCTCGAAGTCTCCGTCGCGATGGAAATAGGAGGACGATGTCGTCGGCGTAGGCGGTGACATTGCCCACGCCGAGGGTCAACTCCAGGCGACGTAGTAGCGGCCCCGTGGCGATGCTGAAGAGTGCGGCACTCACGGCGCAACCCTGTCTTAGGCCGTTGAGGAGGGGGAAGGCGGTGGTGTAGAAGCCTCCTGCCCGGATGGTGGCGTCCGCCCCGGCGTAGAGGATGTTAATCCAGGCCCTGAAGGCCTGGCGGGAGGCGGAGGGACGTTAGCAGGGACTCCAAGAAGCCGCGGTCTAGTGAGTCAAAGGCGGACTCCAGGTCTACGCCCATGACGGCCAGCGGCGAGCCCAGGGCGGTGGCCTCCTCGACGGCGTCCGTCACCATGGCGATGTTCCATGACGGGGACCTCCCGGGGACGGCGTAAGTCTGGCATTCCGGCACAAGGGTCCGCAGGTGGGGCTTGAGGCGCCGGTGAAGGATGGCGGCCAGGACCCTGTAGTCGGCCGAGGGCAGCGCGACGGGCCTGTAGCCGTCAAGGCCGCGACCTCCGCGGGCCTTGGGCACGAGGCAGATGGAGCTGCGCCGCGTCGACGGAGGCAGGGCACCTCGGAGCCGTGATGCCGCGAACACCCGGGCCAGAGCTTCCGCGAAGAAGTCCTCGCTTAAGGCGATGAGGAGCTCGCACGGCAAGCCGTCCCAGCCGGGGGCCTTTCCGCGAGGGAGGTGCTCGATGGCGTTGGCGATCTCGCTGGGGCTGATGTCCGGCCGGTGGAGCGGGTCCTCCTCACTCAGCTCGCGGGTGGTGGTGGGCGCGCTGCTGGCGATGAAGGCAGCTCCCGCAGCTGGATCGCTGGTGGGACGGGCGAAGCGGGGCTGGAAGGTCGCGAACGCCCTCCGCCGAAGCTCGGGGCCCTCGATGATGTTGTCCTGCTCGTCCCTGATGACGCTGAACGGGCGTCGGAGGCGGATGGCGCGTGCTAGGTCCGGCAGCGATGGGTAGTCGGCCCGGATGGAGGAGGCCTCGAGCTGCGCCGCGATGTAACGTCTCGCCCTGTAGACGTAGCTGTCGCTGGCAGCGTGGCGTGGGTCGTGCAGGGATCTGGCCTCCGCCAGCAGCCCCGCCTTGATGGAGGTCCACCTATCCCAGAAGGTCCCGTCGTCGTCATCGTGCGCTGTGTCTTCCTCCAACTCCCGGATGTAGCCAGCCAGATGTTCGAGAGCAAGGCCCGAGCGGAGCATCGCGGCCAAGCGAGGCTGGGTGGGGGAGGAGACGGCGGTGGTGGGCGGGCCCACCTGGAGCAGCACGAGGCGGTGGTCCGAGAGGTGGTAGTGGCTGGTCGCGTAGATGGACGCGCGATCCAGGACTCCAGCAGGGACGAGGATCCGGTCCAGGCGGTTCGATTCGACTTGGTCGCCGTGCATGGCGACTCTGGTGGGCAGGTGGGCGGCGTCGAACTGGGTGGACACGTCGACCAGCGCGGCCAGGTCCAGAAGAGCGGCGAGGGCATCCGATGATGATGATGACGAGGGGCCCCGATCCCTGATGTTAAAGTCGCCGATGATCCAGCAGGCCCCCTCCTCTCCTGTGCCGCTGTCGCCGCCAGGAGCTCCAGTTGCCGGTTTCTCTCCCGGGGTTCATGCGCCAGATGAACGACGATGGCCGTCATCTCCTCGCCGCGGACATCTATTGTTGCCAAGGCGATGTGGCCCGGCCACAGGATGCGTTGATGTAGCACGGCTACGCCTGGTCCGAAGACGCAGGCGAGTCCGGATCCCGAGATGGCTACGGGATGGGCCAATACAACAGCGCTGTAGCCGAGGCAGAGGTCTTGGCCGCTGCCGAGATGAAATGCGTTTGTCTCCTGGACAAACGCGATGTCCACGTGATGTTGTCTGAGGAGATGACAAAGGGCAAGGCTCCTCCTCCGAGTGGCGAGCCCTCGCGCGTTGATGGCTGGCGACGCGGTAGCTCATTGTTGCCGTCCCTTATGCAGCACCCCCTTGGTCTTCTGGAGGGTCTTGCGGATGGTGTGGTTGGAGTCTGGGATCGAGGCCTTGATGGTTTCGGCCACCTGGTCGAGGGCGGCGACCTGTGCTTTTGACAGCGAGGCCACTCGCTTCTCCATTTTTCCTTTAGAGGTGAGTAGCCGCTGTGCGTCCTCGCGGTCTATACCGGGCAGCCGGTCCCAGTCGATGGAGAGGTTGGGGACTGCTTGAGGTGCTCCTGCAGCTGGACGAATGCGGGTTTGCCCCGGGGAGACGCGGAGGGAGTTGAGGTCAGCTCCTCCTCCGACATCTCAATGTCGAGCGGAGAGGTCTCAGGCTCGGGGGGCCGCGGGGCAGCCAGAGGAGCAGGGAGGGCGACAGGGGCGGGCTGGGCAAGATCCTTCGGTTCGGCAGGATGGGGCGCCGAGGGGATCGCTGGAGCCTCAGTTGATGTCTTCGCCGGTTGGACAGGGGACGCCGGTGTTGCGGGCGCAGGTGCCGGCTTCCTTGGTTGCTGAGGAGGAGGAGGAGGAGGAGGGGGGCGAGGCCTTGCGTCGGTGTGAGACGCTGCTTGCCTGGGGCTGCCGTTCCCTTGCCTGGCGAGCGCTGGACAGTTGGCTCTGCGGTGGCCCGTGCTTGCCGCACTTGGAACACTTGATGCCAAAGGAGAGGAAGGCTGACAGGGTGTCTCCCTTGGACTTAATGGTCAGACGGGTGGGCAGCGACTCCAGCCTCACGCCCTCGCGGAGCAGGATGAACGCCTCCCGGCGGCCGTCGTTGAAGGTGTATTCCCCCATCTTGATCATGATGGGGGCGATGGAGGTCACGGTGCCGAAGTTGCGCAGGGGCTCCACGATGGCGCTGTCCTCGACAAAGCCGGGCAGATTAGCGATGATGATGCGCTCTGCCCTTTTTCGGTAGGGGAAGACCTTCAGGTGGGTGCCCTCGATGTCCAGGCCCACCTCCACCAGACGGCTCGCAAGGTCCTTGCCCGCGAGGCCCACGACGTAGTGGCCGTTCATCCTGTTGAATTGGGTTATTTTCCTGGCCCTCCGACCAGGTTGCCTATTGCCTGGAGGTAGTAGTAGTCCGGGATGTCAGGGCACAGCTCCACGAAGATGTAGTTCTCGTGGTTGGTAGAGTTCTGCCTCGCCTTGGCGTCGGCGATGTTGGCGCGCGTCGCCTTGATTTCCTGGGGCGGCATTGACCTCGGCCCTGTAGGTCGCTTCTGCTGCTGGGAGCTGCGCTTCTCAGCAAGCCTGCTTGGCTGCTTAGCGGCGTGGTCAGGTGACGGTGAGACGAGGCGCCTTTTCTTTCTCTTCACGACGGTGTAGCCTTCGTCTGGCGTCCGCCTCCGCCATCTCGCTGTCGGCCCAGTTGAGCGAGGCCGGGCTGGCTAGAGTTACGCTGGTCGTAGCAGCAGTCTTCGGCGCCGTGACGTCACCACGCGCGGCGGCCGGATTTACATGCATGTCGCCTGCCGGCGAATTTGCATACTTTTGGTTTTCAGAAGAAATTTCAATTATTTTCTTCATGTTTATTTCTTTTGGCGATATTTCCTCGCCTGTTGGTAGCAGGATGCTGGGCCTTTCAGGCACTTTTTCAGCACATCCTGGGCTTTCTGCCAATATCACACTTGCCAGACTAAGCGCCCTTTACACGCACTCAAAAGGCGAAAACGGCGGAGCTCGCGAAAGCGTGGCCGCACGCCCGAGTGTGTGTGTGTGTGTGTGACAATTTAAACTGATTTTATTGACATACCAGTCAATCTTTACATTCAAGAGTTAATAGATATTTACATTTACAAGAATAGTTGCAAGAAAACAAGAGTCAAGAAATATTTACAGTAATCTTGGAAGTATGGAGCCGTTCCCGAAGGGACGTTTTGGTCCCAGTCGGTAGCTACAGAGCTGACTTGAATTTTAGCAGTCCGTCCAGAGTAGTCTGGTCGCCACCCCGGGCGCGCCGTATGACGCTGTCCAAGAAGCCCGAAAGAATCCTCCTTTGGTCTCGCGGTACGTTATGATAGCTGTTCCAAGCCTTCTCGTAGCACAGGACCGAGTTAATGAGAGTATTATCATCGCTCCACACCATTATGGGTCTTAAGATGGCTCTGTAATTCAGATCCTTGAAAGTGTCAAGGAGCCATCTTTTACGGTCTTCGTCGGTCTTGACAGGCAGTGCAGGCGGAGAGGCCACTTTAGTTGGGACTGATTCTTTCCCGTGGGGAACAGGCGGCGTCGGCCTAGCAGGCTGAGGCGTAGGCAGTGGGGGTGTTGAAACTGCGGATGGTGGGGGAGCAGAGGGCTCCTCAGTGGTGGTCATGTCTACATCCGGTGTGTGGGTCGCAGGTCCGAGGGTCCCCTGCGCAGGCAGAGGGCCACACGGGGCAGTGAAGTCCGGCCGGGCGGGAGGCGTCGGCTCAGTCGTCGCCGAGCGAGGGCCCGCGGGGTGCTCGGGTGTAGGGGCCTCTGGTGGAGGGGCAGGAGCCGCCACGTGCACAGATGAGGCCGGAGGCGCTGGTGCAGTCGGCCGGGGCGCCGCAGATGGTGGGGACACAGCTTGGGCATCTGGTTGAGCGCCGGAAGGCCCGAGAGCTGGACTGGGAGGCGCTGGCGCAGAAGGCGCGGCCGAAGACTGCCTAGGCAGCCCAGGCGCGGTCGATGGTGGAAGGCCGGTGGTAGAGGGCGGTGAGGCTCGTCTGGAGGTGGTGGACTGCCCATAGAGCAGAGGGCAGCTGGCTCTCCTGTGTCCCTGTCCGTGGCATCTTGAGCATTTGATGCCATATGAGATGTAAGCGGGCCAGGCCTCACCCTTGATCTTGATCTCGAAGCGGGTGGGCAGCTTGTCGACGGTTATGCCGTCATGGAGGAGGATAAAGGCCTCCCGGCGGCCGTCGGTGAATTCGAATTCGCCCGCTTTAAGTTGTTTGGGGGCTATGGAGGTCACACGCCCAAAGCGTGTAAGGGCGTCAATCACAACGGCGTCCCGCACGAAGAAGGGCAGGTTCCCAATTGTGATTCTGGTTGCACTTCTCCTGAAGGGGAAGGTCCTCAGGAGGGTTCCCTCAATTTCAAGGCCTTCACGGATTAGTTGTTCCGCCATGGATCTGCTGGTGAGGCCCACCAGGTACTGGCCGTTCACTTTGGAGAATTGAACGATGTTTTTTGTTCCTCCAATAATACCTCCAATAGCCCTGAGGTATTGATAAGTCTCGTAGCTAGGGCAGTACTCCAAGAAGAAGCACTGCTCCTCGGTGCAGTTCGCCTGGCGAGCCCTGGCCTCCGCGATGTGCGTCCTCGTGGTCCTGATCTCTTGGACTCGAGGAATGAGTGCAGGCGAGGATCTTTGTCGCCTGGCTGCCGATCCAGCACTGTTGGGCTGTGCGGTCATGTCGCGCGGTGCTGTTGTGTCACGGCGTTTTCTTTTATTTTGAACGATGGTAAAATCGCCTTCAGTTACAGGATTTAGATCCATAGGTAAGTTATCCCGGTTCTGCTGACCAAGAAATACGCCAGATGAAGGCAACGTAGTTGCAGATTCGCGCGTAGAGGCGGAATTTGCATGTCTTTGGCCAATAGGCAAATTTGCATAGCTGGCCATTTCTTGCGTTTCTTCCGAGTTTTGCAACTGGAAATTGTTATTTGCAGATAACTCTGCTGAGGTTTGTGGTATTAGGCCGTACCTTGCAGGTAATTCATCGGCGTTGAATGGGCTGTCCGCCCATACCAAATTAGTCGCTTCCAGCGACAAATTTAGGCTATTAAAGGGCGAAAACGGCGGAGCTCGAAAAAGCGCGGCCGCACGCCCGAGTGTGTGTGTGTGTGACAATTAAAAATTATTTATTGTCATCTAGACAATTTTACATCTCACATGAGAGAGAGAGAAGAGGAAAATATATACTTATAGAATTAAAAATATACATATATGGTCAAATTTACAAAGGGGACGAAGGTAGGAGACCTCGGCGCTGGAGGGTCCTGGACCAGGCGAAGAGCGGGTCCTCCACCGCTTCTCCGAGCCCAAATGATTTCAACAGGAGGTCAGGGCGGCAAGGCGGCCCTAAGCTCAGAAAGTCCCCTGAAAATCTCCCGAGGAAGTCCTCCCTATCCTCAGGGTATAACACCGCTTCCACGAGGTCAAGCTCGAAAGAGATAAATTGGGGCATGGGCTTCGGATTGAATTCCTTCATCAATTCAAAGGTCAAAAGTTGCAATTCCTTGCAACGTTTATCGATTGGATCAACCTCCATTTGGGTAGATGGGGGAGGCGGAGGTGTGGCCATGGCCGGCGTCGACTCCCTCTTTTGGGGAGCGGGTGGTGCTGGCTCAGCAGGCCGAGGCGCAGGCAGTGCGGTTTCTGGAGGCACTGCGGCTGTACCGGACCTCAGCTCTGACAAGACCTGTCGCAGGACCTTATAATAGTACTATTACTATCTTTTCCGGGCCTTAGGTCGAGGATTTGGTTTACTAGGCCGGCAAGAGCATTGCTCTGCGGAGGGGTCATATGGCAACCGCGCTTATGTGCCTTGGTCCTTGAGGAGAGGAGGTCCAGAACCTCCTCCCGCCCAAGGCCAAGGGCGTCAGTTCCAGCGAAGGACGAAGGCATTTCCGCCGTCAGCCGGCGGATTTACATATTCTCGAGAAATAGAGTTTTCCCTAAAGAATTCTCTATAAGAATCGTTTTTCATCGATTTCTCCCCACCGTTTGGAGATAGGACGCTGGGCCTTCCAGGCTCTTGTCCAGCAGGTCCTGGGCTCCCTGGTGATGCCGAATTCGGCATGGTTACGGCTGTTTCATCACTCGCCAGAAGCGCAAAATGCGGAGCTCGCGCGACGCGTGGCCGCACGGTCGGTGTGTGTGTGTGTGTGGTACTTTTTCAGATTCTAATATATTTAAGGTTGAAGATTAGTTTGATAATGATGTAAATGTTTTGTAATAAGGAGAGAATTAAGAACGCATATGTATTGGAGACAGTAGCTGGAAAGTTTGTGGGAGGATCAAATGGCTTTGGCCGTTTTTAGATACTTCCTCAGAAAGGGGGATGAAAGAAGATACACTGTGTCCAAACAGGAAACGGGAGCGCAGCGCGCGATGAAGGGTGTCCAGTTTTAAGACTGCATTCTTCGAAAGAGAGGGGCAAATGTTTGATTACTATTTTTGAAAGAGGGGGAATTTGCCTTGTCTTAAATGAAGGGCCATATTTTGGTATTTTGTGTTTTCGAGGAATAGATTTTGTTATGCATTGGGAAAACTTCTAGACACTATTTGAGGTTGTAAAACCATCGATGTTAACCCTTAATTAGTCGCGCTGGGTGTATTACACCCAGTAAGATACTGAACTGTAAATAATAAATATAGCAGCTTGAGAGTGTCTCGGTAGCTTAATTATTTGTGGTGAAGCATAGATTGGCCTAATGAATTTTAAAAATATACATTCAACCTATTCGTAATCAGATAAGCTGAGTTGTTCACACCCAGAGCGAGTGTTTACATAACACTTTTGGCAGGCCGTGAGTGACAGCTCGCCTATATTTTTTAGGTTTCAGATTCAGCCGGATGTATTTCCGTTGGCTTTGTTCACATATTTGTATGCTCTTTATTCCTAGCTCTCCAAAAACTATCGTTTGCTATTAAATAAAAAAAAACATTTCATGGATACTTCAATTTTCTCTAATTCCGAATCCGAAAATGTAGTTGTTGGTGGCACAACGGATATATCTTCTGATGAAAATACCGAAATATATAGCAACCATTATTCTGAATCCGAGTTGGAATCTGAAAACGAAGAATTTGGTTCAACTACCAGTTTATATGTGGGGAGAGACCAGACAACGCGGTTGAAGACCAGTGATTGGCAAAGTACAAGGTAATAATTCGCTCTTAAAACATAATTTATCACCTTCCTGACCCGAAGAGAGATGGAAAAACATCACAACAGCTGTTGGAGCTTACAAAAAATGTATCACAAATAAAATAGTTGGAAAATAGTATGTAACACCAATCAATATATCTCAAGGATTCGAGGGAATTTTTCTCGAGAAAGAGATGCAAAAGATACTGATGAAGTAGAAACTTGGGCTCTTATTGGACTTTTGTTACTTTCTGGGACAAGAAAGGCCTGCCATCTTTCAAGAAATATGGGCAGATGATGGAACCGGATTCGAAATTTTCCGGTATGTAATGAATCGCGAGCGATTTCTCTTTTTACTCAGGTGTTTGCGTTTCGATGATTTGCTCGCACATAAAATAAGAAAGAAAATTGACAAACTAGCACCAATTAGAGAAATATTTGAAGAATTCGTTACAAAATGCAAAACTATGTATCATCCTGGTGAATATTTGACAGTAGATGAAAATAATATTACATTCAAAGGCCGATGTAGTTTAAAGCAGTACCTTAGCAATAAACCCGCAAAATAGGGCATAAAGACTTATTTGTTATGTTGTTCCCGCACAAGCTATGTGGTGAATATTGAAATATACGCTGGCAAGCAAGCTGATGGCTCTTATCAAATAAGCAACTCTCCCAACAGTGTAGCTGAAAGACATGTACTTCCAATCTACGAGTCAAAACGCAACATAACTACTGACAATTGGTATACCAGCTATCCTCTTGCAGTAGCTCTTTTTACCCTTAGTTACTCGCGCCTATTTTACTGACGTTAGTACTCGCGCGGGGTCTCGTAGACCCCAATATTCTACAATGAATAAAATCCTTAAAAAATAAAATATGGAAATAAATTTTGCTTGCATCCAAAAGAATACAGTCTCTAGTTTACAAATATATCAATTTATTATAAAAATTACACTATTAATTATTTTATCTGATAAAATTGGTAATACGGCAAAAATGCTAAACTATCAATATATACAAAATTCTCCTTTAAATTATAAATGAAAATCTAAATTATTCTTGTGCACACTTACTGCAAAGTGTTGTTGAGTGTTCAGTATAAATGTGATTAGCGCATTTAGCACATATAATTTTGGAATTTCTGTCTTTGTATCGATCACAAAATCGGCAACCCCTCCGTTTCGCTGACGATGACTTTGGCGTATTTTCTTCCTAAAGAAACAAGAACTTAATATCTGTCAAATAATTATAGCATTTCATGACTCATCTGTAGAAGAATGTGCAGATATACTATTTTTGATATCTTTTGGCAGAAATAATTTATTTTCCTGTTTTGTTAGGTTCGGGTCAATTAGCCCAATGCAATCTCTTCAATGAACGATCTTCATTTAAATATTTCCAATTTTTGCTCCTTTTATATGCAACCTTTGTTGAAACATTGAGGAAATAAAAATAAGACACAATGGCCACTTCCTTGTCCTCCTACTTACTGTGGAAATTTACACAATTGATCAACTACATCACCTTTTTTGTTTCATTACAATATTTTCCACCAGATTCAGAATCTATTTGTTTTGTGGAGTCTATTATTGAAATTAATACTTGACTCCAAAAATGAAAATGTGAGTTGAACGTAACTATTGTATAAAAATTGAGGGAATGCTTGAAATTAAAGTTATGTTATTACACTCCCGCGGGGTCCAATGGACCCCAACTCCATTGTATTTTCTATTATAGGTCAACAAAAATAAGTTAATATAGGTTTGCATATTCATTGGCATATAAAATTAAGCTACTAAAGTTTTGATTTCAAAATGTTTTATATAATTCTAGATATTTAATGAAATAAGTTTGTCTGGGGTCTATCAGACCCCGCGCGAGTACTTAAGGGTTAAATGACCATAAGTTGACCTTAGTAGGAACACCCAAAAAGAACAAAAAATAAATACCACCTGAATTTATGCCAAATCGCACACGACAAGTGTTTAGCTCAATTTTTGGTTTTCAAAAAAATGTCTCCCTTGTATCATATGTTCCTAAAAGGGGCAATAGTGTCATTCTTTTATCTACAATTCACTCAGCAGTAAAATTGATGAAGAGACAAATGGAAAGAAGAAGCCAGAAATGATTACTTTTTACAACATGACAAAAGGATCAAAAGACGTCGCTCTATTCCGTGGGGTGACGTACCAAAATATGGCCCCTGTGTAACTTTTTTGAACTCTTAAATATTGATGGAATTAATTCCAAACTTCCTTTTGATGGAAATCAACCCCAAAATATTCACAAAAGGAGAAAGGATTTCCTAATAGCTATATCACTTGAATTGGTAACAGAGTATCATCATATCAGGTCTACTACCAAATCCTTTTCGAAACCACTTCGAAGTGTTGCCCGGAAACATGCTGGTCAGTCACCAGAAACTATGGTAAGTTTTACGTAAAATATAATTGAAAAATATATCTAATCCTTTTATATTTAAGGAAGAAGACATTCCAGAACCTCTTTCAAAGGTCCGGAAAAGATGCCATCTTCGTTCTTATAAAAGAGATCGTAAGATCAAAACACTATGCCAAAGTGCCAAAATAATGTTTGTAAAGAACATTCTATTATGATGTGTAGGCAATTTATATAAATGTTTCGAAAATTGCATTCCAAATTTAACAAAATTAATTTGGTGCTCAAATTAACATTTTATTTTTTAAAATATTTTAAAATATAAACATTACTCAATTTATTGATCAAAATATCTTAATTGTTAATAAAATAATTGCATCATACAAAATGTCAAAAATTATTTTGTTTTAAGTGATATTTCACCAGGTTAAAACACCACAATCAAATTTTAATTTAAAAAGAAACATATGCGTCAGAAATAGTTTAAATTTCTTTAACCCCCATATTTGCCCGATCTGGTCTCCTATAATTTCCACTTGTTTGCAAACATGTTGAAAAAGTGGAAATTCCAGATATTTCTACGATAAAATACTCTTGTGATTTGCATAGCATTTCAGTATTGTCTATGCTAATTGACATCTCTACCTATGTAGCGCAGCTTTGTTGGTTTGTAGTTGCCTATCGGTTATATTGGATAGTGCAGGCCGCTGATAGGCGTGAGCCTATCTCTTGTCCTTCTTTATTGTTTATACCATTAATTAATAAAGGATCTTTCTCTTCTACGAATCTATAATATTTTCCCTACAAAACAGAATGAAAAGGTTTGAAAAAATAAATTTAGTTAAAATGATAAATGTATTTCTGAAATGTAGATGTATTTTAGAAAACCTTTTTTTGTAGAGATAAAATAAATGGCAGAGAGACCTCAGGAGAAGTCAGTAACTCTAAAGTGGGACTATGGTGAAAGTTAAATAATTTTATTTTGAAATAAAAATGTTTTATTCCAAACACAGAGAGGTAACACACTTGTATAATTTCAGGAATATAATAGAGACAGCTGTGTGTGTGGTCCAAATATTGGTCTGGAATTTAATACTTAAATTTTAAATAGTTGATCCTCTAATTCAGATATTACCGTAAGTACAGACACTAGACACATAAGCACTGTTTCTATATACTCTTTTCAAATCGTTGAAAATCAAGAATAAGTGATATTCAAAATCAAGATCTCTTTACTTTATTAGAGAATATTCTAATAATATATCGTATATATCTAGAAAATTAGAAATTACATTTCTTTTATTGATAATTAAGCAATTCAAATTATGAAATTTCGTTTCATATAAAATAGTGCTAGGTTATTAATTGATCCTGATTTTTTTCAGATGCTATGGAGATTCTGGTCAGAAAAGGCCCATTTTGTGTTCTGGCGGAGAATCTCAAAAACCCAAACCCCCATTTACACCATTATTCCAGGCAAAATGTTCTCTTCAATGAGGTTGTGAGGTTGGGCGCTATTGAGATGAAGGCCAAAAGAAAACAATTCTAGGTTTGGAAATTTTGTTTAAAATCTAGAGTTGGTGTTAAATCTCTTGTTAATTCTATAAAATACTCGCATATATTGTCAATGCTCAATGAATCCTTATATCTATAAAAATGAAATCCAAAATCGTTGTTTGTTATCGCGTTGCGCAAAATATACAGAATCAATAATTATGAAATTTCGCATGTAGGAAGCTGAAGATTTAGTTTAACATATAGGTTAAATTTAAGTTAAAAAGTTGATGTGCTTTTTTTTAAATGTAAAACCAAAAAGCGTTAGTTCCAGCCTTTTACCGCTTGGCGCCGCACTGGTCGCGACGATAAATGAATTTGGTTGGTTAATAATTTTACACGTAGTTTGTTTACACGATCAATGTTAATTTGTTCACACAATGAATGTTTTTAAAAGGTAAGATTATATATATTGTAACGTTTTTGTGTTAAAAGTTTCAAAATGTAATGTTAAAATATATTTTTACATTGTTCATTTATTTTCTTGTTGTTTTATAATAATTAAGATGCAAATTACATTGCTGTTGTTGTTGTTTATTTTCGTTTGTTTATAAAATAAAATTACATTGTATGTGATGATGATGACAAAATGACTTTTTGAATTGAAATATAAAATTCATTGAAAAAAGAAAGGATTAATTTTAAAATTCACATACGTGAAAATATAAATATTTAAACTCTTTGGAAATAACAAGCGATCGTTATCAAATTTATACGCCCCCGGAACCTGGGTTAATTAAAACTGCATTGTGAAATTTCGCACGTAGGTGGCTGAGGTTTTGGTTTAGCATTTAGACTAAAATTGCAAAAATTGCATTTCGAATAACATTTTTTTCCTTTTTAGAAGGAAAGATTTTATTTGGTTATTTAGTGATATTTTTTAAATTATATTAATTGGAAATATTAAAGAGTGGATGTGTACCCGGCTTCGCCCAGGTTTTATCCGAGTGAAGTTTGGCCAAAGAATATCATTGATAATAATATTCCGGAACACACAGAATATTATGATAATAATGATAATAATATTCGTTACATTATATCCTTCTCCTTTATATCTATAAAAATGAAATCCAAAATCAATGTTTGTTATTGCGTTGGGCAAAATCTACAGAATCAATCATTATGAATTTTCGCATGTAGGTAGCTGAAGATTTCGTTTAACATATAGGCTATTCAAAACATAAAAAGGTTATTGTGCTTTTTTTAAAATGTAAAACCAAAAAGCGTTAGTTTCAACCTTTCTCCGCTTGGCGCAGCACTGGTCGCGACGATAAATGAATTCGATTGTTTAATAATTTTACACGAAGAATGTTTTTGAAAGTTAAGATTATCCAATCGCCGAGAAACTTTAAAAAGTTATTCACCTTACTACTTGGAAGGTTTCTGGTTTGAATTTTATTTGAAATAAATATTCGTTGCAATTTTATTTGCAAATTTTCTACTTTCACTCGCAAGCAGCGCCTCTCACGGCATTTGGTGAAATTACATTTATAAATTGTAAAAATATATATAGGTGGATTATATGTTTTCTAAAATCGTTTTAACAAATGTTCGTTAGTCAAACTTTTACTCTGGTAAAAACCGGGCGAAGCCGGGTACATTCGCTAAATACATTTATTTACAAATGTTCGTTTGTGGTAAGATACTATTTCTTCAACTTCAAATTACCGAGTGGACCTTTCAATATTGACTTTATTTAAATTATCGTGCATTTTTCAAGGGACCAGGAAAACTTTCAAATCATCGAGTGTATAGACAAGTATAAATTCAGTGGGGAGCTGAAGATTTCGTTTAACATATAGGCTATTCAAAACTTAAAAAAGGTTATTGTGCTTTTTTTAATGTTAAACCAAAAAGCGTTAGTTTCAACCTTTTTCCGCTTGGCGCAGCACTGGTCGCGACGATAAATGAATTCGATTGTTTAATAATTTTACACGATGAATGTTTTTGAAAGTTAAGATTATTCAATCGCCGAGAATCCATGTTTGCTAAAATCGTTTTAACAAATGTTGTTAGGCAAACCTTTACTCGGGTTAAACTGAGGGAAGCCGGGAACATATATATATATATATATGAAAAAACAATAGAAAAAAATAAAAGATAAGTGGGTCAGGTGTTGATATTTAAAATAAAGAAGGCATCTCCTGACCACAAGCACATGTGCTTTTTAGATGGCAGAGCGCCATCTAGTGGAGTAAAAATAAACTAAACGTTTATTTAGCTTACTCCGAGATATTTGGCCAACCCAATTTCTTGATAAATCAAGAAAAGCCATCCACGAACGCGTTTCGCGCTGTTGGCGCTCGTCAGCGTGGAGAAGGCTGTAACCATTGCGACCAAAAAGAGTTTTTGGACCCAATGGCTTCCCGAGAAATCAAGAAATGGGTATTTAAGGCCAAATTTGCGTAAAGACGCTTAACACATGAAAAACAATAGAAAAAAATAAAATATAAGTGGGTCAGGTGATGATATTTAAAATAACATATATATACATATTAAAAAACGAAAGAAAAAAAATAAAAGATAAAAAGATCAGGTGTTGAAATCAATATTAAAAATGGCATATCCTGACCAGGAGCACATGTGCTTTTCAGAAGGCAGAGCGCCATCTGGTGGAACAGAAATCAACTATTCATTGATTTAGCCTGTTCCCTGATATTTGGCCAACCCAATTCGTGGATGGCTTTTCTTGATTTATCAAGAAATTGGGTTGGCCAAATATCAGGGAACAGGCTAAATCAATGAATAGTTGATTTCTGTTCCACCAGATGGCGCTCTGCCTTCTGAAAAGCACATGTGCTCCTGGTCAGGATATGCCATTTTTAATATATATATATATATGTCGAATCCTGTCGACTGACTGTCGGATCGGGGTTGACTTACTGTCGAATTGGAGGGGGGGGGGGGGTGGTGTCGACTCACTGTGGAAATGCTGTGAACTCCTGTCGAATTGTGTGATTAGGTGGATTTGGGGTGATTTTGTTGATTGGCGCAGTCAAGGTCGAATGGTAAAAAGGTTTTCCACAGGGGAAGAACGAATCCACCTGGATGGTGTAGAAAATAGACCATTGCGAGAGGGAGAAAATGAGATTGGAGGCATGGCCTTTCACATGATGGAGCGTAAACTACCTTGGTTGGAGCCTGTTGAGCACACCTAGCTCGTAACACGGTCACCTGCCTTCTTTTTACCTCTTGTCCGAGATCATCGCCATCAACTCTCTCGACTTCTCATTGGTGGAGATCCTTCCACGTGCTCTCTGATGATTCGCTATCAATTTGTCATGCTTCAATGTGATTGGCTCAGTACATTGTCCATTGTCGCCATGATTTCAATCCTCCAGGAAGAAGAAGACCTTTGAGCCAAAGTTTTATGGGTCCAGGGCAGTGACCTTTACTTCCTGGATAATGCAATCCTGTACTTTGTTCTTTCCCATCTCGCGAGACCTAACCTTTATTGAAGCTTTAGACGATACATTATACATAGATTGTAGTGGGATTACATAATCCTATAAACAGATTATATTACAGATCCATCCCCTACATGTGAAGAATTTAAAAAGGGGCGGCCTGAATTGAATTCTGTGGAAGAGAAAGTAATTTTGTGGGGAAAAATTAATTGGGGAGCACTGTGGGGCTATATACAATTGTCAAAAGTGAAATCAAGAAAGGTAAAAGCGAATTGTGCTGGTGAGAAAAATTGTTGAGTGGTTGAGAAAAATATAAATGGCGCCTATACAATTATTCGCACTTATTATGGAAATCTACATCAAGGGAATTTTCTCTTAGGGCTTTGGGAAATCAAAAATAATAATTTTGAAAAATGCTAAAAGTAAAAAGAAAATTTATATTATGATGCACTAGCGCGATTTTAATTAAAAGATAATTAGAATATAATTAAAAGAAATAAAAGTGAATTCTCGTTGATGGAGAAATTGTTGAGTGGTTGAGAGAAAAAAATGGTGCCTATAAAATTATTCAGACTTGTTTTATGGAAAACTACTTCCAGAGAATTTTCTGTTAGGGCTTTGGGAAATAAAAAAATAATAATTTAAAAAATAATAAAAGTAAAAAAGATAATTAAAAGAAATAAAAGTGAATTCGCGTTGGTGAAAAAAATGTTGAGTGGTTAAGAAAAAAATGGTGCCTATACAATTATTCAGACTTGTTGTATGGAAATCTACATCAAGGGAATTTTCTGTTGGGACTCTGGAAATGAAAAAAAAATAATAATTAAAAAATAATTAAAAGAAATAAAGTGAATAAGCATTGGTGGAAAAATTGTTAAGTGGTTGAGAGAAAATAAATAAAATGGTGCCTATACAATTATTCAGACTTGTTGTATGGAAAACAACATCAAGAGGGGATTTTCTGTTTGGGCTTTGGAAATCAAAATAATAAAAATAAAATATATAAAAGATAATTAAAAGAAGTAAAAGTCAATTTGCGTTGGTGGAAAAATTGGTTAAAATAAAAAGGAAATTTATTATATAAAGGTAAATGTTTTGATTAAGCATTTTGATAAATTCAAAATTAAAAAAAAAAAAAAATGGGGTGGAAGAAAAAATTAACAATTTTTACAAAGCTTTATTGAAGCGCGCGCGCGCGCGCTCTCTCTTTAGACGATACATTATTCATAGATTGTGGGGGGGAAGTTACATAATCCTATAAACAGGTTATCACATATATATGTGTTTGTCATCTATGCACGACCTCAATATGGAACTAATCTCGCTGAAATTTGAACAGGACAGAGAGTTAAATCTGCAAGAGTTTTTTGTCGCACTTTTAACCAATAAAAATTATAATTAACCAAGTACTGAGCAACAATATATTTTTTTGTCAGAAATGATCATGACAATATTGCTGTATCATGATTGAATGACATAAACAAAATTCTTCAGGGGAATATTCACTAAAGCAGACCACGGGTGAAGCCAGATAATAATTTTTAGTAGGCAGGAACAAAATTCTAGCAGCGAAACATTCACTCGAAAAGAAGACACGAAGCCAGGTCATCTCTCTATATAAAATATCGTTTCTCGGCCTTTTGGGTAAGATCATGTAGTATATCTCTAGATTTTTTTATTTATATATATCTTTTTAAAAATCTATTCAGTAGAGAGAGTGGATATGTTTGCTCGAAAAATATATGTTATATATTATGTAAATATATAATGTAACGAATATTATTATCATTATTATCATAATATTCTGTGTGTTCCCTAATATTATTATCAATAATATTCATTAGGCAAACTTTCACTCGGATAAAACCCGGACGAAGCCGAGTACACATCCGCTAGTGTTTTTTTAATATATTAATCGAATTAGAATAATGGTATTTTCAATTTTCCTTTTGTCCTTCTATAAAGAAGAATGGAATTTATTTTATTATATTGAATTTTCCTGTAAAAAAAATCTAGGTTTTTTCCTTTCTTATTATTTATTAGAAGCTTTTATTAAACTTGCTTCCCTGTCTGTCTGTCCCTCGAGTTCTTTATTGTTCTTTGAGAAAGACATGTTTAATCATTTCATCAGGAGAAACGAGAAGCGAAGCTGCAGACTATCATGTTCAGTTCGAGGCAAGTAGCGTTGCAGCTACACTATTGGTCATAGCACATTCCCCTCTCATTGTCTATATATTCCAGTACTGACCGTCTAATACCTAGCTAGGATACTGCTACAATACTGTGTTGGTAAATCTGGAACAAAGGGAAGTGAACTTCTAGAATGTCTTTTGCAAACAAACGTAGAATCCAGACTTTATAGATAGCATGCACATGTATCTGTATTGTAAAAAAATATTCTATTCAATGTTACCCTTAAATCGGTTTCAATCGATTTTAGAATTTATTTCATTTGTTTAGGGACAAGGTTGAATTTATCTCTACTGTGACTAAGGAATCATCGCAATGCCAGACCTAGAAGATGGAATCACCCTCCTTGACGCCAATCTAATCAATGAACCTCAAAAACCAAATTCTTTATCAATTTAATTATCTTCAAGTTTTGTAAGTGTAATAGAAAAATAAATATAACAAAGCTAATATTCTACGTAGATAGATGTTCAATATTACACTTGCCCGAAAAAATTAAGAACATCTTTTTTTTTTCATTTATCTCAAATTTTAGTGAACATTTATCAATGAAATTTGATACAAAATTTTATTATTCCATCATTAATTAAAATACCCGAAATCAAATCTAACACGTATTTTATGCAAATTATCCAGTCAAGCAATGATCTTCATAGTCAGTGCATAAATATCTTGGTTATTGTTTTGAATATGGGGTGTGATCGCTTTTAGCTGATGAACATGCTCTACATCAGCAACCCATAATAAGAATTAGGGAGTTTATCAGCTCCTGTGGATTCAACGTCCACTCTTGTGTTAAGGCTTTTTTTGAGCTCATGAGTGTTTCTAAGAGGAGGTTGGATGAATGAATTCCGCCACCCTAGATTGTCCCATAATGCTCAATGGGATTTTAAGACTGGAGATCGAGCTGGTCAATTCTTCCGAGCAATTGAATGGTTTTGGAGAAAAATGTCGAACACACAAGCCCTATGTGTACGGGCATTAACATCCATTATAATGAGGTTTTGTCCTATTTCCAATGCTTAAGGCATCACATGTGCTGCCAAGATCTCGTCCCGATACCTCTGTCTAGTCACGGTTCCTTGCCGAAATATATGGAGTGCTTGCGACCGCCCAAGAATATTCCTACCTAGACCATAATATATTATCTTCTGTAGGGATTTTTTAACAATATTTCGTGAATTATTTCTGGTTCCTACCTCTCTCTAGACAAAGACACGACGATAAAATCTGTTTAGAGAAAATAATGACTCATCAGTGAACATTACACGTCTCTTTCCATCTGGATTCTAGGCGACATGTTGTCTGCCCCAAGGTTTCCTTGCTCTCTTTTGAGGTGGTATCAATGGAACATAAATTATGGGTCGTCGAGCATAGAGGCCTTCATTTGAAGCCTTCTGCGATTTGTATCAGTTTAAATGGGAGAAAACCTTCTCCTAATTGATGATAATGCCCGTCCACATAGCTGGTGTGTTCGTCACTTTTCTCCAAAACCTTGCAATTTTTCGGATGAATTGGTCAGCTCGATCTCCACACCTAAACCCTATAAAGCATTTATGGGATAATCTAGGACGGCGGATCTCATCCCTCCAACCCCCTCCTAGAAACACTCATGAGCTAGAAATAGCCTTAATACAAGAGTGGACGTTGATTCCACAGGAGCTGATAAACTCCCTAATACTTATTATGGGTCGACGATGTAGAGACTATCTATCAGTTAAATGCAATCACACTCCATATTAATAACGATATCCAAGATATTTATGCACTGATTGCAAGAAGGTCATTTCCTGACTGGCTAATATGCATAAATTATGTGTTATATTTCTTTGATTTCGGATATTTAAATCAATAATATAATAATATATTTGTGTATGAAATTCCATTGATAAATGTTCAATAAAACTTAAGATAAATAAAAAGAAAATGTTGTTCCTTTAATTTTGCGGGCCAGTGTATGTTCTGTATAAACACATATCGTGTTATATACTAAATCTTTATACTTGGTTATAAATTAGAGTGAATCTATTTATTCGACATATTTTCAAATATGAAATTTTAGTAACATTTTCAATAAAATTTATATTCGTTTCAGAAACACATGTTATTATAAAGGATATTTTACTATTTTGCCTCTTAAAATTGGAATATTTTAAGGAGAACCTAACCCTACTTTCATCTCCAAACGTTTAATGTGATTGTAGTGAACGCAGGAAGTAGAGGTGTCAAATTATATTGACAAATATATTTGCATTTTTTAAAGCTTATCTAAGGTATCAGTGAGAAGGATTTTGTTTTAGTTTGATAGTGAACCAATCTCTCCGCCTTCTCATTGGACGAATGTGGCCATGTCTGTATATATAAGCGGGTTATAGTATTGCGAGTGAGGAGTGTGGTGGATTATCGTGTGAAGACGCTTAAAGTGTTCCCTGCGTGCTTTATCCGTATCTGGCTATCTCCTCGCATACCTGTGTAACTCCGGTCCGATCCCTACCAACGCTACAATAAAATATATGTACTGTTTTTTTATATTATTTAACAAATTGTGAGTTATTATTTATCTCCCTTTTTTGTGTGTTATACTCCTGAGTGTACGATTTTTGTGTGTTTAGTTACTATTACCCTAGGCCCTAGTTTATTGCATTTTGTGTTAACCTTTACAAAATAAAATTTGTCATTGGCGAGCACTGCCAGGATTACTGGTGTTTGCACGTTTAAATTCCTATATTTTTTTATGTGCGGTTTTTTCTTCGATTGAGTGGTTTATTATTATTATATTTGTACACTATCATGTTCGTCAACTCTATGCTCAACATATCAGTGTTTAATGGGCTTGATCTCGAGTCTTTCATTCGGGAAGTCGAGCTTAAAGCTCGAGTCGGCAAATGGGATCCTGAGGTCAAAGCACTGCTCATGTTCGAGGCTTTATCCCCTGAAGTTAGGTTGAGCTTAGAGGAGATGGGTATCCGTAACGATAGCAGTTTCGAAAGTATTGTCAGTAAACTTAACATATTGTACCCTAAAATATCGCGTGGTATTAGGGAATGTCTTAAATTAATAGGTCTTAAGCAGAGAGTTGGGGAAAGTCCTATAGTTTTTAAAGAAAGATTATTGTCCATTAGAGATAAAGTAGAGTACAGAGTTGACGATAGAGTAGTGTTCGAAATTTTTCTCGAAAATATGCTTGATAAGTATAGAGAGGCTATTGTTCGCAGTGAGGCTAAATCAATAGACAAAGCAGTCAGTGTCATGGCCACGGAGGATAGTGTAGAATACCGTTGCATATTTATGAAAATGGTATGTTCAGTAGAAGGGGTTAAAGAAATGAATAGTATGGGGGGTGACATAGATTTAAGGGTGAGATGAAGATGCTAAGTGCCAGTGTAAACAGGATGAAGCACGAAAATGAGCAGTTTATTAAAGATATTAGAGGTGAGATAGGAAGACTGATTAAATCATTCGGCCAAATCAGGCTGAGTCCACCTGAGTGATGATTAGGACAAATAGCTAGTGATTGCTCAAGACAGTCTTCTAAGTTTGCCAACCGCAATATTCTTGACAATGCTGAGATAGTGAATATACGTTCATATGGTGGGGATCAGTTTGGAAATCTGCCAATAGTTAAGGCGAATATTAACGGCAATATGTGGCCCCTGTTAAATGATACAGGAAGCCAAGTCAGTATTATTAATTCTGAAAGGTGCGATGTCTTGGAGGAGAATTGTGACGATGCACTTAACACTTTACATATAGTGTCGTTGACAGGCCACGAGCAGACACTTACCCGTTTTAAAACCTGTAGAGTTGGTAACGAAAACGGCAGCGAGCTGGAGTGATAAGGTTCTGGTTAATGTAACTCGGAGATAAGGGCTACGACGTGATTCTGGGAATCGATGATATAGAAGATTCAATGTCACATTGCCTCCAATACGGGAACGTAGCAACATGATATCCTTGAAACCAGAAGACCGTGATTATGTTGACCTTAGCTGCGTTTCCATTGCACATAGACCAATGGATTCAAGCTCCTCAGAGAATAAATCAGTAAAACACATTGAAAACGGACAAAGGAGACCTGGTAATGCTAGCTGTTCCTAAGAATGAAGGTTACTCCAACTTATATGGTCCTTTCAGTGTGGAAGCTAGGGTCGCCGATGTAGATTTTAGAGTAAGAGGGGGTCACCATGCACGATGTAAAGTTTGTGCGTGTCGATAGGATGAAAGAGTTTAGAAACAGACGTTAAGAAGAGTTTTTTTGCTCTTGGACTTGAGAGAACTGAATGGAATTGGTTAGTTCGGTTTCTCAACAAGTGAGCATCTGTCAGTTCTCAAAGTCTCTACCTATCATGTCCGGCCTGTCGTAGATGAGCGCTTATTGGTCCCCCCATTAAACTCTGTCTACTAAAGCATATTATATATGTGTGTGTTCGGTAATCACTCATGGTAACTCACGTAGTATGCGCAGATTTTTTTAAAGTTTATTTTGGGAGGAAAAAAATGGAAGGCACCTTTATGGAAGGACCCGGATGTCTTCATCTCCTTCCTTCAGCTTTTTTTTGTTTCTTTATAACATGGCTCCCGTGCGCTTTCCCCTCCCGACAGCGAGAGGTTTTCTTTACGGGACAATGGAAATGTTTAGGAGATTGGTTAGTTCCTTTTTTTTTATTTGGAAGGAAACCTTTTGTCAAATTATATTGACAAATATTTACATTTTTCAAATCTTATCTCAGGTTTTAGTGGGGAGGATTTTGTTTTCGTTTGAGAGTGAACCAATCTCTTCTGCCTTCTCAGTGGACGAATGTAGCCATGTCTGTATATATAAGGGGGCTATAGTATTGCGAGTAAGGAATTGGGTGTATTATCGTTTGGAGACGCTTAAAGTGTTCGCTGTGTGCTCTATCCGTGTCTGGCTATCTCCTCGCATACCTGAGTAACCCCGTTTCGATCCCTACCAACGCTACAATAAAATATAAGTACTGTTTTTTCATTTTATTTAACAAATTGTGAGTTATTATTTATTTCCTTTTTTCGTGTTATGCTCTTAAGTGTACGATTTTTGTGTGTTTAGTTACTATTACTCTAGGCTCTAGTTTATTACATTTTGTGTTAACCCTTACAAAGTAACATTTGTCAGAGGTATGCTGCCTAACCATATTTGGAAATAGGTTGGGGCTAACCTAACCCCAATTTTCATCTCCAAATGTTCAATCTAACTTTTTGTGAACACATGAGGCAGAAATGTGCTGCCTAATCATGTTTGGAAATCTGTTAAGGATAATCTAACTCCTTCTTTTACTTCCGAATGTCCAATGCAACTTGTAGCGGACACAGGTAGAATTGTGATTTTAAGCATGTTTAAAATCTGTTATGGGTATCCTAACTCCAAATTATAACTACGAATGTTCAATGTATCATGTAGTTGGCACAGGAGGTAGGAGTGTGCTGCCTAACCATGTTTGGAAATCTGTTAGTATAACCTACCTCCATCTTTCAACTCCGAATGTTCAATGTAAAATGTAGTGAACAGAGGAGGAAAAATTGTGCTGCCTAATCGTTTTTGGGAGACTGTTAAAAATAACCTAACCTCAACTTTACCTCCAAATGTAAATTGTAGTGAACACATAAGGTAGAAGTGTACAGCTTAACATTTTTGGAAATCAGTTAAGAATAACCTAACCCCAACTTAACCTCCGAATGTTTAACGTAACATGTAGCAAACATAGGAGATAGAAGTGTGTTTCCTTAATAATTTTCTGAAACCTGTTTTATTATAACCTAACCCCAACCTTCACTTGCACATGTTCATTGTAACATGTGGTGAACACAGGAAGTAGAAGTTTGCTGAATAACCATGTTTGAAAATCTGTTAAGAATAACCTATTCATGTTAAAATTGTGAAAAAACGTTCAAAATGAAAATTATTTTACCACAATGAGTTTATCTTCATTAAAAAGAAACTCATTGTGGTAAAATATTTTTGTATTTTCAAAGATCACCTAACCACAAACTTCACCACCAAATGTTCAATGTAACTCGTAGTGAACACAGTGCGCTACCTAAACATTTTTTAAATATATGTTTTATTATAACCTGACTCCAACTTTCACCTGAGAATATTCAATGTAAAATGTAGTGAACACATGAGATAGAAGTGGGCTGCCTAAAAATGTTTGGAAATCTGTTGAGGCTAACCTAACCCCCACATACACCTCCGAATGTTCATTGTAGCATATAGTGTAACAGGAGGTAGAAGTGTATTGCCTAACCATGTTTGGAAATATTTTAAGATAACCTAACCACAACTTCATCCTTTGAATGTTCAATGTAATATGTAGTTAAAACGGGAGTAAGAAGTGTGCTGCCTAACTTTATTTGGGAATCTGTTAAGTATAACCTAATTCCAACTTTCACCTCCGAATGTTCAATGCAACTAATAGTGAATACAGAAAGTAGAAGTGCGCTGCCTGACAGGTTTGAAAAACTGTTAAGGATAACCTAACCCCAACTCTTTTCTCCAAATGTTTAATGTCACTTGTAGTGAACACAGGAGGTAAAGGTGTGCTCTCTAGCCATGTTTGGAAATTTGTTTTATTATAACCTAACTCCAAATTTCACCTCCGAATGTTCAATGTAACAAGGAGGGAACAGAGAAGGTAGAAGTGTGCTACCTAACCATGTTTGGAAATTTGTTAAGTATAACCTAACACCAATTTTCACCTCCGAAATTTTAATGTAACATGTAGGGAACACAGCAGTTAGATTTGTGCTGCTTAACCATGTTTAGGAAATCTGTTAAGGCTGACCTAAACCCAACTTTTACCTTCAAATTTGAATGTAACTTATAGACAACACAGGAGGTATAAGTATGTTGCCTAACATGTTTGGAAATCGGTTAAGGATAATCTAATTTCAACTTTAACCACTAAATGTTCAACTTGTAGTGAACACAGAAGGATGAAGTGTGCTAGACGAAATGACTGGATATAAATTAAAACTAGACTAACTAAACCCTAACTTAGTTTTTTATACACATACACAACCTGACTTATGGTAGTCTGAAATATTTAATCAATTTATTTTTTATTATGTGAAAAAAATAATTTAAATATAAAATAATAAAAAGGTTAAGTTTTGGCATTAAAATCAAAAGAGGCATAACCTGTCCACGTTTACTTGAACTTTTTAGATTGCAAGCGTCATCTAGTGGAACTGAAATAAACGAAACGTTTATTTAGCTTGTTACCTAATATTTGTTCAACTCATTTTTTGATAATAAAAAAAAGCCAACCACAAACGCGTTTCGGACTGTTGGCTCTCGTCAACGTGGAACAGGCTGTACCTCTACGACCAAATATATTTTGGTCCCAGAGGCTTCTTGAGAAATCAAAAATTAATATTTACTTTTATATTTTACTTACGATTCTCCGCCAGGTGATCAAGTAGAGCGGACGCAGAATTATTCGTCTCCTGATAAGTATTTTTGAAATTATTATTTAATTATATTTCTTTCCTTTTGTTCCTTTCTTAGTAATACCTGATAGGCAATCTACTATTTATATTCTATGAGAATCATGAAGCTCATTTTATTAATAGCATATTCAACTAGTTTATTTTTTCCAAAGAAAATTCTCTAATAGCTGAATATGTTAATTTAAGCAGCAAAACTGTAACTTGTTATGCAAAGTACTCAAAGGCAAACACATTTGTTTATGCTGGAAAAAGCAACCGTAGATGTATTATAATAATGCTATTACTTATGGCAGGTATTGAGTCAAATCCAGGCCCAAGATCTACAAGACAAACAACTTTAGAATTGGATAAAGATAAAGATATAGGTGGTTTAATCACAGCGCTTTCAGCCAAAATGGATGACTGGGGACAAAAAATCGAGACTAGATTTGCCTCAGTGGAACAGGGATTAGAGAAAATAAATCAGCGTCTAGAACAGCCTGAGACTTCCCTCGAAACTACATCAAAGGCTGCGTCGGACAATTCATAAAGAATAGCTGATCTTGAGGGACGGCCTGGAGCATTTTGAGACGAAGAAGCGGGAGAAGAACCTAATTTTTTACGGATTCGAAGGAACTGAAAATGAAACCCCGGACGAATTTCGCTCCCGTGTTTTCAATCTGATTTCGAGTTCAATGCAGATTTCGAGGAGATTGGGTTAGAGCAATGCCGAATATTATCAAGAAAAGCTAATTCACCGCTCCTTATTGAAGTGCCTGACTACAAACAACTAATTCTGTTACTTAGAAACGCATTTAAACTCCGGGATAAAAATATATTATTGAACAAAGATTACCCTGCCACTGTTAGAGGGCAAAGTAAAATACTGATTAATAAACGAAAAGAGCTTTTTTCTAAGGGAATTGTCTCCAAGTTGAAAGATAATAAGTTAATTGTGTCCGTGGCATAAACTATTATGCTTCTAATGGCCGCGTTATTAGTGCCAGCGGGGACGTAATATAGCAACCCACCGATAGCGAACTTACTGAATCACGGCCCAACCAATTGCTGCAGTATAAACACTTATTTCGTTCAAATAAAAGTTATTTAACAAAAAATGGCAAGCCTTCTGGAATTATTTACTGGAACATAAATGGATTATTTAGAATGATTTCCGTATTTCATCTTATTGATTATCTCAAACAGTTCGACATCTTCGCTTTGACTGAAACCTGGTGTCCAAACCCACTGAACTTTGCAGTTGAGAACTACAAAATTTACCACTCACTGGCTTTAAAGACATTAAAACGAGGGAGAAGTTCAGGTGGAATTATTATGGGAGTCAGTAAAAGAATCCAACCATTAATTGAAAAAGTCGAAGTGGAATCTCAATGGATTTCATCAATCTTTAAATTAGTTCCAACTGCAGATTCACTACTAGTTTGTATGATTTTTGTCTATTTACCACCAATTCAAACACAGCTAGATAATCTTAAAAACTATATAGTTACATTGAGAATAAAATCCAGGAGGGTTTTGAGATAATTCTATACGGTGATCTAAATGTTCGCACCGGTGACCTTGGAGATTTTCATAACTTGCTAGATACCCCGACTCTGCTTTCTGCCAGTCGTGCTTCTAGCGATCCGGTCTCATCATCTCTTTCAGAAACTCTTGTTGATTTCTTCGATGATAATTCCCTCACTATACTGAATGGTAGATCTACTAGTGACAGAAATGGAAACTTTACTTTTATCTCAAGTCAAGGATCCTCAGTTATAGACCTTGCTGTTGTCTCACCGGCATTACTGGGAATCATTGTTGATCTAAGTGTTGAATGCATGCCATATTCGGATCATATACCACTTGTTTTAAAACTCAAGGGCTTAGATAACATGAATTCAAAAGATTCTACGAAGTTTTGTCCTGGAACAAAGTATTCCTGGGTTGCAGACAAGGCTATATATTTTAAAGGCAACTTGAGAGATTTAGCCATTTTACCATTGACGGGCTCCACATTGGACTCACAAGTCGAAAGGCTTGCAATTGAAATCCAAACGGCAATGTAAAGAGCAGGGATGAGACAAGATCTGGTGGTTCGAGGTCTAAACCGTGGTACGATGAGGAATGTTATACGGCTAAGAAAAAAATGAAAGAAAGTCTTAAATTGTATTTATTACAAAATAATGTAGTTAACAAAGATTTGTTTATCACAAGCAAGAAAGAATATTTATCATTAATTAAACTTAAAAAAACCAATACTTTGATGATATACAGAATGCCCTCTGTAATGCTAGAAACGCTTCTCAATTTTGGACCCGGATCTGGATGCTGAAATTTCGCTTATGGAGGTCACCACGGAAATATCTAATCTGGGAAAGGATAAAGCAACGGGACTGGATAACATACCAAATGAGGCAATCAAAGTTTTACCTGACGAATATTTGATTCTATTAACAAATATATACAAAAAAATATTGACGACATTCTCGGTTCCATCAGTGTGGACTAGAACAATTATTCATCTCCTATGTTCAAAAAGGGCGACCCAAATATACCATCAAACAATAGAGGAATATCATTGTTATCCAATTTATCAAAGCTCTCTACATCCATATTAAAGACAAGATTGAATAATTGGATTGAAAAAAGGGGAATCTTAGCGGAAAACCAAGCAGGCTTCAGAATTGGATATTCCTGTTAAGACCATATTTTTACCCTTACCTCACTGATACAGATGACGCTGAGCCGCAAAAGGAGGAAGTTATATGCCTTCTTCGTAGATGTCAAAAAGGCCTTTGATACAGTGCCACACTCCCTGCTTTGGAAAAAGTTGACAGTTTACGGATTAAGTACCCGATTTATCATCCTTATACAAAGCTATTATAATCAAATGTCAGCAACAATAAGATGGAACGGATCACTTACAGAATTTATAAAAATACAAGCTGGTGTTCTACAAGGTGAACCCCTATCACCTTATCTATTTATCCTTTTTCTAAACGACTTGGTTTCTCTGTACGATGACGCTGATTTGCCAAGTATTTATTTACCGAATTATGGAAATATACATCTCCTTCTGTTCGCAGACGACATCGTACTTCTCGGAGAATCCAAGATAAATTTACAAAAAAAGATCAATGTACTCAGAAAATACTTCGAAGATAATTTTTTAACGCTGAAACAGAGCAAATCAAAGGTTTGGTGTTTAGAAATGGAGGCCGAAAAGCCAGATAGGATGTTTGGTTCTGGGGACAATTGCCTCTCATTATAACATCTAAATATACGTATCTGGGTTACCGGCTAACAGCGTCAAACTCAACTCAAAAGGCGGCAAAGCATTTTAAAAACAAGGCGCTAAATGCTATTAATGCGGTCTGGGCAATATCCACTAAAACAAGAATCAATTCTATCAGATTCTCACTCAAGCTTCTAGACTCAATAGTTCTGTCATCCTTGCTCTACGCAGCTCCAATTTGGGCAAACAACCAAAAAACATGGTTGATAGGGTACAAGACAATTTCTTACGGATACTTCTAAATTTACCCAGATATACTCCTGGTTTTATTCTACGTATGGAGTGCGGAAGAACGTCACTGGGAGTTACGGTGCTGAAACTTACACTCGGGTTCTGGCTTAGAATTCTAAAAATGAACAGCAGCCGATTCCCCCATATATGCTTAGCTCAACTATATGAGATATCAATAAATATAAATATATATTTTGGACTTGCGGAAAGTTTGGCCAACATACTCAACTCAACAGGATTTTCTTGGTTAATTAACTGCAACGATGCAAGGATTATCCGGCAAGAAATACCTTTAATAACTAAAATTGCAATAGAACAATCTATTCAAAGTGACCAGGCAAAAATAGAGAATTCTAAATTCTACCCTCACTATGAGTATTTACACAGTTCATTCCGAATTGAAAACTATTTACTTAGCAACTTTCCATTCCCAGTAAAACGCTATATCGCACAACAGAGAATACTATATTCGTTTTTCAAGGAAATCCATACAAACATTTTCAAAGAGGGTGATAAGATTTGTGATATCTGCAAAGAAAATATGGAATCTGAACTATCTCATTATATCTAAGAATGCCAAATATTAGTGAGGAGAGAAGGACATTCTTTTCAATGGTAGACACCAGCCAACTTAGGTCAATCCGAATGATATTAACCAGTACTACTGGGCAAGTACTACAAGCAGACTAGTTGCTCAGGCCCTATATAATTTTTACAAGGCATTAGGTTTAAAGAGGGAGAAAAGAGAACTTGGAAGCTTTTGTTCTTACACCTCAGAATTATGACGAAATATCGAGGGGCCATCGTGTTGGTCGACGATGAGATTGCGGAACTGGTAATATGGTTGGCTGTGCTGGAGTAAACCTCCTTTTTTTGTGTCTGGATGCTATATTTATGGTGAACTAAATAACTTAGTCCCTATTTCTGCTCCGCGCTTATGGAATTGAAGACTTGGGGCGATGGCGTCGACCTTTCATATTTAATCTTACTTTACCTTATTACTAATAATTGTATATAGTTGCGGAACTACTGGTGTCCTGTGCTGCTCTTTTCCTGATATTGCACCTTGTACGGAGAATCTGTATAAGACTAATGTCTTAATAAAGGCTTTGTGTGTGTGTGTGTATATTTTACTTGAAATAAATTACTCAGTTACTGTTCAGCAGGACAGATTAAACTAAGGCTGATTCTATTTATTTTTTTATCAAGGTCATATACAGAAGCAGCTAGTCTGAAGTTGGGCGATATTAATCGAAATATATTGAGAAAAATATGTTTTTTTTTTTTTACAGATCCAGCTACGCCCTTTTATATAATCTTATATTTTGTTGTTAAAATGGGGTATGATCACTTTTAACTGATAGACAGGCTCTACATCGGCGACCCATACTAAGAACTAGGGAGTTTATGAGCTCTTGTGGATTCACGCCCATACTTGTGTTAAGGCTGTTTTTAGCTCATGAGTATTTCTAAAAGAGGGTTGAATGGATGAGATTGGCCGTCCTAGATGTCCTATACATGCTAAATGAGATTTAGGTCTAGATATCGAGCTGGCCAATTCATCCGAGCAATTGCATGGTTTTGGAGAAAAGTGTCGCCCACACCAGCCCTATGTGGACGGCATTATCATTCATTAGAAGAAAGTTTTCTCTTATTTCTACAATGCTTGAGGCATCATAAATGCTTCTAAGATCTCGTCCCGATACCTCAGTCCAATCAGGGTTCCTTATTAATTTATTATCAAATTAAAAATATGGAGTGCTGTGAGACCGCCCTAAAGGATTCCAGCCCAGACCATAAAACCATTAATTCTGTAGGAATCTCTTTCAACCATATTACGGGGATTATTTCCAGTTTCTACCTTTATCCAGACAAAGACACGGCGAGAATCGCTGTTTATAGAGAATTTGGACTCATCAGTGAACATTACATGTCTCCATTCATCTGTATTCCAGGCGACATGCTGTCTGCACCAAAGCTTTCTTGCTCTCTTGAGGTGGTGTCAATGGCACAAAAATTAAGGGTCGTAAAGCAAAGAGGCCCTTCATTTGAAGCTTTCTGCGTATTGTATCAGTTGAAATGGAAGAAACCTTCTTCTAATAGATGATAATGCCCGTCCACACAGGGCTGGTGTGTTCGACACTTTTTCCAAAACCATGCAATTGCTCGGATGAATTGGCCAGCTCGATCTCCATACCTAAATCCCATTGAGCATGTATAGAACAATCTAGGACGACGGATCTCATCCCTCCAACCCCCCTCCTTGAAACACTCATGAGCTAGAAATAGCCTTAATACAAGAGTGGGCATTGATTCCACAGGAGCTGATAAACTCCCTAATACTTATTATGGGTCGACGATGTAGAGCCTGTCTATCAGTTAAAGGCGATCACATCCCATAATAACAACAATATCGAAGATATTTATTCACTGACTGCAGGAAGATCATTGCTTGACCGGCTAATTTGCATAAAATACCTGTTAGATTTGATTTCAGGCATTTTAATTAATAATGGAATAATGAATTTGTGTATAAAATTTCATTGATAAATGTTAATTAATATTTGAGATGAAAAAAAATATGTCATTCTTATAGTCAATCAGTACGTGAGAGAGCGAGACAGTTTTGCGTGTCTAAATTAGTTATTTTACTAATATCAAATTATTAGAAAATTATTTATTTTATTTAAATAAATATTTTAATAGGAAAATATCGTTGTAATATGTTTTGATGAATTATATTTCAATATGCCCAGATTCTCGTGTGTATTTAATTAGGTATACGTTAACATAGTAAATAATTGAAAAACTTGTTCTTGCTGTTTTGCAGATACCTAAATATAAATTTTAAAAATTATTTATTACAGCGCGCTTCACCACAAGCATGACATCTACAAAAAAAAAAAAAAAAGAAAGAGAGAGAAAAGAACTGAGGAAAAGCCTCTACATATATGGTGTTTGGTATATTTGGTATTCAAGAAATCAATCGAGATAGGACGGAGTCGTTCGCTTTCATATGCAACTTAAATGGCCTTCTGTCTTGTCTCGTTTTCCACGAAAAATTCGCACACAATAAGAAATAAAATTTAGAGAGACATTTATCTAAAAAGCATATTCAGTTTGTTAGTAAATATCCAGCCAGCAAAGAACGAAAAACTCGCACACAATGAGAAATCAAATTTAGAGAGACACTTAATTCAAAAACGTTTCCAGTTGTCTAGTAAATATCCAGCCGGTGAAGAACGAAATATATCTGTCGACGAACTCCAAAAGCAGCAATCAAGTTCCATATTAAGTAACTGGAAGCAATCTACAAGTAAATTTAATCGGGCAAAATTCGCGGTATCACTAAATATTGCAAAAAAAAAGGCAAACCATTCACAGATGTTGAGTTTGTCAAAGATTGCTTCATACGTGCATCTAAAAAACTGTTTCGTGATTTCAAAAACAAAAGAAAAACCTTGAAAAATAAAATATTTGCCTATATCCGCTAAAACAGTACAAGAAAGAATAGCTAAAATGTCCTCAAATGTAACATATTTTCAGGTGGAAGATATTCTACTTTCTTCTGCCTTATCACTTTCTATAGATGAGTCTTGCGACAAAAAATACACGGCACAAGTTACCTTTTTTTGTCAGGTATATGTCTTCACAAGGCCCAAAAGAAGAACTTACTGGATTGCTACCCTCTCGAGACAAACTAGAGGGGAAGATATAGCGATGCCGTGCAAAAATGCCTTGAAGAAAACAAGATCTATTTAAATAAATCGTTTCAATAGCAACTGATGGAACCATAAGTATGGACAGGAAAAAATAAAGGGGCCACAACGATTCTTCAAAACAAAATGAACCACGAAATTCTTTGTTTTACTGCATAATGCACCAAGAAACGCTCTATGCCAAAACATTTCCGGCCGAAATAGTTGATGTCATGGAGATTTTTGCAAGACATGGTTATCCACATGAAGTTGTAACAGATAATGGCTTACAGTTTGTAAGTACATCAATGGAAAGATTTTTAAAATAATGTGGAATCAGGCACATCAAAGCCTCACCCTATTACCCAAAAAGTAATGGGAAGATAGAAAGATTCCATAGATTTCTAAAGAAACAATTTAATTCAAGTTCTGAAGAAGGGAAAGATTGGAAAGAAGATTTATCCATAATTTTAATGTCTTACCGAACTACTCCAAACAGATCTACAGGAAAGACTCCAGCATTCCTATTATTTTCAAGAGAAATCAAAACTAAATTAAGCTCACTTGTTAATGATGCAGAAGAAGATGAATCCAACATCAAAGAATTCAATATGGTCTACAAAGAAAAAATGAAAACATATAATGATATAATTCGCAAAGCTAGTCCTCATAATTTTGAAATTGGAAATTTAGTTTATGTGGCAAATCCAAATAATGGAAAACTTGATTCAAATTTCAGATCAGAACATCATGTCATTCTTGAAAACACTTCAATAAATTCTTTTAAATTAGTTAACACTAAAAATGGGAGAATAATTCATAGAAATGCTAAACATTTGAAACATGTTCCTACTCAAGAGACCAATCAAGACATTTCTGACTTGATTCCAGAAGAGAGCCAGGAAAATCTTAGTTCAGATTCAACAAGAATTGAACACCTCAACTCTTCTGATGTACAAATAACAGATGATAATTCCTCAAACCAAGACAAGGACACTTCTTTAAACCGACCAAGTTCAAGTAGAACAGGGTCTACATTTAACCCAGTTGTTTCAGAGAGACTTGATGCCGAGGCTCTTCACCAGTTGCCACCAGAGGTTTCTCCACCCATGCCGACTACCAAGGAACCCGTGATCACCAGGAGTGGAAGAGTCGTCAAGCCATCATCAAGATATAAAGACATGATTCCTTTCATCTAAAGGAAGGAGGGAATGTAGTATTCTGTGTTTTTAATATAGAATATATATCATCATTATAAACAATAATAATACGATGTATAATGTAAACAACGTGTTAATGTAAAAATATAAATATAAAGTGTAATAAACAATTAGTAATAATAATTTCATCTGGTGAGTAATGTTTAATTAAATAATAACTATACAATATTGAGCATTAAAACATTTTTACGTGCTTCTAAATGTGTACCTCTCCCTATAAATTTTTTATAGAAATATATCAAAATAGAAAATATATTTTTTATATAAATAAATAGATTAGCTTTTTTGATCAAAAACTTTTTTGGCATATTGTTGGAAAGAAAATATTTTGTGGCTCTTTAAAACTTCGTTTTTAATTGTAATTTCTGATTCTTCCGGCTCAAAGGTTTTCGTGACCTAGATCGAAGTCTGTACGCCTGGGGTACTAAGGACTTTAGAAATTATTCTTTGAATAAAGGTCTGGGGTAATAAGGACTTCCTAGAAGCAGATGGCCTAAAGGCCCTTTCGGTCCCGGCGGGGTACTAAGAACACCAATGGATAGTGGGCTACTTAGACCGAAGTCTGTACTCCTGGGTACTAAGGACTTTCCTGGGATCAGAAGACCATATTGCTGCATCATGTTTGATTGACAGAAACAAAATTCTTTTAAGGATTATTACCTAAAGCAGACAACGGGCGAAGCTTGGCCATCATTTTTAGTAGGCAGGAACAATATTCTAACAGCTAAACATTCACTCGAGCAGAAGACAAACGATAATTTGATAGAACAAAACCTCCTAAAAATTAAAAAAATAAAATTTTCGTTAAATGCAACCGCTGAGCTAAAATCAATGCACGCTGATTCACTAATGAACTAAAAACTTGATTGGCCATAAGAGGTCAAGTGATAAAAGAGACAAATCGGTGTACAGGTAAACTGGGCACATTCCACTCTTATATACTATTTAACCATTAAGTGACGTATATTATAAGATATCAAGTTAATCTAATATACTCTATATAAATTTTGATTTTTGAAAAGTTGTATTATTTTTAAACCACAGAATAAGTTCACTTTACTCTCCTATGAATGCTCTAATTAAGTCAGTTATCTTCATAGTGCTTGTTTTTTATTCTCATAAAAATAATGAAATTGATATGTAAGAGTGTTTTCCATCAATTTATATTTAGGGTATTAGGTTTCAGAATAGAATGCTCAGTAAATTGAATCAAACTCGACTTTAGTTGCCTTCAAAGAAAGCCTAATAGAGAGTCCAGGGGGGGGGGGGGCTAATAAAAACATCAGAGAACTCTGTAAAAAAAAAAATAAAGTGGGAGAATCTACCAAATATTCCTTGCAATGACGTTAAATACAAGTGTGTTGTCTAAAATTGGTTCGTTCCCCTTCAACCGTCTCTAAAATAGTTTTTTCCCAATTTAAGAGCGCAGGGCACAAAAAGGTTACATTAAATTTTCAAAATTGTTTTTATGTTCTGTTGACGCTTAATCAAAACGGGCCAATCCCCTGTAGAACTGTGTTGTATTTAGGAAGATTACAAAGAAGTTGCAAGCTGCCCACCAGAAAAAAAAAACACTCCTGTTATTGCTGAACGAATTTAGCCCCAAAAAGATATTTTCCTTTGATTCAAGACTTTATGTTTTTTTTTTTTTTTTTTTTATGTTTGGCTGTTATTTTTCTCGTAAATTCGACCTAATTTGAAACAAAAATATTCTCCGACAATCAAAAACAAACAATTTTTGTATTTCGCTTTTACAATAACGGTGTTCCATATACTATAAAAGTGACCTACGTCTCAAAGTAAGTTTTGCTAAATTTAAAGTGTTTTAAAGGCTTCGGGCCAATAAAACTGTAATACACTTAGTGTAATTTATTGAAATGTAAGCTATAAAAGTTTATATTAAGCCAAGCCTGCATATTTAACAAGTGCAATAAAGGTTTTATAGCGTTTTAGTGAACTTTTTTTTTTTGTAGAAACGGAGGAAGAGGGAATTAGGCTGAAGCTTGGGACAATTGATGGCCGATTAAAATAGAGCGAGCTCGATTTTGTAACCAAGGAAAATATTACTGGTAGAGGATTGAATAGTTGAAAGTTTATTTTAAGTTTCACTTTCTAAACGTGGAAATATCTTAGTAAGTGTGATTAGTTGAAGATACATATATATATATTGGAATACCTCTTGTGGAATAATATACCATTCAAGAGTACTATTGTTTACCTCTTTTATGTTCTTGTTCAGTTATATTATACATTTTGCCTACCTTTTATATACCGCTTGTGTACTATTTTATACTTCTTGTGTATTTTGTATACCCCTTGTATAATTCTTATTCAGTAATATATTACTTTTTGCGTACCTTTTGTATACCTCTTTTGTACATCTGTATACCTTTTGTGTAGTTCTTGTTCAGTTATTATATACCTCTCGTGTACTTTGGTATACTCCTTATGTAGTTCTTGGTCTGTTATAATATACCATTGCGTACCTTTTGTAAATCACTGTGTACATTTGCATACCTCTTGTGTAGGTAACTGTTGGAGTATTACACAGAGTAGCGATGGCTATAGATGAGCTCGTCTTTGGAAAATATCTCTCTTGTATTTAATAAATATTGTTTTGCTTCTCATATATACTTAGTTTGTTTAGTATCCTTTATATTAATAACAAATAATATTCAAAGTTAAAAGGTTACGAATTCATCCTTCACACAAAGAGAGAGTTAATATTTAATTTTAATATTAACAATGATTATATATGAGAATCTGTGTGAAGAGGATCATACATAATCAAAAGAATATTTAATAATATCCTCTGGTATTAATTTTTATTATACTTTTAAAAACCATATAAGTCATGGGCAAAATAACGTTTTCAAAGTTGAAAAACTCCAATTATGATATTTGGAAGTTTAAAATGAAAGTGTTTCAATTAAAGAAGACGTTTGGGATATAAAAAATTCGCCTAAGCCTGAGAACGATGGTCTAACATTAAATTAATGGAATGAGAAAAACGCTCAAGCTATGGCCTATATATGTATTTAAGTTGAAGATGATCAACTGGTTCACATAAGAAGATTAAAGACAGTTAGTGAAATATGAAATGCCTTAAAGAATTTATATGAACGATCAAATTTGTCAATTAAATTATTTATATTAAGAATATTATACAGAATTAAACTTGAATTAAACTCAACCATGCAAAACTTTATTATGGGGATACAATGTTAATAGTTTAAAGTGTTACAGACCTTGAAGAAATTATAGTTAATCGTATAGTTGAAATATTGCTCTGTGGATTACCCGATTATTATGAAACGTTGATCACAGCTCTTGAAAAGCTAGGCCATAAATCGAATTAACTCTAAACTATGTAAAAGGAAAATTAATAGATGAGTTTGACCGCTGAAGAGAAAAAATTGCATTTAATCAAGGTTAATTTGAGTAGGCAATGAAAAGTATAAATAAGAAACGTCAAAGTTTAATATGTCATTATAGTTCAAAACCGGGTCTCTTTCTCATATAAAAATAGAATGTTTTAAATTTAAAGCTGATATATTAACGTGAAATCAAAGTAAAAATAGAGGGGGGAATGAATAATCATATTTTCCTGCAAATGTGAACAAGATCCTCGTGATAAATCACCCTTTTCTTTTGTAATAAGGCTTCAATAGATTATACAAGTAATGGCTCGTGTATTTATTCTAGTGCATCAATGCATATGACTAGAGATAAGTCAATTTTAACTAAAATATACTAAAAAAGTAAGGATAAAATATTTATTCCAGATAGAAATCCATTGATGCTGAATTAATTGGAGAAGGACAATCATCTATGTATTACCTAATGCAAGCCCCAAACAAATTTTGAAAAGAACATTCTATAGGTGCCAGGAAAAAGAAAATAAACTCTCTGTTAATAGGTCAACTTAATTGGATTTTGAGGTTAATTTCGAAGGAATGTCTGTTAAATCAAAGGAAATAGAGAATTATGTAGTTTGGAAACTAACGACTCATATCTATATTTATTGGACCACAAAGAAAAATTAAATATTGTGTCTGATGATGAACGTAACAATTGAATTCATATATGGCACAAGAGATTAGGGCATCAAGGATAAGATGCAATTGAATTTTTAATATAGAACAAAAAGGCAAGAAGGAATTGCATAAAGCCATGTATAAGTAAAGGAAAATTCATTTGCGAAATTTATATAAAGTCCAAATTAACTAGATTAGCCATTTCAAAAAGAAACATGAGTCAACAAAACTTTTGGTTTAGTGCATACAGATTTATGCGGACCTATGCAGGCTATAACTCCCGGGAAAAATAGATATCTTCTAAATTTTATTGATAATTTTTCCAGATACCCAATGCTTTTTCTTTTGAAAAATAACGAAGTATTTAATAAATTGAAGGACTATTCGGCATTTGTACAAAACAAGTTAAAAACAGAAATTGTAATACTTAGGTCAGATAATTGAGGTGAATATCTATTAACGCCTATGCAGAATTTTTAAAGCATGAAGGTATTTGGTCAGATAAACTCGGATACCTGCCTATATACTAATAGAAAATTTGGAGAAAATATATATTTGCTCATATACAGAGAGTGTTCCATTTTTAAAATAACGATTTTGCAACGTTGTAGCTCGCGAAAGAAGCGCGCGATTCGCGTAATGTTAATTTTTTTTTCAGAAAAATAACAAGCATTGATTTATATTTCATCAAAAGACTATTTTTAAATATTCGAAATGCCTAAAATTATAAGTTATTTTGTAAAATGTTGCGTTTTCAGATTTCCGAGGAGAAATACTCATTTCAAATTATTAAAATTATGAAAGAAAATAATATTGAAATTACTAAGTTCACATTCAGTCACATAATGAAGCAAAACAAATATATTTTTAATATCTATAAAATTAAGCGAAAAAATTCCTCTGAAAAAAGGTGCTTGAAGAAACCTTTCAACAACTCCAACAGAAAGAAAAATAAAGGAAATTGTTGTCAGAGAGAATCCACCTTCTGAAAGATACATTTCCACAATAACCAAATTACCACTTTATACCGTTAATGGTATTATTAGGAAAACAATCGGCTTAAAAATAGGTAAAATGGCGAAAGTTCATGTCCTCAAGCCGCACCATAATGAGAAACGAAAGACCTGCAGCAGGGTCCTTTATGAAAAGTATCTGGCAGTTGAAAATTGGAAGAATGTTGTTACACTGGACGATGCATGGGTTCATCTCAATGTAGCAACCAACCCCGCGCCATTTACTACGCTAACTCTCAAATAAACACCTTTCAGAACGGGTTCAAGTACGATGCAAGAAAGGTTTCTCAAAGAGCTTAATGATCGTTGCAAGTTTCTACTGCAATGGGAGGCTTCTAATAAAGAAGGTAGACCCAAATGTCAAGATAAATTCGCAAATCTACCAAAGACTTGTCTTAGACCCATCATCCGTTAATGAAGTATCGTTTTTGTATCCAAGTGAAACAAAATCCGCGTGGCTGCATCAGGATAAAGCCATGAGTCATACCTTACGTTCAACATGTCAAATCCTGGACGAAAAGATGGATGAAACCGGCATTTCGCACATTCCTTTTAAGCACATCCCTGTAAAATATCCAGACTTGGCGCCTATGGATTTTTGTGTATTTAGATTGTTGAAACCTGCTCTGAAATTTAGAAACCCGAAGATGCTAGGGGGTCTCTGGAAAGTTGTTAAGGACTGTTGGGATGGTCGTCTTGGTCGAAATATTCTAAGACGAAACTTTATTTCCTGGAAACATCGATGCAGGACTGTTGCTAAACCTCAAGGATTACACATAGATCTAATAGTTTGTGCAAACATTAATAAAATATGTTTAATAAATCACTAAAATATTTATTTTAAAATGGATCACATTCTGTATGTAGATGATTTTTGATTTGTTCAACCTCAAATGATTGTATTAACAGGGTCAAGTCAAAACACTCTGAACATTTTCAATTGAAGGATCTGTATGATGCCACTGATTATCTAGAAAATCAGATTGAAAAGATATTGATAGGAACATATTATTGATTCAGAAATTGAAAATATTGTAAATTTTTGAAAATATGAAATGGGCAGTTCTAAGGGTGTATCCATTCCTATGGAAGAAGGATATTTGAACATAAAATATAATAAACCTGCACCGTCAAATGGAAATATAGAGAATTGATTGATGAATTGATGTATATCGTCAATTGCACCAGGCCTGACATCTCTTCTGCAATTGGTATTTTGAGTATAAGAGTAAACAAACCTAATGAACATGATTGGAAATCTCTTAAGAGAATTTCGAGGTACTTGAAAAGTACTTTGGACCTAGTATTGGTGTTTAAATATTCATCTTCAGTTGTACTAACTGAATACAATGATGCAGATTCGGGTAATAAAAAGGATAGAAAGTTTACCACAGGTCATATTTTTGATTTGGGAACTAATCTGATCACATGAGTTAGTCAAAAACAAAGATCAGTTTCCCCTTCATCGACAGAAGCAGAACATGTGGCAGCAATTTGGTTTGACTTGCTGATTTCAGATTTTGGATTTGAAATTAAAAAAACCTATTATCTAAAATAAAGATAGAGTTATATAAAATTACTTAGTTAAGAAAAGGTAACTTCAAGGACAAAGCATATTTAATAAAGTTTCATGTCATGAAAAGATGTTGGCAGATATCTTGACCAAGCCACTTCCTAAGAATAAGTTTCAAGAGTTGATACAAATAATTGGATTCGTCACCTACAACGGTTGAGAAGGGGAATGTTAGAATATTAAACAGAGTAGCGATTCTAGAGATGAGCTCGTGTTTGAAAATGATCTCTTGTATATAATAATTATTGTTTTTGCTTCACATATATATTAGTTTGGTTTGTATTCTTTCTATTAATAATAAATAATATGCAAAGTTGAAAGGATAGGAATTTATACTTCACGCAAAGTTTAGTAATTAATTTAATAACCGTTACTGTGTTCAATTATTGTATTATTGTACACCCCTTGTATAGGCCTTGTTCAGTTGAGTATACCTCTTACGTGCCTATTGTATATCTCATGTGTACATTTGAATAGCCTCTTTTTGTAATTTTTTATACCCCACTTGTATAGTTCTTGTTCAGTTAGAGTATACCGCTTGTTTACCTTTATATACTTCTTGTAAAGTTTTTGTTCAGTTATAGAATACCTCAGGAATATTATGAAGAATATATAAGTTTCGAGAATTCGAAGTATTAAAAACCTAAATTTTATGATTTGCGCATTCATTGGACATGGTGGCTTAAATTCATATTTATATAGAATTTGAAAACCCTTAAGGGCTCAAGAAATATTGAAGATCACATCCCAGAACTTATTCAGATATTTGACAACCTAAGAAACAATTTTTTAAAAAAGCATATCTTAATAGCGCAACTATTCCTCAATTTTTAATTGTCAGAATTGACCAAATACCCATTCTTTATTAATCAATAGAAGCTAAACACGTTCGCGTTTCGATCTGCTTGCCCTCGTCAGCGTGGTACAAGCTGTACCGAAACTATCAAAAAGAAGGCCAGAATTGTGTGAAAACGCAGGAAAATTTGAAAAATAGTACAAATGTGATATTGTGTTGGGATAAGATGGATAAATTAAGAAAAAGGCATCACCTTATCGTGCAACTGGAATATGCTGATGGCTTGCGCCATCTGTAGCAATAAATATCAACTATTTGTTGTTGTTTTATTTTAAATTATTCCAGAATATTTTGGCCAAAAACCCACTTTTATTAATAAAAAAGTCTAACCACGTAGGCGTTTAAAGATGTTGGCCCTCATCAGCGTGTTGGAAGCAGTACCTCAACGAGAGAAAAAATATGGTTTTACGGACTACTAACCAATTTGTATGATTTTCGAGCCCAAAAATGGACGAAGCAAGTAGACAGACCGCAATATACCAGGTTACTGCACGCCACCTTAGGTATTCAAAAAAAAGTTAGATTCCCAAGGCCAGAGAAGTTATAAGAGACACAGGTGTGGTATAGATAAGAATAAAATAAAAGGATTTAAAAGCGCGAATGTTTCTTTTATAATAATAATACAAACTTTTACTGTCCTTACTGCGATGAAAAAATATATTGGGAGGGCTTGGTTAATCAGTGGTGAGCCCTCCCAGCGGTTTCGCCAATTTAATCCACCAGACCGCCTCTCAGAGCTCTAAGATTCCATCCTTCAGTGTAGCATATAAAAGCAGAATGGTCCAATACTGTATTGGACCATTCTGCTTTTATATGCTACACTGAAGGATGGAATCTTAGAAATGGTTTTCAAGTAAACTATGGACATAAGCTTATTGGACAGTAGAATTACATTTAAATATTTGCATCGAGCAATGCTCTTCCGCAAACTATAAAGACAAGGCCAGTTAGGCATAAATTAATACAAAGCAATAACACGCCATCTATACGTATAAAATAAAAGGATTTAAAAGTGCGAAAATGGTTTTCAAGTAAACTATGGACATAAACTTATAGGACAGTAGAATTACATATTTTTTCATCGCAGTAAGGACAGTAGAAGTTTGTATTATTATTATAAAAGAAACATTCGCGCTTTTAAATCCTTTTATTTTATACGTATATATGGCGCGTTATTGCTTTGTATTAATAGATAAGTGTTTGGCTTAAAGAATGTATGTTTCATTCTTATTTGTTATTAATTGTTAATTATTGTATAAATTGTTGTTATAAATATTATTCATTGATGTTATTCCATTTTTATTGTTAATTTATATAATTCATTGTTTTACATAATTAATTATTTATTGTTTTATTTTAATCTGTATATATATATATTTTCTTTGATTCGGTGTGTTGTCGACATATTGTTTGTTTACTCGTCAATCAGTCTAGTTTAAATCAGCCATAAAATTCATGTAGCTTATTCAAAGACCATTAAATTCAAAGGTTCCTTGATCAATTTGCGTGGAGTTTCCTTTACTCAATTTTACAGAATCAATTCAAATTATTCATCGCAGTACCTTAACTCATAGAATTTGAGCTCGGTAGTTATCGCGAACACAATTTGGTGCCCCGTGTGAGGAACTCTACAGCTCCACAAGGAAATATTCAAGGAAAGAAATCTACAGCTCTGCAGAGAACTCTACGGCTCGACAGGAATTATTCAAGTCAAACAATCTACGGCTCTGCGAGGAGGCTACATTCAAAAAATAAATATTTAAATCTACATAGTTTCTTCAAGTTTCTTCACTTTGAAAGTCCTAAGGTAGGATCCATCCAATTTCAGTCCGTTTATTTTTGTGATAGTATATTTTAATATGGAGGCCGAAATAGCTATTTTTGAACAGTATTTGATTAAGATAGATTTAAAAAAAAAGACGTAGAATCTACGTTGTTAACCGGTGATTTGCATATATTGAATCAGACAAAGGAAAATTTGCATACTTTGAAGTTGAATCTCGATAGCCAGGTTTTAAAATTAGCAAAATATAAAAGCTTGGATATTGCGGAATAATTTAAAATAACTTATAATGTAGTAAAAGAAATTGATGGTATGCTGTTCAGCATTAATAGATTATTAGATGGTATTAAACAGGATAAATCGACTTCTGAAGAATTTTCTATAAAACTCCCTGAATATCAGTTGCCAATTTTTAGTGGTAATTTTTCGGAATGGTTAGGATTTAAAGAAATATTTATAAAAGTAATAGACCAAAATAGAGCACTTGCAAATTATCAGAAACTGCAATATCTTGTTTCTGCCCTTAGGGTAGACGCTGCGAGATTGGTTAGGGCATTCAGCATCTCGGATGAAAATTATTCCATAGCTTTGCAAACCTTAATACATAGGTATGCAAATAAAAGGAAATTGGCTTTTAGGAAAATTCAGAAATATTTAAATCTTAAATTCATTAAAGGTGACTCGGATAAGGCTCTTTATGAGTTTTTGGATATCTGCAATGAGGGTGTTCAAAATCTTAGTACATTGGGTTTGGAAAGAAACACTCTCGTGGATTTAATATTAATATATATTATCCAGTCAAAACTTGATAATTCACTAAAAAAGGACTGGGATTTGCACATTGATGTGCAGGGTTATCCCTCATATGATGAGTTGATAGCCTTCTTAGAAAAATATGCACGGAGCCTTGCAAATCTAAGATTAAGAGAAACTTCAAAGACCTCACCCAAACCGAATAAGGTTTATTCTCATGCTACATCTATATCCCGTTCAAATTCAAATACAGCTTGCACTCCTTGCATGTTATGCAAAAATTCACATTTGTTATCACATTGTCAGTTGTTCCGAGATAAGTCACTGCAAGAGAGATGGAGGTTTGTAAGAGATAACGGGTTATGTTATAATTGTCTCAGATCAAACCACTTGTTATATGCGTGTAAGTTGACTGCAGTTTGCGGAGTATGTAAACAAAGGCATCATACCTTGCTTCACGCATTTACTTCTGAATCACATGATTCTAATTCACTGCCTGGGGCCATACATGCAGTATAGTAATGCCAACAGAGTTGATTCATCAGTGAGATCTAATGTAAATTCTTCGGCTCGTCTTAATGCGGTGATTCAGACACCTTCAATTAATCATTCTAGTTCTTCTAGTCAGATCTTGCTGTCAACAGCTTTAATAAGGGATGATGATCTATACGGTAATTCTTGCATGGCCAGAGCTTTAGTCGATGCTGGATCTCAAAGGACTTTGATAACTGATTCACTAAGAAAAACGTTGAATCTTCCTGTGAATTATTCGGATGTCTCTATGTATGGCATTGGAGATAACTGCTTGGAAAAGCCGTTAGGAGAGGTGGATATCACCTTCTCTCCTCACTATTCAAACATGTTATTCACCGCTAAATCCTTAATCTTAAATAAAATCATATGTAATCTGCCAAACTTTGTAATGGAGAGGAGTCGGTGGCCTCACCTGGTTGGCCTAAGGCTGGCGGATCCAACCTTTGACAAGCCCGCTCCCATTGATATAATAATTGGAGCTGATATTGCCCCAAGTTTGTATACAGGACAAGTTAGGTTTCAAAACGAGAGGGGTCCAACAGCATGTAATTCGAAGTTGGGTTGGCTTCTCTCAGGCAAAATCATGGCTCAACAATCAGATGGTTCATTGCATCATAGTGTTCTGACATTCTGTGCTACCTCTATAGATAATCAACTCAGAAAGTTCTGGGAGTTGGACTCTATTCCGTCATGTACCCAACCTATCCTAACCAGAGAAGAAATGGATTGTGAACAACACTTTAAAACTAATGTTTTAAGGACTACAACTGGGAGGTATCAAGTAAGATTACCCTTTAGGGTTACTCCGAATTTTGGAAATTCGAAAAAAGTTGCTTTTAGGAGATTTCTTTCTCTTGAAAATAAGTTATTGAAGAGTGAGCAACTTTATAGTCGGTATGACCTTTTTATGAAGGAATATTCATCGCTAAATCATATGCAAATTATCTCAGCTGTAGATATTCCTAAATCCCCTTCCCAGGTCTATTATATGCCACATCATTGTGTGCTAAAAGAGGAGAGTACTACCACTAATCTCAGAGTAGTCTTTAATGCCTCAGCTTGCTCTGATGATAGTCCCTCTTTGAATAAAGCCTTACATATAGGTCCTAAATTACAAACAGACATCTTTAACCTTCTATTGAGGTTTCGGACCTTTTTGTTGCACTATCTGCATATATTGAGAATATGTACAGGCAGATATTGATTCATCCTGATGATAGTGACTATCAGAGAGTCTTGTGGCGTGATTCACCATCAGATGCTATTCAAGAATATAAGTTAACAACAATCACTTATGGAACAGAATGCTCTCCATATTTGGCCATTCGAACGTTACATCAGTTGGCGGATGACGAAGCGATGAATTATCCTGTTGCTTCGGAAATTGTGAAGAGGGATTTTTATGTCGATGACCTTCTTACAGGAGAAGATACTGTGGAAGAGGCATAGTTTTTGATTCGACAGATCATTGCTTTGTTAGCTGAAGGAGGTTTTCCCATTAGGAAATGGGTTTCTAACAGTCCAAAAATACTTGACTTCCTACCTTAAGATTAAAAGGGCATTAATCAATCCTTTGATTTCATGGATCTCCCGTCAGTTAAATTATTGGGCATTTTGTGGGATCCGAGCTTAAACTCATTTACCATCAGAGTGAAGCCCCCTGATATTCAGGTATATTCTAAGCGGTCGCTTCTATCATTGATTGCAAGAATCTACGATCCTTTGGGCTGGATGGCTCCTTTGGTTATCATTTTTAAAATCATGCTGCAAAAACTCTGGGCCAAGGGATGCAACTGGGATGAGAGATTGCTTGAGTGTATTCAATGGCAATGGACAGGCATTGAGGAGGATATTAATCAATTGAACAAAATTTCAATCCCGAGGTACATTCCTTGTCGAAATTCTATTCTCACTCTAGAATTACATGGATTTTGTGATTCATCGGAAAAGGCCTATGCAGCTGTTATCTATCTAAAATCTTGTAAGCATGATGGATCAGTTAATATATCTTTAATTGCATCTAAAACAAAGGTTGCTCCAATCAAGGTCTTATCTTTGCCCCGCTTAGAACTGTGTTCAGCTCTGCTGTTAGCAAATTTATTTGTTGCGGTGAAAGAGTCATTGAGTTTGCATTTTGATCAAATTTTCTTGTGGAGCGACTCTACTATTGCTCTTAATTGGATAAAATCAGAATATAAAAGATGGAAGACTTTTGTTGCTAATAGGGTTTCAGATATTCAGAGAAAGACACCATCCCATTCATGGTTCCATGTACCAGGTTCGGAAAACCCTGCAGACTTGGCTACAAGAGGACAAACTCCTGCACAATTGATTGATAACCAGTTATGGTGGCAGGGACCACATTGGTTGCAGGACCCATCGGTTGAATCTTACGTTGATTTGCATCCCTCAGATGAACTCTCTCCGGAAACATTGATTGAGGATAAGTCGACAATCTTGCTCTATCACTCTATAGTGGGACCTATGCCCGAATTACTTCTGAAATACTCATCTTGGATAAAAACAGTTGATGTAATGGCATTTTGTTTGAGATTCATTTCAAATTGTAAATCAACTAATAAATCATTAAATCGATTCCTATCAGCCTCAGAAATCCATAATGCAACGGTTAAAGTCATCATATTAATTCAAAATCAAGAATTTACTTAGGATATTGGGTGGCTTCGAGATAAGGGCTTTGTGTCGGGGAAAAGCAATCTCAGGTTTCTAAATCCTTTTCTTGATTTTGATGGAATTCTTAGAGTTGGAGGAAGACTTCGACATTCAAATCTTGACTATAATCAAAAACATCCATTAATCCTACCAAAAAGACATCATTGTACAGATTTGATTATCGAACATTATCATAAGCAATCTCTACATTCGGATCTACAATCTGGACAGCTTGTACTCATAAACAAGACTCCACACCTCCTCATCATTGGCCTCTGGCGCGAATCATCAAGACATATAAAGGGCCAGACGGACACGTGCGAGTCGTGGACCTTAAAACTCCAAAGAATGTACTCAAACGTCCCATCACGAAGATAACTCCTCTGCCATTCAAGGAATGCATTTTATTTTTGTTGGACTTGGCTGTCCAACGGGGGGGAGTATGTTTGGTTAAAAATGTATGTTTTATTCTTATTTGTTATTAATTGTTAATTATTGTATAAATTGTTGTTAAATATTATTCATTGATGTTATTCTATTTTTAATGTTAATTTATATGATTCATTGTTTTACATAATTAATTCTTTATTGTTTTATTTTAATCTGTATATATTTTCTTTGATTCGGTGTATTGTCGACATATTGTTTGTTTACTCGTCAATCAGTCTAGTTTAAATCAGCCATAAAATTCATGTAGCTTATTCAAAGACCATTAAATCAAAGGTTTCCTTGATCAATTTGCGTGGAGTTTCCTTTACTCAATTTTACAGAATCAATTCAAATTATTCATCGCAGTACCTTAGCTCATAGAATTTGAGCTCGGTAGTTATCGCGAACACAATAAGAATAGTAAATAAAACGGGCATAATTCAACAGGTGCTGGGAGAAGATGAATTTTATTAATAATTTTTAAAAAGTATTAGGAAAAATAAAAAATGTTTTTGAAATGAAATATAGCTAAAAAATAATTTGCAATTGAGAATTTTTATGGAGGATTAATTTTGAGGGCACAAGTACTACGTCAACTAATCACAAAAGTACACCAGAGATTTCATGGCGTGTTCAAATGGGTCGCTGTGCAAGTCGATTTCTTGATCGGCCCGCGCCGTTGAATCGACAAACCCTTTGCCTTCTGTCGTGGGGTTAGAGAGACACCCTCTGTGGAGATCACATACGCGTAGGTAGGTCGCGAAACCGATCTTAAATAGCGGCACGTGCAAGAGTTGCGTCTAAAAGCGGCCTCTAGTGTCCGGTTAATCATGAGGTGAGAATTTCGAGTCACTAGGGTGATCAGAATCCTCCGCGTGGCTGAAATCTATCTGAGGCCTTTAGGAACTCCAGGCAGGCTCGCCAAGTGCTCCTGTGAAAAATAAAGTCTCGGAGTACCGTGAAATAAACTCCAATTATATTGCATAGAACTAAGGGCATTAAGGCTGCTTCACTCTAGCACGATATGCTAGACAAAAACGATCAGGATACAAGACATAATATTCACGCCTTTCAGATGCACAATTGAAATTTCAGGGTACCAATCCATACTTTTTCTAGTATAGCTCAGCTCAAGCCGCGATTTCCAGATCGAGAGAAAGAACTCTAGAGATGGAGATAAGAGCAGCATTTCTGGTTTAACTGGAAGCTCAACAAACCCTAACTAGGAAAATTCTTCGAGTTTCTCAGTATAATGTTTAAGAACGTTGTGAAGATTACAAAATCATATCGCTGAGGCGTAGGCAATTATAGGAACAACCACTTGCAGTCACAGAGTTCTCAAGTCGCGGAAACAAAAACTCAAGTTGAAATTAACGGCTGCCCTTAAACGCGGCAACATGCCGCGGACCTTGGATTATTAGCACGCTTCTAGTAATAATCCTGCTCTTTTCTTCCACTTAGCATATTATACAGATGGTTCCAAAACCAGAGATGGAGTTAGCGCCGGCGTGTACAGGTTCTCTGGTCTCGGTTGTGCACCTGAAATGCGTGAATTTCATGTCTTGTCCACTATTTGTTCTGCATTTCAGTCGGAAGCCCTTGGATTGTTTATTGAACTTGAAAACGCAACCACTTTAAAAGATAATCTAACTTTAAGATTCCTCCAGGACAACCTTGCTTTCTTTAAGTCAGTTCTGAACTTTAGGACTGGTAATTACCTTATCAATAGAGCTCTGCTACTGATTTCGCGATCGAATCGCAACGGTAACAGGTGCATCATACAATGGATCAAGGCCACAGTGGGAACGTGGGTAATGAAATTGCGGAAACACTCGCAAAGCGGGGGGGGGGGGGGGGAGGCGTCTGCTAACCAAAGTTGCAACAATATTGATTCTGCCTCCACTCCATTTGTGCAGTAGAATTTGGGTACACTCCGCGGTACTCAGAGACTTTATTTTGAACAGGAGCACTTGTCGAACTTGTCTGAAGTACCTAAAGGCTTCGGATAGACTAAAGCCATACGTCCGCGCGGGGGATTCCGATCACTCTAGTGACTAGGACTTTTCACCTAATGATTAACCGGTCATTAGCGGTCATTCGTAGATACAACTCTTGTATGTGCCGCTCTTTAATATCGGTTTCGCGACCTACTATGCGTAGGTGATCGCCCCTGTCGCTGTCTCTCTAACCCCACGACAGAGGGCAAAAGGTTTTGCGATTCGACGGCGCGGGCCGATCGGGAAATCGAATTGTACAGCGACCCATTTGAACGCGCTATGCAAACTCAGGTTTACTTTTTTGCTTGGTTCACTTAGTTCTGGTACCATCACTATTAATCCTTTATAAAATAACTTTAATTATAATTTTTTTTCATAGCATATTTTTTATTTAACTTAAAAAAAAAACTATTTCATTTTTAATAAAATTTATCTTTGCCCAGCACCTTTTGAATTATCCCCGTTTATTTGCTATTCTTATCTATACCGCACCTGTGCCTCTCTCTTGATTTCCATTGTGTGGGAAATTTAACTTATTCTGAACAACCTTGGTGGCGTGCAGTAACCTGGAACATTGCAATAGTGCATTGCGATCTGTGTCTGCTTGCTACGCCCATTTTTATGCTCGAAAATCTTACACTTTGTTTAGTAGCTCGTAAAACCATATTTTATTTCTCGTTGAGGTGCAGCTTTCACCACACTGACGAGAGCCAACAGCCCGAAACGCGTACGTTGTTAGTTTGATTAATTAAGAATGGGCATTTGGCCAATTCTGGAATAATTAAATTCGACGAATATTTGATATTTATTCCGACAAATGGCGCAAGCCATCCGAAACTTTCAATTGCGCGATAAGGAGATGCCTTTTTCTTAATTTATTCACCTTATCCCAGTATAATTTCAAATTTGTACTTTTTTTCACATTGTTTCGCGTTCTCAAACACTTCTGGCCTTAGCTACCTTTTTTTAATGATTTTTTTTCAGGATGCCAAAGAAACACTGTCAAAAGAAAATCACAAGTATATGGCAAGAAATCAACTATTAGGAGGAATATGTGATATTTGACAAGTTCTGTAAGCTACTTCATCACAAGGCTGTAGACAAAGGCAAATTAAGTTCCACAGCGTGTGTCATAATATATGTGTAATAAATCATACGTAATATCAATTCATTATGTGCAGTTATCACAATCAAGGAATTATGACAAAACCAACGACTTGAAATTTATAAATCAGGATTAATTTATAAATGATAATAAACCTCTCATTAATGCGAGAAATCTAATAAATAATAAATATCCTATAAATATAAATTTTACCAATGTGTAGATTATGTCCATAGTTCATTTAAAATATCCAATAACATCAGTATCACTATTTATTGTGATTCCTCTTAGGAATATCGAAAAATGCAATATAACAGCGGTATGGTAGATTAAACTGGCGAACCTGCTGGGAGGGTTTCACCACTGATGAGCCAGGCCCTCCCATCAAATTTTCCATAGCAGTAAGTGCAATATAAATTGGTTAATTATTTTAAAAAGCATACGTTTCTATAATTGTTTCGAATTTTCATAACAGGTGGCGGGATAATGCATCATAATGTAAATATTTCTCGCAGGCTATATAAGATATATCTGTTTGTTTTTTAATGAATAAAAAATTGTATATATATAAGTTTGAGCAAATTCAGGTGAATAGGCCAACTTATTGCGGCATATAATTTATCATCACTCTCCAGTATTGTACCGGGGTGATAAACAAAATACGTTGTTTTAATGCATATTTAAAAGGAGTAGTGCCTCTTTTGGCATATGAATATCGGCACATAACCTTTAAATATTTTATTTATTTACTTATTATTTCATATTATCAATTTATAAGTCGCAATTTGGCTTATTGAAACAGATAAGCGCATGACTAAAATATTTTAAGAACTCCCAATTTCAATATCTATGATCTTTTTTTTTTCTGATGCTTTTTAGACAGAACTAATCTAAGACACATTTCGAGAAATAATGGCATATTATTTTTATTGTTTCGTTATCACAAGATCACATATATAATAGGTTTTAAAATGCAAACTATATATCTCATTATAACCTTCAAATATACCAGATATATTAGTATGAAACGCGAAAATAGGCGCCAGAGGTCGCTGTGCAACTTTATTTGAGCCGACGGTGGCGCTGTTGTAGGCGTTTTGTTCTTTGACTCAGGTGGCATCAGCATGCGTGCAGTTTCAGAAAATTTCAAATAGTGGAAAATTTCTGGAGCCCGTGGAAAATGGCGATTTCCGAGCCAAAAAGTGCCCATTTGCGGGAAGTTTTGTTGTTCGCCTTCAAATGGAAGAAAGGTGCCACTGAAGCCCACCGAATGCTCGAGGAAGTTTACGGCGACCACGCTCTGAGCAAATCGCAGTGTTACAGGTGGTTTAAAAATTCCAAAGTGGCGATTTTGAACTTGATAATGAACCACATGGAAAACTGCCCCAAAAGTTCGAGGACGCTGAACTGCAAGCTTTGTTGGATGAGGACAGTACCCAAATGCAGGAGAAACTCGCAAAACAGCTCCAGGTGTCTCAAGGTGCTGTTTCTCTACGTTTAAATATCCTCGGAATGACCCAAAAGCTTTCCAGATGGGTCCCCCACGAGTTGAGCGAAAGGCAGCAATAACGGCGTCTGGTAACCTGCGAAGGGCTGCTCGCCAGGCATGAAAATAAGTCATTTTTGCACCGAATCGTAACTTCTGATGAGAAATGGATCCACTTCAGCAATCCTACGCGCCAAAGGTCGTGGGGCCAGCCCGGCCAATTTCCAAAACAGACGCCTAGGCCCAATCGCTTCGGAAAAAAGGCAATGCTTTGCATATGGTGGGACCAGACCGGCGTAGTATATTTCGAGCTCCTGAAACCTAGCAAAATGGTCAATACTAGTCGCTACGAACAACAAATGCACAGTTTGAGAGAGGCGTTGAATGAAAAAAGACCGGAATGGCGTGAAAAGCACAGCAACCTGATACTGCAGCATGACAACGCTCCAGCCCACAACGCTACGGTGGTCAAAAACACCATAAAAGACTTAGGCTGGGAACTCTAACCCCACCCGCCGTACTCACCAGACTTAGCGCCGTCGAACTACCACCTTTTTACATCTTTAGGACACGCCCTAAAAAAACAGGAATTTTCGAACTCAGACATACTCCGAAAATGACTTGTTGACTGGTTCGACTCAAAAGGAATAGAAATTTTCAAACAAGGAATTCGAAAAGTGGTCCGAGTGTATAGCTAATCAGGGCAGTTACTTTGAATAAAAATCTTTTGTTGTATGGAATTTGTGAACTTTTGAATTCACTGAAAATTTTCGCGTTTCATATTAATAGACCTGGTATATTCTCAATTAAAATTTTCTGACACATACATTTATATGTTTGAAAATAGAGCAATCCATATATTATATTAATTAAAAAGGCCTATTTTGGATCATAAAGTTTTATTTCCGATATTTCGTTATTATATAATTCGATATTATAGCAGTTGTACATACTCGTGATTGATACGCGAGCTATTCAAAACGATCTTGTTCCCCGAAGAAGTTTGGCGAGTTGCCACACGAAATATCGGAAATAAAACTTTATGATCCAAAATAGGCATTTTTAATTAATACATTTATATATATGTGGTAACCGAGGGTCAAACCTGTAGTAACCGAGAGGGACAGTCAGGGGCGTGGATAGTTTTCCAGTTCCTCTCTGCACTTTGGAAGACCTTTAACAGTTTTCACAGAATACAGGCAGTCGTGGTCGAGGCAGAGTGGAAAGCTTGGGAATGTCCACACACACAAAACGAAGAGACACAGCTGTAGTAGAAAAGTTCCATGAACAGATAGGAGTCAACCTAAGAGCAAGATGGAGTTAGCTGAAATATCTTACTGTTTTACCTGACGATGAGGTAGTCCTAGTTAAGACCGACAAGGGCTCACGCCGACGGTGGGAGTGACGAATATATAGGGCTAAAACCGAGGTTTTTTATATACCATTCCCGAGTGTGGGGGGGTGGACTTTGAACGTCTGCGGCATTCTGCACCCTTTGACCTCGATGGCACGGGCTGCCGAATTCCTTTAAGGTTGTTGGATTTCTCTCTCGATTTTAGACGTTTTTGAAATTCTCAATCTTGCTTTAACTCAGCTCTTAATCTATTAGATAGTTTTATTTATTTATCCTCAGTTTGTACAAAGTACATTACATATGGTGATGCAAGGACACATGTCAATCATGCGTATAATTATTTATAGATGTGTTTCTATATACAACATGACAATCTTGTTATAAGTATTATACAATATAGGGTTGTTAGTTTAAATTACCATAGATGATCGCCCCGAGAGTGAAAGGGTTTATCCGGGTTTAAACGGGTAAAACCTCTCTAACACAGGTAAGTAATTAAAATTTATTTTAATTAATTTAAACTGTGAGGGTTAAAAGGGCTATAACAAGATGTTTTGTTTGTATATATCTTCCAATTATAAAAAATACAGAAAAAACTTATGTTTAATATATTTAAAAGTTATGATATTCATTATAAGAAAGAGAAATGTAGATAAAACCTTTGTTTGCTAAAAAATAATGATGATAAAAATAAAATTATGTTCTAAGAGATTGTTGGTGGGCGTTGGAAAGGGTTAGGGGTTAAAGAATAGGCAATTGTGAGTATTGCACAGGCAATCAAATACTTAGGTCCAGCTGCAAAGCGAGGATATAGACTTGTGCGTCTTCCTTGGCAATGTTTCACCTGTGATCCTGTATAAGGTTACAGTGCTTTGTCACAATTGTAGGGTTATTGGATTGAAAGTTGTTGAATAACAAGTTGTTCCATAATATGATTGTGAAAGGGGTGAAATGGAGAACCATGCGACAAGTAGAATTGTTGTATCGACAGTAGGTGATCTGACTTGACTTAAAATCAAAGGTTGATTGTGGTCCGCTAGAGCTAGAAAAAATGAGAATTGTGAACGCTTTGTGCTTGCGTGGGTGATTATGCTCTAGGGATTATTGAAATAAACTTTTGAAACGTGTTCAGGCCAGAAGTTGGGATGTGCAAATCTGGTGAACTGTGTTCAAATAGTTTGTTGAAAATTATGAAATCAAAAAAAATAATTGTCAAGCAGTACTGTCGCTTTTCTACTTTGATGTGAAGCAATGGCGGAGAAATAGATTGTAGTGTAAAGTACACTGAAGTGGTTAGAGAAATAGATTGTTGTATGCCCGATAGTTAATGATATTATTTCTCCTATTATAAAATTTTCCCGTTTGGAATTCCAACATATTTCCGCTCCATTTTTTATAATACCCAGTTTAGAACGAATCGTGGAAATTTTAATGGATTTTTATCAAAAATTGGCGCGATTGAAGACTCTAGCTGTCATTTTGGCAACGAATTCCAGGACTCGAGACACCTACTGCTGGAATGCCCACTCTTCTTCACCGCTAGACAACAGACAATAAATAATGTTGTAGATTTATATCAATTTGTAAATAGCAGAGAGAATTATCATAAGTTTAACTTTTTTGTAAATATATTCATGATTTTCTTTCAAACCTGAAAGGTTCAGATTCCTAATATATATATATTTTTTTTCTTTTTATTACGATTACTTTTTTTTTTGTAAAAATTTTATAACTGTTTCTGTTTAAAAAAAAATTAAATCCACGCAATCATCCCTAGTCGGGATATCGCGTTTGTGTGTTAAAATAAATAAATAAATAAAGGTATAAAAACAATTATAAAATGAATAAAATATAGCAATGTGATTGTGGTTGCATAAAGATTAAGTGGACAAAATCAAACATGTAATATATAAAAGTAATAATAGTGAAGAATTTGTAATACTAAAATAATATTATGAAAAATAAAAGTAAAATTGATTTTTTTAATAAGTGTTGGATTAAAATTTGTGATTATATAATTGAAGGTTAAAAAATAAAATTTAGAATATAGTTAAAGATTGTGATCTCAATTTGGTGGTGGTGGATTTATTGACGCGGCATGGTCTCGAGTTGTTTAGTCTCTCAATCCGGTATTTTTATGACTCTCTGTTCGGGAATTTGTGAAATTCTCGAGGAAATATAAATGGCTGATGGGAAACATGTTACACATGGCGGTCATTCCGAACGCGGATTTTTAGTTGACAGATTTGTTAGCGGGGAGAGAGGTGTTTACGTCCATTTTTACGACCGGGGTGCAATGTTTATTATTTTTGAAGGGGGAGATATGTGGGTTGTCTACAGCGCTAAATTCCTTCTCCTCTAGTCTGGGTCTGGTGGTTTCAAAGAAATATTTATATTGTGTGAAAAAGAGTAAGTAAGTAAGTAATACAGATCCAAATGGGTTGGTGTAGCGTATGTATATAGAATAGGTTTGTGAATTTAACGGGACATTTTCTGGTCGCTACTTGAGGTTTGTTTTAAAACGATCGATATTAAATAAATCTGGGTTTAAATGTAGGAATGGCTGGGAAGTTTGAGGCGGTATAATTCGGAATATTTGCATCTCGAAGATATATGGAGTCAAATGTTTGAATTCATTGAGATATACATTTCGAGACATTCGCTGTGGGTTTTGAATAAATCGGGTTTAAGAGGTGTAATGTACAGAACATTCTCGGTGTAATATTTTAATTTATTGACATGTATAATGTCACTGTCTCTATTGAGAGGTTGATTGGGGCGATCTATTCGAACGACATTGGGTGATATTATTTCAATTACTGTGTATGGTTCAGTAAAATATGGTGCTAATTTAACTGTGTCGGGGTGTCTATAATTTTTGACCAAAACAAGATCATTCACTTCGAAATGTGGTGTTCTGTGCTGCTTATCAAATGTTTCTTTATCTTTTTTATGCTTATATTGGGTACGATAGCGTACTATCTCTCTAGCTCTAGTTATTTCGGGGTATGGGTTGAGATGAGTTCTTAGATCTGGGGGGACAACATTGAACATTAAGTAGGTGGGTGGAAAACTTGTGAC
>CP092867.1:73476029-73512675 GCA_030710605.1 Cordylochernes scorpioides
AAATAATTATTTACCTTTCAAGCAAATTTTTATTTTGAATCTCTGAAGTAAAAATATACATATAAAATTATTTATATCACAGGAATATAGAATTTATATAATGAATTCAATAATCGTGGATAAAAGATAGGTAGGGTTAAATATACATATTTACAACAATAATAATTAAAAGTGATATTTTTTTGAATATATGGTCAAAAATGCAGAACAGTCAATGAATGAAAAAATAAAATATATGTTTTTAAAAAAATATATATATTTGTATTTTAGATAATATATAATATATATAAATATATATATATAATATATATATATAAATATATATATATATATGGTATATAAAGGTATTATTTAAAATGTTAAGATATTGATTTATTTAAAAAAATATATTTCATAGATAAAAATATTCTGTTAAATCGACCGCCAGAGTCACACTTTGCATATAAAAACTCGTTGTTGTTCTTCCCGATTGGCCGACCCAAAACATTTGTACATTATGTAAAACGATTTTCATTTTTTTTATTCTTACGCCTTAAGCCAGGCAGTAATTTTACCAAGTTATGTTTATCCTATAGCTCAATTAAAACAATATCTGATCAAGACTATTTTATTATTATATTTTCAAGATTTCAACCACGACTGCACCGCCATAGCATAATCACCAAGATGATCCAAAACAACAGCAAATCTTATCTATCTTTTTTATTTTTAAAATATAATATAAGCCGACAGGATATCTGAAACTTGTGTGAACAATATCCCAAAAGCAAAATTTTTCGAATTCAAATATGCAAATTCTCCAGTCAAAAATAAGTCATTTCAAACAAAAATAGCTTACCCAATCAAAAATAGCTTACCCAATCAAAATAGCTTTCACAATCAAAATAGTCTCTACAATTAAACATACCCATTTCCTACCATTTCCAGCAACAAACAGTCTTCCACCCAACACCAGCCATCTCCCGAGATCTTCAAATCCAACCCAAGGTACTTTGTATCTACCATTTTTCACAGTTACCTTTAGTTTAACTTTTTAATTCTCATCCATGATTTACAATAGTTTCAATCGCCTGTTTATAGTTGTAGGATTGTTGCTGATGTTGGTGTGGCTTGTGGAAAGGCTGCTGATAAAATTATAATTAAAATTAATTTATTTAAAGCCAGAAATATAGAAATAGAAAAGAAGCAACGGCTGAAATAACGGCCGCCGGAGTTAACCCTACATGTTTACCGCAAGTCCAGCGTCTCTGATGACGTCCCACGCGCATGCGTGGTGAAGTGTTGATGCCGAGGCCGTCTTAGCTCGGCTCGCTGAAACAAAGTGTAGTCGCTACACTACTCCCCCTCCAGTAGGATCTTTCCAGCGATCCTACTGGAGGGGGAGTAGTGTAGCGACTACACTTTGTTTCAGCGAGCCGAGCTAAGACGGCCTCGGCATCAACACTTCACCACGCATGCGCGTGGGACGTCATCAGAGACGCTGGACTTGCGGTAAACATGTAGGGTTAACTCCGGCGGCCGTTATTTCAGCCGTTGCTTCTTTTTTGGGTACTAGGTGTAGAGGGCTGGCCCACGGTGATTTGGATGGACGACAGATGCCTTTCTCCATCATGAAGGCGAATTCTTTCTTTGCCGCGGCGAGTTTGTCCGTGGGGAGTCGTCGCGGTTTTGCTGCAATCGGGGGGCCCTTTGTGACGATATGATGAGTCACTGAGTGACGGGGAGGGCTTTTTACAAGATTCTGACTAGTGAGCTCTGGGAATTGTCTGAGTATTCTGGAGTAAGGCGAATTGGCGATTGTAAGGTGAATGCTAACAGCGGGGGAAGGTGAAACTTGTCCAATGGAGTGAAGGGAAGATACTGGGTCGCTCAGCCGGTGATTCCGCAGGTCTACTATCAGCCCGTAATGTCGGAGAAGGTCTGCGCCGATGATGGACACGCCGACGTCGGCTATGATGAAAGGCCAACGGAATAATCGTCCGAGACCGAGGTCAAGCTCAAGATGTCGTTCCCCGTAAGTGTAGATGATAGATCCGTTAGCTGCGAAAAGCTGCCTGTGCGAGGGCCTAGCGTTTTTTACTGGTGGTGGAATCACTGAGACTTCGGCTCCAGTGTCGACCAAAAACAAATAGGCGCTGCGTCGGTCCGTAATGAAGAGCCGCGAGTGAGGCCTGCGCCGTCAGTGGCTCCTACTGACGGCGGGCGTATTCGTTTTCCTTGGACCTTGAAGTTGCATGGTTGAAGGCACTTCCTAGCTTGCGCTCCAAACTTCATATGGTACCAGCAAGTTCCTGCGTTTTCCTTTTTTGTTGTGGGTCGGGTACCTAGCGTTCGGATAGCGATTGTGTGGGGTGTCCATGGATGACTTCAAAGCTTCGATTTGCGTATGCAGGTCTTGGATTTGCGTCATCAGCTGTTGGTGGGCTTCCGCGCTATGACCTGTTTTCGGTTGGTCCACTGCTGAGACCGTTGGCAGTATGGCTTCGTGTATGTTGTCTGCCATTTCCGCCAGCTTACTCAAACTTGTTTCAGAGGATGCTGCGAGAGCGGTTCTTATGTCCTGAGGTAGGCGTCGAGTCCACAGCATTTTCAGTACTGTATCGGAGAAATTTCTTCCTGCCTGATGTTGCATCGCGGCTAGGACTGTTGATGGCTTCTGATCTCCCATGGGACGCCCATCCAGAACCTGTAAGATTTTAGTTTGTTTTGATTGACCGAGTCGTTGGAGAAGGACTGCTTTCAGCGCATCGTATTTACCAGAGGGTGGGGGGCCGTTACGATGTCCGCGACGTAAGTAAGGGTTGGCTGGTCTAGGCTCGTTACCGTTGCTTGGAATTTAGTTTCGTCGCGGGAGATCTCGGCTAGACCGAAAGCGGCTTCTAGCTGGCTTATCCACAGTTCAACGTTGTTGGGCCAGAATGGTGGTGCACGGAAGCCAATCTTGATATTTGGGAGGGTGCCGTGGATGTTGGCCCTTCCGGATGTTCCGTAGTTGCGTCTTGCATTCTGGGCTGTTGAAAGTTTCGTGGATGAAATAAAAAAATATAGAAGTGTGATTAAAATAACTTTTGCATCACGTCCGGCTCACCAATTTGTAGGATTGTTGCGTGATGTTGGTGTGGCTTGTGGAAAGGCTGCTGATAAAATTATAATTAAAATTAATTTATTTAAAGCCAAAAAATAAGAAATAGAAAAGAAGCAACGGCTGAAATAACGGCCGCCGGAGTTAACCCTACATGTTTACCGCAAGTCCAGCGTCTCTGATGACGTCCCACGCGCATGCGTGGTGAAGTGTTGATGCCGAGGCCGTCTTAGCTCGGCTCGCTGAAACAAAGTGTAGTCGCTACATAGTTATTTCTCTTTTTGTTAACTGATTCTTAGATACCAATTTTACCATAGCTTTTTTTGCCCTTTAAATTATACACACCTTTTGAAACCTTATTTTTCCTTATTTAATTAGTTTCTATATATATATTTCTCACACATTTAATCTATTTATTACGCGAATTAATTATATATAACATTGTTCACCATATTTTTGTAATTCCAAATGTAAAACAGTCGCCAAGAGGACAACAACAAAATATTATAAATTTTCACATATTCAATATCTTAATTACGAATTAACTATCTTCACATTATTTAAAACATTTCTACTATATATTTCCTTGTTTAATCTCATTTCTTAATATGTTATTGTTTTAAAAATTCGCATTTTTACCCCCATTACTTATTTCCCTGTGTTAATATCTCAAAGCGTACCAAACAAATATGTAAATTTAGCGTAGTCAACATATGTAAATTTTAACTTTTGTTTTTGTCCACCTTGATTCTTTTTCTTTAAATGATCATTCTTTTGCCCTACCATTTTTTTTTTAATCTTTACATTTTCATAACTTGTTTTCACATTTGCCTTTTGTACATAAACTTTCTCTTTTATTGCTTTTTCACAAATGCCTTATTTTCTTATCATCAAATGTTTCCACCTATCTTTTACAAATGCAATCATTTTTTCATATTGTTTTCAATGTTATTCATCATTTTTCATTTATATACTTTTGTAAATATCATGCATTTTTCTTATTTTTAATAATGTCATTTTCTCACCGTTTTTCCCAATCTATTGGCTCACAACAAGCCAATATGATCAAGGGATATCATCCTTTTATTTCTCACTTTTAATTTTCATTCATTTTATTTTTATTCCTCATTAATAAATGTGTATCATTATCTCATGTTTTTCCTAATCTATTGGCTCACAACAAGCCAATATGATCATGGAATATCACCTCTCACTTTATTCTCTTTATCATCATTTTATCTTTTTTTTTTAACTATATTTTTTTCACTTTTCTCTCTGCCCATATTATTATTTTCACAGGGGGGAAATGTTATATAAAGGTATTATTTAAAATGTTAAGATATTGATTTATTTAAAAAATATATATTTCATAGATAAAAATATTCTGTTAAATCGACCGCCAGAGGTCACACTTTGCATATGAAAACTCGTTGTTGTTCTTCCCCGATTGGCTACCTTATCATTCATTTTGGTTAGCAGCCCCGTAAAATAAAATATTTTTCTCTCTTCCCCGATTGGCCGACCCAAAACATTTGTACATTATGTAAATACGCTTTTCATTTTTTTTATTCTTACGCCTTAAGCCAGGCAGTAATTTTACCAAGTTATGTTTATCCTATAGCTCAATTAAAACAATATCTGATCAAGACTATTTTTATTATTATTTTCAAGATTTCAACCACGACTGCACCGCCATAGCATAATCACCAAGATGATCCAAAACAACAGCAAATCTTATCTATATTTTTTATTTTTAAAATATAATATATATATGTGACAATGTAGTGGTAAATGTGTTGAGGAGAGAAATAATCACACGACGAGTTGTTAGAGCTAAAAATCCAGGCAGCCAGCCGAGAGAGAAAGAGGTGGCGAGTGAGACGTTATCTGCTGAACGACTGTTTTTCCTGTGTACACAAGCGGGGCTAACAAAAGATTAGACGCCAGGTGTTGACGCTCCCCTCAGGAATGTGGCCAAAAAATGGTCGTAAGTTAGTTTTCTAAAGAGTCTCGCTTTAGCTGTCCATTTCTCTCTCGTTGGCTGTTGGTTTGTTTTATTAATCCTGGAAAAGCATATATTATGACATATGGCCCCCGTTGAAGAAGGCTGAACATAGTTTAAGTATATTTAAAGCTGGTGAAGCCAGGAATAGAGAAAATAATTTTACAGTTAAAATTAGTTAAGGTAATGGTGACATAGTTTTATGTAAATAAAATATTGTATAGTACACAAGTAAATATTATTTACAAGCAGTTTTACAACACCGGGGAGTTTGACATTTAAGGAAATCTTTGAAAATATCAAGGTTATAAGAGGCTATATACAACAAAATCTAATGTACTATTAGGGAAGTGATATGGAGGAGTGTGAACAACGAGAAGAAGAGTCACATACATATGGTGAAATTCTGAAGATCATTAAGACTGGGGAACTCTACACTTTAAGATATTTTTCAGGCGGACATGGCAAGGGGAAACTTATCATGGGCTTTCTATGCTATAAGTGTAGAGTACGAGAAATGAGATTGAGGTTGACAATTGTGTGAGCTCAGGACTGCGGTAAATATAAAACTACATACAATGTTAGAACCTCGGCGAACAGAGCGAGGGGAGACTTGCCCTGGGCCAATCTAACTTATCTATGTAGTTACTTGTGTAGCGAGTCCGAGGGAAAAGTCCCGTGTGTAGGTGAGGAAGTCGAACAGACTTATATTTAATTTGCGGAAAGTATGCGCGAACAGTGCCAAAAATTGGGACGAGGACTGCGTTGTCCGTTACAAGTGACAAGCTGCTCGGACACGAGGTGTTTGAACCGTCGTGGGAGCTTGTGCAAGGCGATGATTTCGCGGTGGGTTGAAAGTAAGACCCATGTCTGCGCGAAATGATGACGGACCGGACAGAATCAGCGACGATGTTTAAAGTACCTCCGTGGGAAATATCGAGGGTAGGCTATATCGTGCTGGTTTGGACAATGGACAAACATAGATTTGAAGACAGGGTCCGTGTGGCGAACGTGTGGCGCGAGAAGAAGGGGCGAACTGTGTCGCTCGATGCAGATTGTTCAAGTGCGAACAAAAAGGGGTTGATAAATATCTAGCATTAGTCAATCTGCACCCTGTGACGAACACACCATTGGCTAGATGGCGTGGGTCGATGGATAGGCTAGAGATGAACTACGAAATAAATTATCATAAATGAAGGTCGAAGGTTAGGATTTTGAAATGACAATATAGAAGTTCGATAATTGATTAATCAATAATTCTCTATAAAGGTCCTGAGCTGGTATAAAGTTAACAAAGTTGTAAGAATGAGAGGGGCATTAAGGGTAGATAGATAAGAGTCACCAAGGTTGGTTGTAAGCAAGGCTCACGTGGTGGTTGGAATTCTTCGACGCCTGAATTACAGGGTGAATTTTGAATCGATTAGGGAAAGAAATTATTTTTCGTGAGCGCCGTGCTTACAAGTAGGAGAGGTCTATACAAATAGACATACAAAAGTTTAGGTGCTGGAGGCATATTTTTATAAATAAATTGATTATGAAAAATCTATTGTTAATAGTAAAAATCGTAAAGCATTAATAGGTAGAATTCCAATTTTTTTTTTTAAGAGTTTTTTTTTTTTAAAGAGTTACGTTAAAATGGAAATTATTTAATTAAAATAACGATTGTTAAATTCTACTGGTAAGGTAACTAATTAAATGAGTTACAAATATCTAGATAAATATGGAGCATAAAATCATTGTTAATAGGCATGGAGAGAATAAATGGAGCTAATTATGTGAATATTGGGACAATTTACAAGGAATGACTTATTTAAATAATGAATGGAAGGGGTAAAACAATTTCACTTACAGGTTATGCTGGTTTAGAGAGCAGGTAAGTTCATTGAGATTCGGGAGAGTTCTGTCTGTGACACTGAGCGTACCAGTGTTGTACATCACAGTAGCGGCAGGGATATGGCGGAGTCTTGTCCATGATGATGGAAGGTGTCCTGCTCTGGCGCGGCGATCGTTCTTGGGCAGGTCTAGTGCTGGAAGAAGTGGGCGGCAGCTTCATCTCCGTCGTAGGCGATCACTTCTTCAGGGTAACGGTTCAAAAGTTGGCGAGGAAGGGGTTGAGGGCTCGAAGAGGGGTGTTACAGTTGAGTTGGGTTTGGCCGATCATCGTGGCTTGGCTTCTTGTTTCTTCATGCTCTGGTATATGGGGGATTTGCTTCCCGGTCAGATCTTATCCTGTCGACTTTCGATGTGGTAATGTAGTAGTAGTTTATGCTGTTGGATGAATGCAGTGTGGCATGTTGGCTAGAAGCAGTCGTGGTTGTTGAGCGATGGGTGGTAAGGACACACAGGAGACAGGATCCAGAGGCAAAAACCCGTGAGGAAATAGATCGGGGAGGAAAGATAGAAGGTCCTAGAACAACTGGCGTCGAGGCCACCTCGGTGATAACTGAACTTTGATCATCCCGTCTAGCCGCTTATAAGCCGCTTTAAGTATGATAAGTCCCCTTGGGGAGATAATGAAGTCGTGATACTTGTTTACCAAGGGGGTTGTTTGTTAACCTCGCTATCTTCCCTCTTTCCTTGTACTCCCACACAGGCCATTTTATTTTACATATTTCCAAATATTATGACATATATAATATATATATATATATATATATATATATATACTCAGTTTAGATCCTCTTAGATGCTTATTTTATTTATTTATTCATTTTTAATTTTAGATATTTTTTATTATTATTTATCGATTTATATCACAGAATTATTTCAATTTTTTGATGGTATTATTCATTTGTTATTTATATTTTATTTTATTCGAAATCTCTTAATTATCGATATTTATTATATATTACACTGTCCTTCTTTTGATTATACTTACTTCGTTTAGGCGGTGTAGCATAGATGGTTTTATCGCCCAATAAGCTTGTAAGACGTCCGTGGCTCACCTGAAACGCTTGAAGCTGTGTGCTTCAAAACAAAAAACCTCTCAAAAGATGGACGATTGGTTCATCGAAATATGGGATTGATAAAAAAAAACCTATTAAAATCTAAAATAAGCCTTATTTTTAAAATATATATATTATGAATTGCTCTTTATTCAGAAATATTAATCTACGCGTATAAGCATTCTCTCGATTAAAACCAAAATTGGTATTTATTTGATAGCTTGCCTATTTAGAAAAATACTTTGCTACATTATCGTTTATCCCATGTCTTGAAATAAAGTGTTTTTTTTTAAGAGTTGAAGCAGGAAAAATTATGGAAAAGTCTCAAACGGTTCAATGTTAACATAACATATAATTAATAATATAATTATTTTTGCCTCAACCATCAGAAGTTCAGAACAGAGCCCGAAAAAACCCACATCACGACCCTAGAAGATCACTATCCTACTTTAATTCTAAGCTTTCCAATGAGCTCTCACCTAACTCTTAGACGACACTTTCAAGACAAATAGTTTACCAGGAAGATTGTCTTTATTCAAGAGGACCCCAATGGTATTTATATTTCTTACCCCTTATCATAGGATGAATGGTGTGGTGGTGAAATGGTAATGAAATAATCACTCTTGCTACCAGGATCAGTTGGAGCATGTTATTTCCAGTGACGAGTCAAGATTCAGCCAAGACACTGATTATAAACGCGTCTTTATCTGGAAAAAAATTTGGAAGCCTGATTCCCGCCCAGTACCTTCAGAGAAAAAAAGTCCGTGTAGGGTGAGGGATCCCATGGTCTGGGGAGACTTTATCTCTACCAGGCGTACACCTCTCCATGTTCTTGAGGAAGACACAGCATTGGCTACTAAATGGAAGAGATAATATATAAATTCACGTTAATTTCGCAAGCATTATATATACAGATATAGATATAATCTGTTCAGAGCTATTCGGAGCGAATATAGCCCTTGTAGTGCATATCGAAGAGAGACTTTAAGTAACAAGAAGCCTAGAACCTACATAAAAATATATTTTCGAAATACTTTCTTTTAACTTCGATAAATCTCATACGGATTGGAGTGAAAAGTTTGTGATTTAAGATAGATAAAACAGATATAATTGTTAATTAGATAACCGCTTTTATTCGAAATGTCTTAAAATAGATTTCTGTAAACTGATTAGAGAGAAAAAATGCGACAGTATATCACCTACGTTATATATATGAACAAAAATGAACCATGGTTTGATTGTCGCAGCTATTTGTATTACCTTTACTTTAATAAATGTTTGGGCATTTATCTTATTGGAAAAGGTCCCAAATAAATCAATTTAATATCGATAGTTGCACCAAATATTGAACAGCACTGTGCGGGCTTATTTATCACACACTGGCTATCTCCTGTAGCCATTACTTGAGAATATAGCGGGTCTGTAGACGTTTCACCCTACAAATACGGACAGTGAGGTCAGTGAATATGAATTGTTCACTTGCAATGTGAAACCTACTTCTGCACTTGGTAGATCTTTCGCAACGACCGTGTCTGCACATACGGTGGACCACTGATATTACCGAAGAGAAATATTTAATAATATAACATGAAAATAGTATAGCGCACATGTGCTACGATTCAAAGATACAAGGTATATTCCATAAGTTCCCGGACTGGGTCCATAAAAAAAATAATAAATGAAAGATTTAAATATATTTGACTGTTATATAAAAAATATCTGGCAACACGTGGTACCAATATCGAGGCAGTAGGCGCGCCAAGGCCTTTCTAATTTATTTAAAGGTCACACCTAACGCTGCGGCGATTTTACGATGGAACAAAAATTAAAGCAGAGGATTTGCATAGAATTTTGTGTGAAAATTCAAATATCAGCAACCGAAACTTTTGAAATGTTTAATAATACGTCTCAAAGAGAACAACTGTTTTTGAATGGCATTCTAGATTTAAAGCTGGCAGAATTTCCATTGAAGATGATTCTCGTCAAGGACGCCAAAATTTCAAAGGACTAATGAAAATGTGCAAAAAAATCACCGATTTGGTAAAATAAAATCCTCGAACCACTTTGCTGGAGATAGAGCAAGACACAGGCATCTCTAAAACAGCTATTGGAAGGATCGTAACCGAAGATTTGAAGCTCAAAAAGACTCCTGCAAAATTCATCCCAAGATTCCTCACTAATGAGCAAAAATGTGTCGGCTTGCAACCTGTGAGGACATGTTGGAAATGACAAGATCAGATCAGGAATGGAAAGACAAGATAATCACATGGGTCAATCTGCCGAGTGGAGAGGTCAGGGTGAGCCTAGACCCAAAAAATCCAGGATATTGAAATTCAGAAACAAGGTGTTGCTGATCGCATTTTTGGATAACGAGAGCATTGTTCATCACGAGTATCTTCCTGCAGGCCAAACAGTTATTAAGGAAATGTATTTGGGCATTCTTCGCCGTCTAAGGGAAGCGATTCGAAAAAAAGGCCAGAAATATGGACTAATGGTGACTGGATCCTACACCATGACAATTCCCGCCCTCACAGAGCGCACTTGGTGAAGATTTTTTTTTGGCGAAAAACGGGACACAAATCCTACCTCAACCACCCTATTCCCCAGACATCACACCAAATGACTTTTTTCTGTTCCTCAAACTTGAAGCATTCTAAAAGGAAGACATTTTGACACCAGGGATGACATAATAGAAAAATCGCTGTTGGCATTGAAGAGCATTTCAAAAGAGGCCTATAAAAACTGTTTCGACAATTGGGAGAAACGTTGGCGCTGGTGCGTTGTAGCAAGGGGGGATTACTTTGAAAAGTTTTAATAATTTAAAAAATATATATCTTCCTTTTTTTTATGGACCCAGTCCGGGAACTTATGGGACATACCTTGTATAATAAGAATAGAATGATCAAGGTGTACTTTTGATTAACGAATAATATAACAAATAAATTTCTCGAAAACAGCGTTAAGACCTCTTCCACTAGAGAAATAATTATTACATTCATGGCTATTTACTTACAGGCAAATTTTCCACGACGACATGTCTCTGGTATCAGGCGAGCATATATGATACAACATATAAATGATGTATTTGGGAATTTATAATGCTATTAAAATTGATCACCTCGGGCGATGTATTATTTTTCTTTGCAGTTAGTCTTCTTTATAAAATATACTGTATATGCAACGCGTCTTTGATATCACAAACACAGACACCCGAGATTTCACTGAGTCACGGCGGTAATTATTTTGTTTCATGTATAATATTACTAAATAGGATGTAGGGTGAGACAACCTACTTCTTTGCCGCCAGTATTCAGAATTACGTACCACTTACACAGTGTGTGTTTCTAGCCTCATTGATTTATGGTCCCTTGTTCATATTATTAATCAGCCCTCCAAAAAATAGCTTCAAGTAAATTTGAGAATTTTCAATATGTTTCTAAATGATTTCTACTATTTGTGTGTGAAGCTTTCTTGTTAAAAGATGTAGATTAATTTTACCATGTGTGGTTGAATTTCCTCAGATGGAATTTTGTATTATATATGTTTGATTATATTAAATATTTAAAGTAGGCTGTAGATCATTTAACTTTTTTTTTTAAATCTGTTTTGATGTTACTCGGCGTCATTAAAGATATTTTGAAATATAAACCATCTATTGGGTGGACAATTTTTTAAAAAATAAGTTAATTATCTACCACCCTTACTGCAATGATAGAGATATTGATACTTTATAAGGACAATAGAATATTGATTTATTTTTATATATGTAGGTGCAGTAAATAGTTATTATTTCAAAATATAGATGGAGCACTATGACATCTTATTTAAAATGAAGATAATGATATACAATAAAGAAGTTGGTGGAGAAATGGTAAACAAATTATTACGACGAAAAAGTTCGGGAACGCCGTGGTGGCGAGTAGGTTCACATCGACCACTTGTGTTTACCTTCAGGAATAGCTGAGGGGGCGACGGACCAGTCAAGAAGAAGCCCAGCTGACGGTTAGGAGTGATGTCGTGCTCCCTGTTGTTGACGGAGGGTGTTGAATGACGCTCTCTATAAGTTACTAGCTTTTTTTCTATGAATACACGAAGGTAAATAATTAGGAGTCGAACAGAGATCCTTGTCGATCCAGCATTTGCATAATTTGGCCATCCTTGAAACAGGGCGGCGATGGCGTGACAATGTAGTCGATTTTCAACAACCATGAATGGGAATGTAATGATGTATAGAACACTTTTTTTCTTTTTATATGTTTACAATTGGAAGCAATGGTCGCCTCTCCCGTCAAAATAAACGTCAGAATCTGACGCCATCTATTGACCGTCGCCGCAACTAGCGGCATCGGGTCGGTGACAAAGCCACAACACCAACTTTGGCAAACTGATAAGCGTACACCTAGAGACCATGGTTTCGGGCTAATGGCCCCCGTCAGTCTAGGGCGGACTTTATTCCATGAGATCCACACGGGATCTAATGGAATCCTCACAATCTACCAAAGAGGTGTTTTGCTGGCAATGTGGCTGGGCCAAATCTATTGGCTTATCAGTTTGCCAAAGTTGGTGTTGTGGCTTTGTCACCGACCCGATGCCGCTAGTTGCGGCGACGATCAATAGATGGCGTTAGATGCTGACATTTATTTTGACGGGAGAGGCGACCATTGCTTCCATGGATTAATTTCCTCCCGGCAAATTTTCCATCTATGTTTTGCCAATAGATTTGGCCCAGCTACATTGCCAGCAAAACACCTCTTTGGGTGATTGTGAGGATTCCATTAGATCCCGTGTGGATCTCATGGAATGAAGTCTGCCCTAGACTGACGAGGACCATTAGCCCGAAACCATGGTCTCTAGGTGGACGCTTATCAGTTTGCCAAAGTTGGTGTTGTGGCTTTGTCACCGACCCGATGCCGCTCGTTGCGGCGACGGTCAATAGATGGCGTCAGATTCTGACGTTTATTTTGACAGGAGAGGCGACCATTGCTTCCATGGATTAATTTCCTCCCGGCAAATTTTCCATCTATGTTTCCAATTATATCACAAGTCCTACCCCACCTGTGAGTGCAAGTACTAAACGCAGCCTTGCAAGTGCGAAGGTTGAATTGGTTTATAAACATGTAAACACAACATGTAATTCACTTACAGAAAAAGACAGTGGCTAACTACCACACACACACACCCACCATGGGAATCATATATAGATGATTATATAACCATAAGCACATTGCGTACTTATGAGAAGTAAAATAAATACATAAATAAATTATAATCTTAACTATATGATAGAGGGTAAAATTATTTTAAGTATATTTTGAAAATATCAAGTTGGAGCATGCTCACAAAAATTCGTTTATCGAAGAATTAAAAAAAAAGAAGAAAAATAAAAATTTGAGAATTAAAATAAATACTATTTATAAAAATAATTATGTTCTGCCTTAAAGGGTGCGTTGATAAGTTTTATGGCCTCTAGAAGGGTTGCCAAGTTTTTTTTATTTGCAATAAATAATCAAATAAAATTTGCTTTAAATATTTTAAGTTCGGTTAGTTTGTGGTTATATATCAGGTGGGCCCATACATGTTGGTCATAACTAAATATGTAAAAAGATCTAACATACTTGATGTATATATGCATATAACTTGATTAAAATTGGTAATAAAAATTTCAACGCTACTTTTAAATACATATAGTCAAAAATATTCAAAGTCTTAGGTTTTATTTTAGTTTTTTTTTGTTTTGAATTAGTTTTTATTTAAAAATATATTATATATACTTTTATAGTTATAAAACACCTATTTCTACATATAGTATGATGTAATGAAAAAAATGAAAAAGGGTTAGTATGGCTCATCAATTGTGAATCCTGCTAGCGGTTTCGCCATTTCAAATCCCCATGTCCTCTCTCTTTCAATGTTTCTTCATTGCAATATATAGAAATAGTTTTTAACTATATATATTCCATATAAAAAGTATAGCGTTGATAATTAGTAATAATTTTAATTAATATTAAAATGACACATTCATGTGTTAATTAGATTTTAAGCAATTTGACACTATTTCATTTTCTTAAATAAAAAAAAATATAAAAATGCATTTTCAAAAAGTTTTATTTAAATGCACTAAAAGTAAAACATTATTTTTATCTTCTGTCATGATCAATTAGATTTCTAATGGTGAATATAAAAGCAACGGGGGACGATGATCATGAATTTCGTACTTAAAATGATATAATATTGTGTTATCATGGTATATCATGGTTAATGCGCTCTTTTTTTTATTATTTATAATATTATTTTTCATATATTTCAAATAAATTTTATATTTATTTATTTTCTATAAAAAGTGTTATTATAAAATATTATTAGATAATAAAAAAGGCATATATTGGATTGAATAAAATATTTATTTGCCAATATTTCAGTTAGCTGAACGCCAATCTTTATCGAGGCATTACATTTTCGTATAACAAATTCAGCGTCGCATAGTGTTATAATATCACAGTTGAAATACTTTTAAAATTATTCGGAATAGATAGTCCGTGTTGGAAGATTTAAACTAAGAGTCGCGCCTGATTTCTTCAATCAAAGCAAGTCGACCATAAATGGAAATAAAAAGTTGGACCCTAGGTGTAAAATAAATATTAAGGTTGAGACAAGATAGTTTACCAAGATAGTGGATATTGCTGCTGCTGTGATGGAGATGCATGGAGACATCTGAGACTCTTCTTTAGACACGACAACAACAACAACAACAAGATAGTTTTATGCAAAGCTTTGATTGATACAGGCGCCGATCTTTTAGTGGTCGACCTTAGAACAGCACCTTTTGCGGGCCCTGACATAAATAGTCCCACAAAAACGTGTTCTGGACCCGATGAAAAAAAAATTACATATGGTAGATAATATTATTTTGGAATTAAAAATTGACGAGACTAAATTATCACACGAATTTTTAGTAATGAATACGCATCTACGAACTCATTCTTGGACGAGATTCATTTTAAAAAATAAATGCGAATATATATGTAAACATGAAATAATAAAATATGATCTGACGAATAATCATGACATAAGCAATTATGAAATAAAGATAATAAAAAACGTTGAAAATACTGTTATTCCTAAACTGTCTATTAGATTGATTGAGGCCTCAATAGAAGTAGAGGATGGTAAATATGTCATCGAAATAAACAACAGAATCATTCAAACGAATGTACTTTGATTGGCAAGAAGTTTGCTTACTGTCACGGATAGGAAGACTCATATTTGGATAACGAACCCTTATCCTCGACCTTTAAAATTCATAAAAAAACTAACATTGGCTCATGGGAGTCCTCCTGCTGGGGTAAATTTCATAAAGAAGATAGAGAAAATTAAAAATTACGAAATTCAATTTCAGATGAACAAATATTTATCACAAAGGAACAAGAGGGCTTAAAAGAAAATTTAAATATAGTATGATGATTTTATTTCGCCGAGATTAGGCACGACCAATTTGGCAAAACACCGGATCGACACAGAAGATGCAACACTGATAAAGCACAATCCATACTGGGTGAGCGCAAAAGAGCGGGACATTATGAAAAATAAAATTGATGAAATGCTCAAAGAAGGCATTATTAGACCATCTTCAAGTCCCTGGTCTTTTCACGTAATATTGGTCAAGAAGAGAGATGGTAAGTTCAGATTTTGTGTAGACTATAGAAAATTGAATGAGGCAACAGTGAAGGATGTTTGTCCAATCCCAATAAATTACGTAATGTAAACTCTCCAAGGATCAAAGTACGAGGGCCATCCAATAAATAAGTTTCCCTATTTTTTTTCTGCAAACGAAACGTTGTAAAAATTAGTTAGTATGGAATAAATGGTCACTAGGATGCGTTGGAGGCTGGTGACCTTCAAAATTACGCTACTCGTACGCGCAAGTCCGTAGCGCTTCAGTATCCATGGAGCTACCACTGGTGAACGTGTCCACTTGCGAACTCCGTTCTGTAATTCGTTTTTTCACGGCGAAAAATGAAACTGCGGTCAATATTCATCGCAATTTAGTGTCAGTGTATGGTGAAGAATGTATGAGCATTCAAATGGTTCGCCGATGGCGTTCATGGTTCTTAGAAGGACGGCCAAACGTGCATGATGACGAGCGAAGCGGCAGGCCCGTTACTGCTACGGACAATGCAGCCGTTGCTGCTGTTCGGAATGTGGTGGAAGCAAATCGCCGCGTCACCATTGACGAAATAATTATTCGACTGCCTCCTGGAATCGAAATTGGACGCTCTTCGATTGGAACAACCATGTCAGATATTTTGAATTTTCGCAAAGTCTGCGCAAGATGGGTCCCGCGTTTTCTCTTGGAAAATCACAAGCAACAACGGATGGAGGTAGCCCGAGCTGTCCTGGATATGCATCAAAGAGATGGAGATAAATTGTTTTCCCGTATTGTCACTGGAGATGAAAGATGGGTGCATCATTCAACTTCAGAAACAAAACGACAAATCTGGTGTGGAAGAAGCCTGAGGAAAGTGCACCAAAAAAGGCGAAGGTCACAATCTCTGCAGGCAAAGTTATGGCTATGGAAAACTTCAACTGGGAAATTTTCACACATCCACCTCATTCTCCGGAACTTGCCCCAAGCGACTTCCATCTTTTTCCAGCACTCAAGTGGCATCTTGGAGGCAAGCACTTTGGGAATGATGACGAAATGCAACTGGAGGAGAACCACTGGCTACGAAGACAGGACACGGCTTGGTTCAACAGTGGAATCAAAGAATTGCTACAACGGTACCAAAAATGTTTGGACAGAAATGGTGATTATGTAGAGAGGTAGTCTATGAGTTGTATAATGAAAATAAAATAACTGCATAATTGTAAATAATGTGGTTTATTTTTAAAAAATAGGGAAACTTATTTATTGGATGGCCCTCGTACTTTTCAGCAATAGATCTTAGATCGGGATACTGGCAAGTCGATATTAAAGAGAAAAACAAAGAGAAGACAGCTTTCACTAAGACCCACGGATTATATGAATTCAACGTAATGCCCTTTGGACTATGCAATGCCCCTGCTACTTTCGAGAGAAATATGGACAATGTCCGTGGAAATCTGAGATGGCAGATTTGCCTTTGTCATCTGGACGACGTGATTATATACAGATCAGACTTTCCAAACCACCTTAAAAGACTTGATACTGTCTTCAAATGTTTTAGTGAATCCAATATAAAATTGAACGACATGAGATCCTTGGTCATATAACCAACCAACAAGGTATAAAACCGGCAGAATATAATATAAAAGCCGTTAGGGATTTACCTCAGCCCAAGAAGGTCAAAGAAGTGAAATCAATAGAAATTGACGCTTCTTCGGAATGAAGCGAAGGTTGGTATCCGAAGGACCCAAAGATTTTTTGGAATCAATACAGTGTGTTCAACTTTGGGCACTGTCAGTATTGGTTCTTCAATGATTCCTAAGTAAGTAATTCAGTAATTTTTCATTAATCTCTAATAAGCTACCAAAAATGTAGGGTTGAGCAGTTAGAGCAGACTATATCCAGGTCCCCAATAAAATATTCAGTGGGAACAGGAAAGAGGCATTTTCCAAAGACATGAGCAAAGGGGAAAAATTATAGAATACATAAAAATGGAGCTAAAAACATATTATTAAATCAAAAGCTGTGAAAAAGCTATTGTTACAATTATAATAAATTACTAACATATATACAACACTCAACCACTCTAGCTGTTATCTAAATACAACAAATAAATCTAAATGAAATATTGTTACAAAACTATGTAAAAGTAATTAACAATTGAATCAGAAATACAAAATATATATTATATATTAAAAAATAATTAAAAACAATGATACAAAAGAACGTGTTTAAAAAAAAATTGATGATTATAAATAAAAATTAAAGTAACATTTGAAGGCGAAAAAATTACCAATGAAAAATCCAATAAATTAAATATAAATATATATTGTTCTGAAAATAGTGAAATCTATAATTGAATTATTAGATAATAAAAAAGTATATATTGGATTGAATAAAAGATTCATTTGCCAATATTTCGGCTGGCTAAATGCCAACCTTTATCGAGGCATTACAATAAAAGTTGGCGTTCAGTCAGCCGATATATTGGCAAATAAATATTTTTTTCAATCGAATATATGCCTTCTTACTATATAATATATATATATATATATATGAAAAAACAATAGAAAAAATAAAAGTGGGTCAGGTGTTGATATTAAAAATAAAGAAGGCATCTCCTGATCACGAGCACATGTGCTTTTTAAGCGTCTTTACGCAAATTTGGCCTTAAATACCCATTTCTTGATTTTTCGGGAAGCCATTGGGACCAAAACATACCACAACATGACCACGAGCACATGTGCTTTTTAGATGGCAGAGCGCCATCTAGTGGAGCAAAAAAAACTAAACGTTTATTTAGCTTGCTCCGTGATATTTGGCCAACCCAATTTCTTGATTTATCAAGAAAAGCCATCCACGAACGCGTTTCGCGCTGTTGGCGTTCTTCAGCGTGGAGAAGGCTGTAACCACTGCGACCAAAAAAGTGCTTTGGTCCCAATGGCTTCCCGAGAAATCAGAAAATGGGTATTTAAGGCCAAATTTGCGTAAAGACGCTTAACACATGATAAAACAAATAAAAAAAATAAAAGATAAGTGGGTCAGGTGTTGATATTAAAAAATAACGATGACGATCGCCAACAGCGCGAAACGCGTTCGTGGATGGCTTTTCTTGATAAATTAAGAAATTGGGTTAGCAAAATATCACGGAGCAAGCTAAATAAACGTTTAGTTTATTTTGGCTCCACTAGATGGCGCTCTGCCATCTAAAAAAGCACATGTGCTCGTGTTCAGGAGATGGCTTTTTTATTTTTAATATCAACACCTGACCCACTTATCTTTTATTTTTTTCTATTGTTTTATCATGTGTTAAGCGTCTTTACGCAAATTTGGCCTTAAATAGCCATTTTCTGATTTCTCGGGAAGCCATTGGGACCAAAAAACTTTTTTTGGTCGCAGTGGTTACAACCTTCTCCACGCTGACGAGCGCCAACAGCGGGAAACGCGTTCGTAGATGGCTTTTCTTGATAAATCAAGAAATTGGGTTGGCCGAATATCACGGAGCAAGCTAAATAAACGTTTATTTTATTTTTGCTCCACTAGATGGCGCTCTGCCATCTAAAAAGCACATGTGCTCGTGGTCAGGAGATGCCTTTTTTATTTTTAATATCAACACCTGACCCACTTATCTTTTTGTTTTAATGCTTGGTATTTAAGATTTAGAACACATTTATAATTTAAATATTTTATTCTATTAAGATTAAAATTACACAAGCATAACATTTAAATATATATCCTGCCTAACAATTCTCTATACTAACTCTACATTAAGCGATCTAGTTACAGTTTGTTTTGGTCACTGGTCCAATATTTTTATTTTCATAGACCAAATTATAAGATTAATTCACAGATGAAAAATATGCAAAATAACTAAACAAATATATACATCAATTTGATATTTATTTTAAACAAATGAATAACTATATACATCAATTTAATATTTATTTAAAACAAATGAACAACTATATACATCAATTTAATATTTATTTAAAACAAATGAACAACTATATACATCACTTTTTTTTTCTATTGTATTTTCATATATAAATATATATATATATATATATATATGTAATATTGTTTCAATGTGCCGACGAATGGATAAACTGGCAGTCGTTTACGTGAGGCGAGTGTTGATGTTATTCCCACATGCGGACAACAAGAAGCAGAGTCAGGGCTAGATTTTAGCACATAGAGTGATCGAGACAGCCCACGGACAGAGGTAGAGGCCATGACACAAACTTGGATGCTTATCCCCGAGACATGGAGGGAGAGACTGTTTGAGAGAGACTTTATTTTGATATCAACATTTTTAGTTTTACATACAAATAGGGGTTTACAGGTATTATTAATAAAGATATAGCATATATATAAAATATGGGGGTGGTAACAAATAGAAACGGTGTACATTTTAAAAGAAGGGTTGGATATTTCAAGGCATCGGCTCCAACCAATTGAGAGATATGTGACATATACTAAAAGTGTCATTATTATACAGTTTTAAAATATACGATAGAATGTGCTCCCGGTGAAGAAGGTTTGTTTGGGGAAAATTAAATAACATGAATGATGACCTAACAAACCTATTATAAAATCAAAAATAAATAATTTGGGCACAAATTAGTTAAAATTATTATTAATATAGGAGAATAAAATTGGACAATAAATTAATGATGACGTCTCAATAATATATAGAATATGATAAAAAGAAAAATACATAAGGATAAATGATAAAATTGAGAAATATGCAAGATAAAATTAGAAATGCCGTAAAAGTAATTTATTTATAGGAAAAAAAATTGAGAACCTATTGAATGATAAAATACCTAAAAGAAAAGCATAAAGCTATTAAGTTGAACTAAGGTTGTAAAGAAATAGCTTAATGAGTTCTGCAATGCAGTACGAACTTGTGTTAGTGAGATACTGTTTTCATTAACAGAACGTTCAAGATGTTCCGTCTGCATTATTAGTTCAGACTAGCAGGGAGAGGTAGGAAGGTTGAAGAATGTGGAATGGAAAAGGTAAACGCAAGAGATGTATTGCTGCCAATAATGATGGTATCCGGCTTGTATGATGAAAAAAAAGATAAAAATTATAAAATGATAAAAATGATGAACCGGGTAGAAAAAAAAAGGAATCTAGCTGGGTATCCTGAACTCACTATTGGGAACGATATAGCGACGAAGGATGTTTCCAGTTGGATTTAAAAAAAAATCTGGCGAGCAAGAATCTCTTGAGGGGAGTATATGAGATTGGGGAATGAAGAAAGGGAAGGTAGTTTCAAGGGTTGATCTGTTGCCAATGATGATTTAACCCGGCTTGAATGATGAATATTAAAAATAAAAAGAGAGAAAAATGATGAGTGGTAATGATGAGAATGATGAACCGGGTGATAAGAAAAATAATCTGGCTGGGTATCCTGAACTCACTATTGTGAATGATATAGCGAGGAAGGATTTCTCAGTTGGGTTAATCAATTAGAAAAAAAAATGTTTGGCGAACAGGAAGGCCTTGGGGTAATGCATGAGAATGTATGGGCAGGGTAGGTTAGGATACGTCAACGATAAAATTAGAAAAACTCAATAGAAAAAAATTATAATCAAAAAGATTGATTTTGAAATGATTTTTTAAAAAATAATACAAGAGAGAAAATGTTTAAAACTGTTCTGAAAATATTCATCTCACAAAAAGAGTAAACATATTTACAATGTCCCACTAGGATTTTTCTAAAAAGGAAAAAAGAAAAGGTTTATTAAATAGTTAGGTTGACCACTGTGTGAGGGCATGTGACTAGAAGATGGCGTGTCAACTTCCTGATGGGGGACAGTTATTCCTGGCCGCGCTAACTACAGCTGGATGGGTCATTGGGGATTTTACAGTTCTTGGAAGTTTTTTGAATTAGCTCTTTATAAAAATAAATCGGGGGACAAATGATTGAACGGTTCTGAGTTTCGGGGAGTTATACATTTATCTGTTGGAATAAACAGGTCAGGACTTAGATGTTTGAAAGGAGCTATTCTCCTAACTCTATCTATGGGCTCTGATTTAGGTGGCGAAATATAGAGGACTTCTTCATTATAATACTTTAACTTATTTACATGTACAGTATCGCTACCACTACATGCAATTTTATTGGGCCTATTTATGCGTACAACATTATCTGAAATTATTTCAATTATCTTATAAGAGCCTGTAAAGTAGGGTACTAACTTGCCGCTATCGGGGTGATGGTAAGCCTTTACTAACACTAAATCCCCTATGGCGAATTGCGGGGTCTTATGCTTATTATCATTGTAATGTTCCTCTCTCTCTTCGATTAAATAAATAAATATGCTTTATTAAATTAATAAACAAATTTTAATTATATATCTTTCTAATGTCAAACATACACTTTTTAAATAGATTCATAACAACAACAATAATTACAGTGCTGCCAAATCCAAACAATCAAAAATATATTTATTAAACAGAGTAGATTATAATGTTATTATAAGGTATATTACAACTTCCGCGACTTCAAGTGACTTCATCCCTCCTGGGATGTCGATGCAGATATGGTTGGATATTGGAGATGTGAGCCGTTCTTGGAGTTTTATCATATCAGACTCATATTCAACATATTTGGGGTGTCCATCCATTTTAGTTACCCTTGTCACTCGATGTGGACCAGATAGCTTCCATTCCTTTCCAACCTTCTGATGTCTTACCAGAATATAATCATCGATACTCATCTCTGGTGGCAGGGCCTTCTTACGACTGTTAAAATAATACTTTGTTCTTTGTCGGTAGAAGTTTTGCATGATTTGACTTTTTTCTGTTTCATAAAGGGGACAGTGAAGATTAAGCTCTTTAACGGCAGGTAAAACAGGGGAAGTTTTTGTAAGTTTGAATAAAGGGGAGCAACCCAGGTAGGAGTTGTAGGATACATAGATAAAATTGAAGTTCGATGTTCGTGAGGGACAAAATATTTCCAGGGTTCTTCTAATTTTAAAGGAATACTCTGATGTTTAACAAACAGTACGGTTTGATCGCTGGAATTAGGTGTTTCTACAGCCAATCTAGACAGCGCGTCTGCATCGCTGAGCTCCCTGCCAGAACGGTGGTTCACTCTCATTTCGAATGAGCTCAGAAACAGCTGCCACCTTGCAAGTCGATCCCACCGCTGCCACCAGTGTATCTGAGGGTAGCCCGTGAATCACTCCAATTATCAATAGCTTTTCACTTAAGCCGAGCATCCCTAATCGCATTTTCCTTTGTTTTTGGTGGAAGTAATCGATCAGAGAGCCGCCTCGATATCTCCACTTGAACGCCCTATCATATTTATCTATGGGGTTATCCCCAAATGAGGATACAAAATCTTCTTTCCATGTTTCCCAGCTAAAGTTGCATTCATCAGCAAGTCTGCTATCGAACCACAATTGTGCAGTTCCCCCTATGGCCGAGTAGTTTCTCATACCATATATTTTGGATTGATCTTTTACCCAACCATTATTTGCACAGACATTTTCATATAGGGTTATCCAAGTGGCTGGATCTAAGTTATTACCGGAGAATTCAGGTGCTTTCATTTCGACATGTTTTGGTGCATATTCATGCTGGTTTAAACTTAAATTTTGAACTAAAGAATTAACTAGTTTTTGTTGTTCTGCTACAGTAGTTATCAATTTGCTAAAAGTGTCTTCGGTTAATAGAGATTTTTCATCTAATTCCTCCTCATCCATTATGCAAATTTGTAAATCTTCAAATGATCGATTTTTGTATATTTCAATTATTTTTGATGGAACTTTAACAAATCTATTAGAATCCCCCCTTTTCTAAATAGTAAGAAGTTAGATTCTTTCCACATTTAAACACGAGCTCGTGATAAATGGGCAATTGAAATTCTTCAGGGATAGATAGAACATTAGCATCAGGGTTAAAGCTATAGCCAATTACCTTTTTATTCTTAAAATGCAGGATGATTGATCCTGTCGGCTGCGCCATTTTTGTAATGTTACTCTCTCTTCGATTAAATAAATAAATATGCTTTATTAAATTAATAAACAAATTTTAATTATATATATTTCTAATGTCTAACATACACTTTTTAAATAGATTCATAACAACAACAATAATTACAGTGCTGCCAAATCCAAACAACCAAACATAAATTAATTAAACAGAGTAGATTATAATATTATTATAAGGTATATTACAATCATACTTAATTTTTTCTTTAGCGTGCCTATCATTTGTATGTTGTACTGCTAACTTCCTACCTTCTACTATATTAGGGTATGGGTTTATATGATTTCTTAAGTATGATGGAATTATATTAAACATTAAAAATATAGGAGGGAATCCGGTTATCGTATGGGGGGTGTCGTTATATTTTTGAGTTACTATTCTAATTAACTTAGTCAAGGAGGTTCTGGGATTCTCTAGGTGCAACAATCTCAGCTTCCCGGTGAGTGTCGCGTTGAGACGTTCACATAGACCGTTAGCCTAAGGATTATTCGCGGTGGTTAGAAAGGCTGTATCCCGTGTTTTATTAAAAATCTTCTGAACTTCGGGTAAGTAAATGCAGGTGCTCGGTCTGAGAGCAGGCGCTTTGGACGACCACACTGTATTACCTTTTGAGGCATTGAATATATGTAATTATACTAGTTGACTTACTGGGGAAAGTCCAGGTGTAACGACTTAAGTGGTCTACTATTAGAGGTAGATATGATTTCATGTTACCGTACTTTGGAAAACCTGAAATAGTATCTATGGATAACATGTCATATGGTTGTAATGATATATAGGGGGGACGCTCTAGTCTACCACACAGGGGACCTTTTGGTTTTTTTATAAGTTGACATGTGGGACAGGATCTGTTATACTTGACTATTGATTTGGTCATCCCACACCAGGTATACTGGGTGGAGATGAGCCTAATCATTTAGGATACACCGGAATGGGTATATTTCAAATGTACTTTATTGATTAATGTATGTTGTGAAGGAGGGGGGAACAATTATCTTAACAATAACATTACATTTAATTGTATGGTGGCTGTCTGTATTCGTTTTAATAAGCGAAGATGGGGGTTGTAGGGGCTGTTTTTCTATTATTTGGCTGAACGTCAGGAATCCACATATTGGATTGCGGGACAGTAGGTCCGCCTCGTACTGCGTTTTCCCCTTTATATATTTTATATCGTATTCGTAAACGGACATTTTTAAGCTCCACCTAAAGAGTCTACCTGTGGGAATTTTCATGGTTTTCAGCCACTGGAGTGCATGATGATCTGTGAAAATGGTGAACCTTACGCCCGCGAGATAGATGCGGAATTTTTCCACACTATCAATTACAGCAAGGCACTCCAATTCCGTGATGCTATAATTCTTCTCGTGTGGTCTGAGTGCTCTGCTATAATATTGCACAGGGTGTTGGGTGCCGTCTGGGTGCTGTTGTTTCAGGATGCCAGCTATTCCTTGAAGTGAGGCATCACAGAATAGCTGACATGGCAACCCTTCCTAGAAGAGGTGTAGAATCGGTTTTGAGGTCAAACACTTCTTTAGAGTGTCAAAAGAACTTTGACAATGTGCGTCCCAGAGCCATGGGGTATCTTTTCAAAGAAGATTATTGAGGGGCTCCTAACACGGGCGTGATCTTTAATAAACTTATTATACACATTAATGGCCCTAGGAATGATTGGAGGGATTTAACATTAGTAGGGACGTTAATTACTTCTAAATTTCTAACTAGTGGGGTGTAAGTACCTGACGATATTGTATAACCTAAAAATTATGGTAGTCCTAAAAAGTCACATTTGTTGTAGTTTATCTAAAATTTTCCCTGCTACACATATCAAAAAACTGTTGTAAGTGACTTATATGTTATTCTATGGAATTTGAGAGAATAATGAAATCATCGAAGTAATGCGCTATAAAATTCAACTTATTTCTCTGTAATATCTGATTGACAGCTCGTTCATACACCTGTGGTCCTATTTTAATCCCGTAGGGTAATCTCCGGAAGTTTACTACCCTCTAACGTGACAAAGATAATAAATTTCTATCAGGGGGACTTATTTCAATGGACCAGTATGCTGATGAAAAATCTGCGCGGGAATAAATTTTAGCGTTCGCTAATTTATCTAATATATTGTCTATGAGCGGAAGAGGGTGAATATCTGGGGAAATAATTTCGTTAAGGCGGCGGTAGTCTATACAGAAGCGTTTTGTATTATCCTTTTTGGTGACTAAAGTAACGGGGGAGAAAGAAGGCTATAATATTATACTCTAACATTTTATCTATTTGTTCCTGTATTTCACGCTGGTCTGAAAGAGATGTGCGATACGGCCTGAGTGTGGTTATCTTATCTGAAATTGTCCTAATATTAATGGGGGGAATTTTCAATTTTGGAATATTATATTTGTTAGTGGAAAAATTCGAATACATTTTAACAATATCTATAAAAGCTAAGGGAATATCACTTCTAAAACATAAATTACAATTCTCATTAAACATTTTACATTGATGTTCGGAAGAACGTGATGATGATAATGAATATGAATGGGGGACATGAAATAAAGTTTGGCTGGGCATTTTTGTCATAATGGGTAAAGGTCTTAGACAAGGTAGTGGAAAGTATGGGATGGACATTTTCCTCTTGGAATGATGGGGAATGTGAGTTAGTAATGTCATGGCATGTCCATGTTGGGAGGACTGAGGTCACCTTCTCCATCATTACATGGGGTCACATAGGTATGGTACCATCTCTTAGACAAAGAGCATCACATTGGTAGATAGACTGATTATAAAAGTTTAACGTTAAACAAAACTTACTAATTGAATTTAAAGATAAGATACCAAAAGGTAATGAATTATTTATTACGTAGAACTTGACTGATTTGGTTATTTTTCCTATAGTAATGGTTAAATATATACCCTTTTGTATGCACATGATTAGATATAGAATTGATTAGCATATGACATGGGTATAATTTTAAAGGGTTGGGCAAATTTATACTTAGGTGATTGAAAATAAGCCAATTAATTATAAACGGAGGCTCCTGTGTCTAAGAGGAATGGAAAACGTAGGTTGTCTAAAATATGAGTATTACATATAATATTATGTGGTTCAGGGACGAAAGGCAGGGTTCCGCTGCCTTGTGTGGTGTGGATGAACTTGGCACGGGAGAGTCGTGGGCACCACTTTGTTCAGGCCGAAAGTTCTGCGAGCTATTCTGGCCATGGTAGGCCTGTGGTCTGGAGAGCCGCCTGTTCACCATGGGACACCATGTTCCAGTGATCACCATGGCAATGTCTGCATTGTGAGGGTGGTTTTCTGGCACCGGAAGGGTGCCTCGGGTACTGTAGGTGGAATATGGGTTGTATATTCTTCCACTAGGAGGAGTTCCGGCATCATGTGGTACATTACTGAGGTTGGTGGTACGTTGGGGTTACTCTGACAGGATAGGGAGTGGGCTCGTGCCCTTTACTCTATTCATGGTAGCGTACCAGTCGGTCAATGTCTGGGGTGCTACGGCCCTCATTAGGCGTTGGACATTTGCCTGGAGGCCCTCGGTTAGTGCCTCCACTAGGATGGGGTTGGTTAAACCCAGTTGTAGCCCCATCGCTCCCTTTTGGCGGTAGTGGTCACTTAAGGTAGTTTTATTTGAGCCTATATGTCATGAATTTGGTGAATGTCACCTCAGATGTTCCGGGGTATAGGTCTATGAGGATTTGTTTTGCCTGATCATATGGCCGAGAGGCCAGACTCAACTCGTTATAGAGGGAGCCTTACATGCCGAGTGGTGTCGTCGCTAGGAACCTCGGATGTCTGCTCTAGTTGTTGGAAGAAGGTGTTTGCGGCGTAGGAGCCGTCGAAGGAGGCGATGAGGTTCTCCCCAGCACGAGAGCACGAGGCGTGGCTAGTCCTCGTACAGCGTCTGTGAGGCGGCATACCAGGTCGTCGAGGCGGGGTTGCATGTAGGCAGAGGCATCCACGAACTATTCGTCGTCCTCCGACACCTCCATCGTCCTCCGCATGTTGTTGTCCTCAGTCATCCTGTCGACTTTCTGTAATATTGTTTCAATGTGCCGACGAATGGATAAACTGGCAGTCGTGTACGTGAGGCCAGTGTTGATGTTATTCCCACATGCGGACAACAAGAAGCAGAGGCAGGGCTAGATGTTAGCACATAGAGTGATCGGGGACAGCCCACGGAACAGAGGTAGAGGCCTTGACACAAACTTGGATGCTTATCCCCGAGACATGGAGGGAGAGACTGTGTGGGAGAGAACGGCTGAAGCGGACTGCCGAGAAACACCCCTAGAACATCTGCTGCTGACAGCCCGCCAAAACATGTCCTGTTTTTAGGGGTTGTCTATAAAGAGTCCTGGGGGCCCCACATGGGCTGGGCGTTGGCTTTTCCTCCCCCTGTCCCTGCCACTAGCTGTCAGAACACTCTTTGGATCTTTATTTTGACGTCAACATTTTTAGTTTTACATATAAATAGGGGTTTACAGGTATTATTAATAAAGATATAGCATATATATAAAAATGGGGTGGTAGCAAATAGAAACGGTGTACATTTTAAAAGAAGGGTTGGATATTTCAAGGCATCGACTCCAACTAATTGAGAGATATGTAACATATACTAAAAGTGTCATTATTTTACAGTTTTAAAATATACGATATATATATATGGAAATTTTGCCGGGAGGATATTGATCTAAAGAGACAAAGGTCCCCTCTTCCGTCAAAACTAGACGCCACCTATTGACCGTCACCGCAACTAGCGGCCTCGGGTCGTTTTTTAAATTAATATTTGGAAAATAAAAATAAAGCCTTCACGTGAAGCAAAATATAACGAGGATTTTGGTATATAGATCGCTATGTATAGTTGAATATCTTTGGAGAAGATAGCGTCAAACTTTGCAACTGTAAACTCTGTTAGCGTATTATCTATATAAAACTTAAAATGAATTACCTTTGTTTTATATAAAATGGTTAGGTGCTTTCTTAGTCTCTAGACTGGTTATCACATACAGCTTTATTAAGACCCTCGGTCTTGAACAGATTCACCACAGGAAGAAAGGAAGCATAGAAGGAGCTCCTGTACCACAGGCAGAACAGAACCCAACAACAGCCTATAGGTCCGACGCATGTCAAGTGGCAACGCTCCTCCGTGACTACGTCAAGGTTAGAGTATCACTTAAAAAGGTAGTGTTGAATCAGCCGCGTTCTAGTCTTCGCTTTCATCATCCAAATGGACCACAACTTTCCACGAATTGATTAATCTCCTCCCTACGGTGACTGCAGTCTTGTAGAATTTATATACACCAAAAAGAAGATTTTGATCAAACATCTTTGTATTCATCCAATTATATATTTTTTGACTATCGGATTGACACAAGGATGAATCGCACAAGAGTTCCACTCTCTTTTTTTCCACGAAAAGAAACCAAAATTATATGCAAGAATTAATCTTGTATTCTGCTGTTACATAGATTCAAGTTAAAGTACAATCAGTCTACCAGCACTTTGACCGATTTTCTGGGAAGTACACCCATAGCAGTCGTAATTGCCCAAAAGGTATTTTAATTAACAAAGCGGTATTTCTACTTTTATTGAATTTTTTAAGTATTTGAAGTGACTTTAATGAGAGGTAGATTCAAATTACAAGGAATCGCCTGACATCATCTTGAAGAAAGAATACAAGTTAACGGCGACGAGTTTCTTTTATTAATGCGTAAATTCGGCAAGCTTTCGGACTTGACGTCCTTCGACAGGTAACTTTCCAAGAAACTAGAAGACAATCTATATATATATATGTAGTAATCCCGAGGTGGAATGTGCTGGGCAGTCGTGGTAGTGGGTGCGTGATGGGATTCCCGCACTGGGACAGCAAGAGACAGAGGCAGGTCTAGATGGTAACTCCAAGAAGGTAGAGGTAAGACCACGGACGAAGGCAAGTCGAACCACGGGCGCCACGGATGCCTACATCGCGGATAGGGGTGAGAGACCCGACCGTATGACGGCGTCGCTCTGGAAACAACTAACTGAACAACTCTCCTTTGTCCCAATCTTGGGGGCTTATATATGAGACGCTCGCAGATGGCGGCGAGTTCTGTTTGGTTCCCGTAATCACGCCACCTGTCAAGCGCTGGGTTATTAATTATGTCTGGCCACGTGTCGGCCACCTGCTGACGGGGGGGGAATGAACTCGTTATCATAAACACGTGTTCGTCTGGTCCATGGCGTCGTCTGGTCTACCTTTACCCCTTCTTTGATTTATTGTCATTTCCATTGTTCGATACATATTTTATATATAGATATGGGGTTATATTAAATATTAGAAGAAGATTGTGATCTATCTATGTCAAAATATACTACAGAATGTGTCCCCGGTGATGAAGGTTTGGTTGGAGGAATGACATGTAATGAATGATAACCTAACAAACCTATTATAAAAATAAAAGAAATAATTTGTATACAAATTAGTTAAAATTAGTATGAAGTTACAAGTTAAAAAGAGAAAGATGTTGTAAGGGTGGTGTATCAATAAAAACGTACAAAATGAATGATAAAAGATTAAGAGAAGGTATATAATACAAAATGGTAACTATGGTAAAATGAATCGTACAAGGAAAGTAATATCTTATTGTATTAAAGATGAGAGAAAAAAAAATGAAGTTAGTTTATTGACTGAACTTATAATGTGACGCTAAGGTTGAAAAAGGGAAAGGGGGTATCTGAGCATGTTTCTGCAAAAGTAGTATCCCAAGCATCCTGCAATGCAATGCGAACTTGTTTAAGTGAGGCATTGTTTTCATTAACAGAAGGCCTAAGATATTCCGTCTGCATCATTACTTCAGACAGTGGAAAGAGGTGGGAAGATTGATGGAGGTAAAAGGGAGATGTAGAGGTAAGAGGGATCCCTGTTGTCCATAATGATTGTGCCCGGTTGAATTGTGAAAAAAAAAGTGAAAAGTTGAAAAAATGATGAATTGATATGATGCGTCGGGCGATGAGAAAAAAAATTAAAATATCGCGCTGGATATCCTGAACTCATTATCGGGAATGGTATAGTGAGGAAGGATTGTTCCAGTCGGATTAATCAATGAAAAAAAAACAAAAATGTTCGGCGAACTGGAATCCCTTGGAAGGTTGGAGGTTTGAAGGATGCGGAAAAGGAGAGGTGGGTGTAAGAGAATTATTGTTGTCAATTTTGATTGTGTCCGGCTTGTGTGGTGAAAAAAAAAGTTGAAAAATGAAAAAATGAAATGATGAGCCGGACGATGAGAGAAAAAAAAAATAAAAAAACTGACTGGGTCTCCTGAGCTCACTGTGGGGAAATGTACAGCGAGGAAGGGTCTTCTTGTTAGTTAATCAATAAAAAAAAAAGAAAATGGTTGACAAACAATAATCTCTTGATGGCTGTAAAAAGTTGGGAGGAAAGGTTCATGGGATAGAGTTAGTGGTTGTAAGGGAAGCGTCAAAAATAACATTTTGAAATCTACAAAGAAAAATAAAATGATAAATGTTTTATCTGTTCAAGAAATATTATAAATATTGTTAGGTGTAGGTTATTTAAAAGGTGCCTAAGATAGTTGAAGTTGTAAATTGCTAAGTCTGAACATGATGAGAAAAAGAGAAAATAAACATATTAAAGGTAATAATATATAAAGGGTTGATTGGTAGAGTTTAAGGCATTAATGTTGATTAATAAACAAAATGATATTATCGATTAATAGTGAAATGTTTTATCTACATTGGTAAGTTAAAAAAAAGTCCAACACCACAAAACTAGTAAAACTGTAAGTCTATTTTACAATAAATGAGAGAAAAGTTAGCAAATCTATTAAATGGGAAATAATTTGGGGCACAAATTAGTTATTAGAATTAAAAATAAAGATAAAGGGGAGTAGTGGTTTCACACTGATATAATATTAAAAATTACAAAAAATATATAAGAGGAGTACATAGGAAGGATAAATTTAAAGTAAACACACAGAATAGCGAAAGTAAATATTTGGGAAAGTTGGTATACTAGTTACAGTTTTTTGTTACTTAAGGTGCCTTGAATATTTACAACATAGTTTCAGGGATGTAATATAGGAAGGAGGAGAAGTAGAGATAATAAAAGTAAAATAAAATATAAAAGAAATTTGACTTAAGCACAAGGTTTGCGATAGGTAGTGACGCAGTGAGGAATAAAGGAAGAAGGTCTGAATTGGTTTCTGCAAAGGACATCTCAGGAATCCTGCCCTGCAATATGAGCTTAGAAGCGAAGTATTGTTTTCAAGGTTCAGCAATCTCAAGATGTTCTGTAAGTAGCATTAGATCAGATAGGCAAAAGGCGTGAAGATCGAAGGAGAGGTAGGTAATGGGAGAATATGGGAAAGAATTTTTTTCTGATAGAGGTTAAAAGAGATGGTGTCTCAAGAGCTGCGCTGCTGTCGGTGATTGAGCTCGACCAGATGAAAAATAAAATTAAACGAAAAATGAGTGGGCGCATCGTGCCTGGGTCGAGCGTTAGAGAAAAAATAATAATCTCGCTGGTTACCCAAGCTTTCCGTGTGGAGTTAACATGGGGAGGTTAGAATGAAGGCATAGAAGGTCAATGGAAAATGATCAAGAGACGAGAGAAGTATGGAAGGCCTATAATTGATTGATTGACAGGTAAGAGTGTTGCAGTAAGAAAGATTACCTCTGCTAATGATGGGTGCAAAGGTCATTCCAACCCTTTAGAAGTAGAGGGAAAGACAAAGTGAAAAAAAAACAATTAGGATGGAGTTCAGTGCGTGCGTCCTTGAGCTGTCGTTGGGATGAAGATTGGATTTAATTGTCCTTTTAGTCTCCTTTGGTATCATGTACAGGATCGATTTTAGAGATGATGGTGACCTCTTCATTATAACATTGTAATTTATAGTTGTATTTGTACTTGTGGGAAAAATGGGAGCCACATTATGAGATGAGATGATTTAAAATTTATATTTATAAAAATACAAATCTAGGACTAGTTTTTAAAACTTTTAAATATTGAGAAATATCAATTTGAATAGTAATAGGTCAAGTAAAATAAAGAGCGTAATAAATTTAATTATTAATACTATGGCCATAAATAAGGTATTAAAAAAAGACACAAATAAGTTTAGAAAATATGATTCGAGTAATTAAAATATAATATGATTTTTTATGTAAAATTAAAATTAATGAATTGAAATTTAAAAGTTGCTTAAAATAAAGTAAAAATTGATAACTGAGGGTGTACAAGATTTAAAATTTGAATTGAAATGTTATAAAAATTGCAAAATTTGATTTAAAATGATTACAGTGAAAATAAACATTAAATTTATGGAGAATCAAGTTGTTTTTTAAAAACTCACAGTTTTGAGGATTGTTCAGTCAGGAGACTTGGTCTTTAGTAGTTGATGGGGCCTGGTGGTCAGTTTTTGCGATGGTTGCCATGGGACATCGTCGATGTTGATGGGGGCGATGATGACCTCCTCGGTGCGAGACGCAGCTAGTCCTCGCATGGCGTCTTTTAGGTGGCTTACTAGGTCTTCGCAGTGGGGTTGCATGTTGGTGAGGGCATCCGCGACGTACTCGTCTTCGGCCTCCGTCATCCTCTGCATGCTGCCGTCCTCAGTTATCCTGTCGACTTTAACGGGTTCTGTAGTAATCCCGAGGTGGAATGTGCTGGGCAGTCGTGGTAGTGGGTGCGTGATGGGATTCCCGCACTGGGACAGCAAGAGACAGAGGCAGGTCTAGATGGTAACTCCAAGAAGGTAGAGGTAAGACCACGGACGAAGGCAAGTCGAACCACGGGCGCCACGGATGCCTACATCGCGGATAGGGGTGAGAGACCCGACCGTATGACGGCGTCGCTCTGGAAACAACTAACTGAACAACTCTCCTTTGTCCCAATCTTGGGGGGCTTATATATGAGACGCTCGCAGATGGCGGCGAGTTCTGATTGGTTCCCGTAATCACGCCACCTGTCAAGCGCTGGGTTATTAATTATGTCTGGCCACGTGTCGGCCACCTGCTGACGGGGGGGGAATGAACTCGTTATCATAAACACGTGTTCGTCTGGTCCATGGCGTCGTCTGGTCTACCTTTACCCCTTCTTTGATTTATTGTCATTTCCATTGTTCGATACATATTTTATATATAGATATGGGGTTATATTAAATATTAGAAGAAGATTGTGATCTATCTATGTCAAAATATACTACATATATATATATATTTACGTAAATATTTCGAACTTTTCTTAATGAAATAAATGATTACACTAGTACACAAAATGAAAAATAATTTCTCCTCCTCAAATAAACAAAACATTTGCTGGGTTAACATTTTGTACTGATTAACGTAGAATCAATATTTCTTTTCGATTATCTCAATTCCTCAAGTTATGGATATAATGCCTTTTACCCGTGATATTCATCTATTGGAGGAAAAGTTATGACATTAAACTTATTACTATTAAAATAAATGCGCCAACGATGGTGCAAATGAAGAAACAATATTATACATATATGTATGTGTATATATTCTACTTCAATAACTGCTTTAGATATATATATTTATCAAACTGATAATAAGTTAATTGTCCGTGGCATAAACTATTATGCTTCTAATGGCCGCGTTGTTAGCGCCAGCGGAGACGTAATATAGCAACCCACCGATAGCTGCAGCATAAACACTTATTTCGTTCAAATAAAAGTTATTTAACAACAAATGGCAAGCCTTCTGGAATTATTTACTGGAACATAAATGGATTCTTTAGAATCTTTCCCCTCATTGATTATCACAAACAGTTCGACATCTTCGCTTTGACTGAAACCTGGTGTCAAAACCCACTGAAATTTGCAGTTGAGAACTACAAAATTTACCACTCACCGGCTTTAAAGACATTAAAACGAGGGAGAAGTTTAGGTGGTATTATTATGGGAGTCAGTAAAAGAATCCAACCATTAATTGAAAAAGTCGAAGTGGAATCTCAATGGATTTCAGCAATCTTTAAATTAGTTCCAACTGCAGATTCACTACTAGTTTGTATGATTTTTGTCTATTTACCACCAATTCAAACACAGCTAGAGAATCTTAAAAACTATTTAGTTACATTGAGAATAAAATCCAGGAGGGCTTTGAGATAGTTCTATACGGTGATCTAAATGTTCGTACCAGTGACCTTGGGGATTTTAATAACTTGCTAGATACTCCGACTCTGCTTTCTGCCAGCCGTGCTTCTAGCGATCCGGTCTCATCATCTCTTTCAGAAACTCTTGTTGATTTATTTGATGATAATTCCCTCACTATACTGAATGGTAGATCTACCAGTGACAGAAATGGAAACTTTACTTTTATCTCAAGTCAAGGATCCTCAGTTATAGACCTTGCTGTTGTCTCACCGGCACTACTGGAACTCATTGTTGATCTAAGTGTTGAATGCATGCCATTTTCGGATCACCTACCACTTGTTTTAAAACTCAAGGGCTTAAATAACATGAAGTCAAAAGATTCTACGAAGTTTTGTCCTGGAACAAAGTATTCCTGGGTTGCAGACAAGGCTATATCTTTTAAAGGCAACTTGAGAGATTTAGCCATTTTACCATTGACGGGCTCCACATTAAACTCACAAGTCGAAAGGCTTACAATTGAAATTCAAACGGCAATGTCAAGAGCAGGGATGAGTCGTGAGATAAGATCTGGCGGTATGAGGTCTGAACCGTGGTACGATGAGGAATGTTATACGGCTAAGAAAAAAATGAAAGAAAGTCTTAAACTGTATTTATTACAAAATAATGTAGTTAACAAAGATTTGTTTATCACAAGCAAGAAAGAATATTTATCATTAATTAAACTTAAAAAGAACCAATACTTTGATGATATACAGAATGTCCTCTGTAATGCTAGAAACGCTTCTCAATTTTGGAAGATAATAAAATCTTTTAAGCAAAGAACCACAATTAAAGGCAATATCTCGATGTGTGATTGGGAGGATTTTTACCGAAGACTGCTGTCTTCCCCACCTATAATAGACGCGTATATATCACCGGCGCTAACATATATAGACCCGGATCTGGATGCTGAAATTTCGCTTATGGAGGTAACCACGGAAATATCCAATCTGGGGAAGGATAAAGCAACGGGACTGGATAACATACCAAATGGAGCAATCAAAGTTTTACCTGACGAATATTTGATTCTATTAACAAATATATAACAAAATATTGACGACATCCTCGGTTCCATCAGTGTGGACTAGAACAATTATTCATCCTATTTTCAAAAATGGCGACCCAAATATATCATCAAACTATAGAGGAATATCATTGTTATCCAATTTATCAAAGCTCTTTACATCCATATTAAAGACAAGATTGAATATAATTGGATTGAAAAAAGGGGAATCTTAGCGGAAAACCAAGCGGGCTTCAGAAGTGGATATTCCTGTCAAGACCATATTTTTACCCTTACCTCACTAATACAGATGACGCTGAGCCGCAAAAGGAGGAAGTTATATGCCTTCTTCGTAGATGTCAAAAAGGCCTTTGATACAGTACCACACTCCCTGCTTTGGGGAAAGTTGACAGTTTATGGCTTAAGTACCCGATTTATCAGCCTTATACAAAGCTATTATAATCAAATGTCAGCAACAATAAGATGGAACGGATCACTTACAGAATTTATAAAAATACAAGCTGGTGTTCTACATGGTGAACCCCTGTCACCTTATCTATTTATCCTTTTTCTAAACGACTTGGTTTCTCTGTACGATGATGCCGATTTGCCAAGTATTTATTTACCGAATTATGGAAATATACATCTCCTTCTGTTCGCAGACGACATCGTACTTCTCGGAGAATCCAAGATAAATTTACAAAAAAAGATCAATGTACTCAGAAATTACTTCGAAGATATTTTTTAACGCTGAACTAGAGTAAATCAAAGGTTATGGTGTTTAGAAATGGAGGTCGAAATA
>CP092867.1:73512775-73687039 GCA_030710605.1 Cordylochernes scorpioides
GATCTGGGCAATACGGTGACTGCGACATCATTAGGGTGTTGTTTTGGGCCAAAAGGTCGCGCACAAGCAACGATGTATGAGCAAGGGCGTTATCGTGGTGCAAAAGCCAATTTTTGTTCTTCCACAAATCCGGGCGTTTCTGGCGGATTGATTCGCGCAAATTGCGCATAACTTGCAGGTAATATTCCTTATTGACCGTTCTACCCTGTGGAAAGAACTCATGATGCACCATGCCCCTGCAATCGAAGAAAACTGTCAGCAAAACTTTCACATTCTACCAAAATGGCGCGCATTTTTTCGGTCTTGGTTCGTGCGGCAGCTTCCATTTTGATGATTGAGCTTTGGTTTCCACATCATAACCATAAACCCACGCTTCATCACAAGTTATGACCCTCTGGAGCAAATTTGGGTCGTCGCGGACAGAGTCCAACATCTCATTAGCAATGTTCATGCGATGCTGTTTTTGGTCGCAATTGAGCAATTTTGGTACGAATTTCGCGGCGACCCGTCTCATGCCCAAATCATTGATTAAAATCGAATGGCACGAGCCAATCGATATGTTTAGGTCCTCAGCAACTTCTCTAACGGTGATTCGACGATTGGCAATATCATTTTCTCCACTTCATTAATTTTTTCGTCTGTTGTTGAAGTGCTCGGGCGTCCGGCACGCTCTTCGTCGTTCACATCTTCTCGGCCTTCTGAGAACATTTTGTACCACCGATAAACGTTGCTTCGGTCCAAGGTAGCTTCTCCGTATGCCACAGTCAACATTCGAATGCATCCGCGCACTTAATTTCGTTTTTCACACAAAATTTGATACAGGTTTTTCGATCCATTTTTTTTTTAATATGTGAAAATCGAAGACGATCCAAAACACCTCCTGCAAGAAAAGCAGCTGTCAACAATTAAGTGAACATTAAAAATAGCCGAGCTTGTCGGCATAAGTGAGAGACATGAGTAAATAACATAAACATCTTAGAGGTTCTAAACTGAGTATATACATCTGGAAAGTCAATTTTTATATTAATACTATTTTTATTTGCTAAAGAGTTTTATGCTTTCTAAATATAATCGACAATGTTTTTTTTTTATATTTTGATACATTATAGGTTTGTGATCGAAATCTGGAGTGTGACTATTGTTTAAAGTGTGATCTTCGAGTAGGGATGTCGGACTATGGTGCTTTAGTGCTGATTTGTGTTGGCTAATTCTTTCTGATAAAGATTTGCTGGTTTCTCCTATAAAGATTGGCTAGCAGGATTTACATGGTATTTTATAAATTAGATTGGTTCTATGTTCTGACTTATAAAATTGTTTTGTGTCGTGGTTACGGAAGATGCTTCTTAAATGTTGGTTTTGTTGATATCTTGTTGTTATACGTGTATTATGCTTTTTTAAACTTCTGGGTATTCTTCAACATCCATAGCTGTAAGATAAAGAGAAAAATATGTTCGGGGTTGAGACCTGTCTATTGTTCGTGGATGGAATTCTTGGTATATAGAATTGGTTTTTTTTAAATGAAATGTTTAGGGTAATTATTATTATGTAGTTCTTGAAATAATCTTTGACTTTTTCATAATTTTTATTTTTAAAATGTGTGGTCAACCTCTTTGAAATTTTTTCAACTACTGCTATTTTATGATGATTGGGACCACAAAAGAATTGAAATTCAGATAAATCCTGTGTGGGTTGGTTTGCGATATATTTTTTTAATTTTTACTTCTGTTCAGTTCTATGTCCAAAAATGGTAAAGAACTATTCACTTCCAATTCATTAGTGAATTATAGATCGGATTTTCTTAAGAGTATTTAAAGCTTTTAGAATTAAGAAAACATCATTTTTGTGATTCATAATACAACATCAATGTAGCATTTCCATAATAATATTTGTAGTTGCGTAGATTCAACGATAAATAGAAAAAAATTGACTTACCAGATATATATATATATGTTATGAATATTTTGTGTTGTTGTTAGATTAGGCTTGATAAGACAAAGGATCGATAAGATAAAGGGTTGAGGTGCAGTCGTGATAAAAAAAAATATAAATATTTACCGTCAAGTAGCTTTTATTTTCAATTACTTGAGGAAAGATTACACATTTGTTAGTTTTCACATTATATAGAATTTATAATTTAATCCTATATTAGTGATTTAAAAGGATTGATTGGTTAACTACGCATATTTACAACAAAATTATACAACTAAAACTAAACAACTAAACTAAAAGTCTTTCTAAAAACGATGATAACAAAAATAAAAATTATCAATGAATAAAATGAAATATATTTTTAAAATATAGAAATATTTAGAGTTTTTAGATTATATAATATTTTTAGATTATATAATATTTCCCCCCTGTGAAAAGATTCTAAAAAAAATAAAATTTTAAAATAAAATTGGTAATTAAAATAATTAATTAAACGAAATCAATAAATCTTTAGAAATAATTAAAAATGAAACAATAAAAATCAATACGCACATTTTTTCAAAATAAACAAAAGAAAGTTTGTTTACAAATAATTTATATAATTATGAAATTATAATAAAAGTATATATAAGAAGTATTAATGAGTGAAATATATCAAAAATGTATATGAAGCAAAAAAGGTATTTAAAATTTGAGTAATTATGACATTATGCTAGGTACACTTCAAAATATCAAAAGCGTAGAAAATGTTATTTTTACATGGTTGAGTAATGAAACGCTAATAGATGTATGGAGTGACATTAAGTTATTTGTGAAGGCTTAAGAATTGGTTGTGATATTTGTTCTTCATTGTCAATGTCCAAAATATGGCCTTCCTGTAAAAAATATGGTTTATCATCAATATCTATTAACTTTGTGTTAGAATTTTGGTTTACTATAAAGTCATTTTCTATGTTAGTGCTATAGTGAAGTAGAAAATCTGCTCCTGGGTAAAATAATTTAAGCTTATTAGAGTGTATAATTTCTGTTTGTTTTCTTTGGGGTATATTAGGCTTATCTATTTCATATGTGACTGGAGAAAGTTGTTTTAAAATAGTAAATGGGCCTATATATCTTTGTGTTAATTTACCAGTGTTTGGATAAATAAAGGTTTTTACTAATACCTGATCTCCTTCTTTAAAAATGGGTTCTGGGTGTTTAATATCATAAAGTTGTTTGCTGTGTTCATGGGATTTTATGGTTCTTTCAATGGCTAATTTTCTTGCCTTTTCTATTGGTGTATGTGTTTCTGTGCAATGTTCTATATACTGTGGTTGTATTCCATAGTATAAGAATTTAGGTGTAAAGCCTGTTGTGGTATGTACTGTTTCATTATAGCTTTCAGTAATTTTAGGAATATATTTTGTCCAAGGAATCTTTAAATTAGCATTATATTCACATCTTAACCTATTAATGATAGTGGAATTTAGTCTTTCTACTTTTGCATTTGTTTCTGGGTGATGGGAACTGGTGAGTAGATGCTTAACATTATTTCTATCTAAAAAGTGCTTAAATTTTCTGCTAAGAAAAGCTGCATTTCTGTCAGTTATTAATATTTCTGGTTTATTAATTTGGAATAAATTTCTCAAACAAGTTATATAAGAATCAGTTGATACAGATTTTGTTGGAAAAGCCCAAAGGAATCTACTATGGTGATCTACTATCATATGGATACTGTGTCTTGTTGTCCCATAATTATGTAACCCGCCCAATGTATCTAGAGAAAAAATGTGATTTGGGTGTGTAGCTATTGGCATCTGTTGTAATGGTCCATAAACAATTCTGTTATCCCTAGACTTGTTAAACTGGCAAGTTTCACAATGTTTGGTGTAATTAGCAATATCTCTAGTCATATGTGACCAATAATAGTGTGGAGAAATTATTTTAGTCATTTGAGTTGTTCCAATATGCCCATGCTTTGTGTGTACTTTGCTTAATAATTTGTGTCTTAGTGTTTGTGGTACATAAGCTCTTTTAAAACCTCTTCTATTAATAATGTAGAGGCCATTTTGTATTTTAATTTTAGCACTACTAATTTGTTCTGTGGATTGGTGTTCTTTTAACTCATTATATGTTAGGTTAAAATGAGACAGGTGCTCTTGATAGCATGTCTGCTTCTATATTATTTAATCCTTTAATATGTTTAATGTCAAAGCTATATTGAGATAAGATTAAAGGACCATCTAAATAATCTACCTTGTGGGTTTTTTACATTTTTGATCCATTTTAAAGGTAAGTGATCAATGTGCAAGGTAAAATGTATGTTGTGTAGGTATGTATGAAACCTTTGTACTGAATTAATGATAGCTAATGTTTCAATTTCTGAGGCAGTATAATTCTGTTCATATGGGTGAAGTTTTCTTGAAAAGTAACCTATGGGGTGTAAAATGCCTTGCTCATCTGGTTGTTTAAGAACTCCTGCTACTCCTAGACTTGACGCGTCTGTGAATAAATGGCAAGGTTTTGATGGGTCATAAATATATAGTACAGGTTGTGATATGAGTGCATTTTTAAGTGTTTGGAAGGCTTGTTCATGTTTCGCACTCCATAGCCAAGGAGCATTTTTTAACAAAAGTTCATTCAAAGATGCCCTAATTTGCGCATAATGGGGAATAAATTTATTATAAATATTTATGGTGCCTAAAAATCTCTGTAAGGTTTTAATATTAAATGGTCTATTTAATTTTAAAATTGCTTCAATATTTGTGTTATTTGGTGTATATTTTCCCTGAGTTAATAGTGTATCCTAAGAATTGTATTTCTTTTTGTAAAAATTTGCATTTATTGAGATTCAGCTTTATATCCTCTTGTTCGAATATACCTAATATGTCATCTAAATGCTTAATGTGTTCTTCATAAGTTTTAGAGTGTATAATAATATCATCAAAATAATTTAAGGCATAGTGTATATTATGCTTAGTGAAAACTGACTTCATAATCCTTTCAAATTGTGAAGGTGCATTTTTTTAGACCATATGGAAGTCTGTTCCATTCATAACATCCTAATTGTGTTACAAAGGAGGTTTTATGTCTATCTTTTTCATCTATGGGTTTATGCCAGTATGCATTTTTAACATCTAGAATAGTATATATTTTTGACTGTGATAACCTATCTATAATTTGTTCTATAAGTGGAATTGGTGTATGTTCTGGAACTGTTTTTTGATTAAGTTTCCTATAATCTATACAGAGTCTTGTGGGGTGATTTGGGTTATCAGATTTTTTATTCACTAATAATGCAGGAGAACTATAGGGGCTAGATGAGGGTCTAATAATATCATATTTTAATAATTCAGTTATTTGTTTTTGTATTTCAGCATTATTGTAAAAAGATGTCCTATATGGCTTTTGTGCTATGGGAATATTATCTAAAAGAGATATGCAAATTGGGTTAGTCTTTATGTGTCCTATATCAAAATTGTGCTTAGAGAAAACATTCTTATATTTATGCAATATATCTGAAATTGTTTGATTAGAGAAATTTGGATTAATATCTACTTTACTAAGGTCTAAATAGGAATTATAATTTGTTATAGAGCCCGGTTGTCGCATACTGTGAAATGGGTTAGAATCAGTAATGGGATTTGAATTAGGATCTATAAGTTTAACATTTGTAGTTGGTATATCAAAAGAATTGAAATTACACAATGGGTTAATATTTAAAAGAGATGAATTTTTAACATAGTATGGGTCTGGAATACATAGGGTAGTGGCATATGACTTCTGATTATCAGTTTTTGGATTAAAAGAATACAAGAATTTATAATTTTGGAAAAGAAGGTTTTTTGAAAAATCTATTTGCAACTTAAATATATAAAATGTTGGTAAACCTAAAATAAGATATTCTATTGGACTATCACAAACAAACATTTCTTGATTACTTTGTAATTTTACCTAAGCTAAGCCTAACTAATATTTTGTATAATGGGTAAGTAAATCCTTTTACCTGACCTATTCTTTCTTTTGGGAATTATCTAAAATTTTATAATAAATATGGTTTAAGTATTTTAAAGGTATAATGGAAATAGATGATGCAGTGTCAAGTTACACAAGGTAAGGATATTTGGTTTATAAATACAGAAAAAAGTAATAATGTTCTACCTGGATTGATGCGCTTCGGATGATTATTGTTCTTAAGTGGGCAGTCTCTATGGAAATGGATCTGGTTGGGTAGCTGGTGAGATGCACATATCTTGCAGGGGTATGGAGGCTGGTTTATGGATTTGTGGGGTTCTTGTTGGTGATGAGTTGCTGCTGCTGTCCTGGGAAAAGGCTGGTATTGATGAGCTTTGGAGGAGTTGGAGTTAAAATTTTTTACTGGAGTGCTTGTACTGGTAGAGGGTTGTTGGGGTTCTTCTTTATTTGTTGATAATTTTAATTGGGTTGTGATTTTATACCATTCTGAAGGTTCTTGTACTCTTGCAGCTATTAGATATTTTTTTAGGTGATCTGGCATTCCATCTGTAAGTGCTTCTAGTAAAAGTGTTTTTTCAAGATTAAGTTTATTGGCTAAGGCAGATTTTTCTTTAAAATATTGTTCAAGATCATTATTATTATTATATTTTAAATTTAGAAACCTACTGAATAAATTTGAATCATTTATAGTGAAGTATGATGTTAATTTTTGTTCTATTTCCCCCCAATTATTTATATCCTGTAACTCTTCTATATAATAATTGAAAGCTTCACCCTCGAGATAATTTGATATATTATTTTGTTTAAAATCTTCATCAAGATGCTTCTGTAAACATTTTTTGTTAAAGAATTTGAGCCAAGATATTATGCTTAAATTTTGACCATTAAATTTCGGTATTTCTATAGTACTTGGATTAGGCGTCATGGCGTGTTCTACATTCCTTTGTTTGCGAGACATTTTGTAAAAATAGTTTTATAAAATTTGAATAATTTATAGAGCAATTAGGTTGAAATTTCAGGTAATCCTGTCGGCTTATTGTTATGAATATTTTGTGTTGTTGTTAGATTAGGCTTGATAAGACAAAGGATCGATAAGATAAAGGGTTGAGGTGCAGTCGTGATAAAAAAAAATATAAATATTTACCGTCAAGTAGCTTTTATTTTCAATTACTTGAGGAAAGATTACACATTTGTTAGTTTTCACATTATATAGAATTTATAATTTAATCCTATATTGGTGATTTAAAAGGATTGATTGGTTAACTACGCATATTTACAACAAAATTATACAACTAAAACTAAACAACTAAACTAAAAGTCTTTCTAAAAACGATGATAACAAAAATAAAAATTATCAATGAATAAAATGAAATATATTTTTAAAATATAGAAATATTTAGAGTTTTTAGATTATATAATATTTTTAGATTATATAATATTTATATATATATATATATGTAGTATATTTTGAGATAGATAGTTCACAACCTTCCTCGGATATTTATTATATAACCCCATATCTATGTATAAAAATACACTGGTGTCCAAAAAATAAGAAACTTTTGTTTTTTAATGATATGTTTTAAAATATACAACGCTAAAAGCTAAAAAGTAATTTAATTAGGTTTTTTAAGTCGTAGAATTTATTTATCACAACCATTCGATTTCGGTAAAATTGAAAATATGCAAAATTTTGCTTGTCTTTATAAGTGTGCTATTTGGCGTGTCGTTTACCCCCATCTAAGAATTGTCCAATTATAATTTTATTTAATCCTCAGTTAATTATGAGTTTCGAAAAATTTTAGCAGATGATTTAAATGGAGAGCTGTTGGAAGAATGGAGGCAGGGCAATCACAAGTTGAAGTAGCAAAATGGCTAAATGTGAATAAATCTGTGGTCAGCAAAATATGGAAACAGTTCATTGAGACAGGAACCATCAAAAGAAAAGAAGGTTCTGGTAGAAAAAGAAAAACAGCTACCTCTGAAGACCGTTATTTGGTCGTAACTGCCAAGCGCCATAGGGAGATGACAGCTATTCAACTCTCTAATGAACTCTCAAGTGCTACTGGAACGAGAATTTCGAGACAAACTGTTACCAAAGGCTTCATGAAGGTGCTCTTTAAGCAAGAAGACCAATGGTCTGTCTCCCTTTAACCTCTGCTCACAGGAGAGCCCGCTTGAATTGGTGCTTGGAAAATCACGCCTGGACTCATGATCAGTGGGCCAATGTTCTCTTCAGTGACGAGTCAAGATTTAGTTTAAACACAGATTTTCGACGAGTTTTCATCTGGAGGGAGCCTGGAACCCGCTATCATCCCAGTAACATCAGGGAAATAGACAGTTTTAGAGGGGGCAGTCTCTTAGTCTAGGCTGGCATCAGTTCTAGCAGACGCACACCCCTCCACATTTTTTCTGGGGGCACTTTAACTGCCCAAATGTACAGAGACGAGATCCATGAGCCCTATCTAAGACCTTATAGAGATCAAATTGGTCACAATTCAATTTTTATGGACGATAATGCTCGTCCGCATAGGCCTAGGCTAGTCAATGAATATCTCCAGAGTGAGAATATTCGAAGGATGGATTGGCCAGCCAGATCTCCGGACATGAATCCAATAGAGCATGTGTGGGATGCTCTAGGGAGGCGTATTGGAGCTCGTCACCCCTCTCCCAGAACTCTCGTTGAGCTAAGAACTGCTCTATTGGAGGAGTGGGGTTTACTACCCCTGGACCTCCTCCAAAGCCTGGTAAACAGTATGAGGGCTCGCTGTGAGACCTTGATAGCTGTTAGAGGTGATCATACTCCCTATTGATATCTTATTTCTTTAAGATCTGGAACCTTAGCTTTGGGTATGTTGGTAATAATTTGCATATTTCATAATTTCAAATATTTTTTTATTTTCATATAGCTAGTCAAATTCTCCATAGTTTGAACTACTTGTATACTAAATTTTATATTTGTTAATAATTAGCCTTTGAGAAATTTCAATATTGGTTAAGTTTCTTATTTTTTTGGACACCAGTGTATGTATCGAACAATGGAAGTGACAAATAAAACAAAGAAGGAGGTAGACCAGACGACAAAGGCCAGACGAAAAACAACCCGGCGCCATAAAATGGCGTGATTACAGTAGCCAATCAGGAATCACCACATATGCGGGCGTTCAGAGCTATATAAAGGTCCAGAAATTAGACAAAGGCAGTTGTTTTCAGAGCGACGCCGTTATACGGTCAGTGGGATCTCTCACCCCCCTTCTATCCGCGATGTAGGGCATCCGTGACGCCCGTGGTCCGACTGTCTTCGTCCGTGGTCTACCTCTTCCTCTTGGGGTTACCATCTAGACCTGCCTCTGTCTCTTGTTGTCCCAGTGCTGGAATCCCATCACGCACCCACTACCACGACTGCCCAGCACATTCCACATCGGGTTTACTACAGAACCCGTTAAAGTCGACAGGATAACTGAGGACAGCAGCATGCAGAGGATGACGGAGGCCGGAGTCGAGTACTTCGCGGATGCCCTCACCAACATGCAACCCCACTGCGACGAACTAGTAAGCCGCCTAACAGACGCCATTCGGGGACTAGCCGTACCTCGTGCGGAGGAAGCCCTCATCTTCTTTTTCCTTGGATCCCACGCAACAAGCAGCCTTCTTCCATACAGCCATCTCCAGAGATCAACTCCAGCCAGCATTAGCCATTTCAAGGTACTTTATACTTTGTTTCTGCCATTTTCCCCATAAATTTTATACTTATATTTTCACTTTAAGCATTTTAAAATCAATTATAACCTTTTTATAGCATTTTTATTCAATTTTTAAAACTCTCACACTCTCATTTATCATTTTTACCCTATTTTAATCAAATTATAAATGTTAATTCATCATTTTCAATTTTATTATTAAAAATATTCAATCACGCATTTTTGCCAATTTACTAATCTTACATGCCTTTCTTAAAGTCACCTAAAATGGCATTATCCAAATATGCAACTTTCAATTTTACATTAAAAAAATCATATTATATTTTAATTACTCGAATCATATTTTCTGAACTCATTTGTGTTATTTTTTTTTAATACCTTATTTATGGCCATAATATTAATAATTAAATTTATTACGTTCTTTATTTTACTTGACCTATTACTATTCAAATTGATATTTCTCAATATTTAAATTTAATTTTTCCCACAATTACAAATACAACTATAAATGTAGTATGCGAAAACTAATATCGTAATCGAAAATTTCGTAAATTCATTATTTTATAATTTTTCTAAACCTAATCACCGCTAATAATCTCCAATCTAACGATTTGTCTGAACATCTTAACGCAAAACTTACTGGGAAACTAAGGTTATTTCACCTAGAGAATCCGAGAACCTCGTGGACGAAGTTAATTAAGATAGTTACCAATACATATAAGGACACGCCCCATACTATAACATCCCTATCTTTTTAATGTATAATATAATCCCCTCAGACTTAAATAATCACATAAGCCCCTATCCCAATATAATAGAAAGTAGAAAACTAGCAATACAACGTACAAATGACAGACACGACAAAGAGAAAATTAAATATGACAACAAACATAAGAATCCACACTTTGATACAGGGGGTTTAGTATTAATAAAGGCGTATCATCATCCAAATAGCGGTAAGTTAGTACCCTACTTTACAGGTCCATATAAAATTACTGAAATAATTTCTGATAATGTCGTACGTATAAATAGACCCAATAGGATTACAGGTAATGATAGCGATACTGTGAATGTAAATAAATTAGAATATTATAATGAAGAGGTCCTCTATATTTCACCACCCAAATTATATATATATATATATATATATATATATATAGAACCCCTAAAAATAAATAGAATAATAGATCCTTTCCGACATTTAGGTCCCAACTTGTATAGCTCATCGATTTTCCGAACCTTTTAATCACTTGTCCTCCCATCTATTCTCATAGAATTAGTGGAATCTAGGCCCTGAAAGACTGGCAAATAATTCATGTTACATAAATAGCTATGATATTACCGTCCTAACAAAACATAACGCCCGCCACAGCGGTGTCATCTCCTGTTTGTTTTTATTGCCGGCGCGCGGTACGTCATCCATAGCCCCCACAATGGCGGCCATATTGACTCCAGTTTCAGTACACTTGTACTTAAAACACGTGATATTGGCACACCGGGTATACTAGATCTTCGTGTCCACCAAATAACCTGCCAGATTAAAAAGGATAGGAAAATTATATAGAAATCCCTTTTATAACAAATCTTATTTTTATAATGTTATAGGATAGTTTATCGTTTTGTCAACCCGTTTAAAAATTAGGTCCCCACCATCTCTAAAATCGATCCTGTACATGACACCATGTGAGACGCCATCTTGGCCGCCTAAAAGGACAATTAAATCCCCAAAATGGCGTCCATCGCCACGACACTATTCCAAACATCGTCTAATTTGCGTTTATAAGTATTGCATCACGTGGGGAACACACTAACCTAAATAATTACTATATTTTAAAATCTTATTCATTTATATTTTTACGATCCTTGATGTGTGCCATTTTATATTTTAGAATATATCCATATATTTTAGGATATTTCTTTTACATTAAGATATTTCTTCTCCTTCCATCCCTAAGGGGTTAAAACCATTAGCCAACCTATATAAACATCACCTGAAACCTTATATTCTTTGACATCATTTGTTTTAATTTTTCATGGCCTGCGTCTAAGCTATTTTAACTTAAAAAATTGTTTTTAACAGTGATGCCTTATACCAACTGTCCCTTCTTATATCTTGATCCTTCCAACTCTGCCTTCCATACTTCTCTCGTCTCTTGATCATTTTCCATTGGCCTTCTATGCCTTCGTTCTAACCACCCCTCGTCCATCGCAAAGTTCCTGTTTGCAGACTTTTTTTTATTTACACCCAGGTCGCCGTCCCAGCATTCTTTATTTCATTCTTTTTTCCTCAAACACGGGTTCAATCAATCAATGGCAACAGTCGAGCCCTGTTTTCACAATCTACCTCCATCCTCTAACCTCTTCAACGGTTCCTGAGACTCCTGCTGGTCAACATTTTTTAATTTTTATTTTTTAATGATTCATCGACCTGGTACACTCTTCCTCCCCATGTTAACTCCACACAGAGAGCTTGGGTAACCAGCGATTTTTTTTCTCTAACGCTCGACTCAGGCCACCATCAGCACGATGCGCCCACTCATTTTTCGTTTAATTTTATTTTTCATCTGGTCGAGCTCAATCACCGACAGCAGCGCAGCTCTTGAGCCCCATCTCTTTTTAACCTCTCTCAGAAAAAAAATTCTTTCCCATATTCTCCCATTACCTACCTCTCCTTCGATCTTCACGCCTTTTGTCCATCTGATCTAATGCTTCTTACAGAGCATCTTGAGATTGCTGAACCCTGAAAACAATACTTCGCTTCTAAGCTCGTATTGCAGGGCAGGACTCCTGAGATGTCCTTTGCAGAAACCAATTCAGACCTTCTTCCTTTATTCCTCACTGCGTCACTACCTATCGCAAACCTTTTGCTTAAGTCAATTTTCTTTTATATTTTAATTTCACTTTTATTACCTCTACTTCTCCTCCTTCCTGTATTACATCCCTGAAACTATGTTGTAAATATTCAAGGCACCTTAAGTAACAAAAAACTGTAACTAGTATACCAACTTTCCCAAATATTTACTTTCGCTATTGTGTGTGTTTACTTTAAATTTATCCTTCCTATGTACTCCTCTTATATATTTTTTATAGTTTTATAATATTATATCAGTGTGTCACCACTTCCCCTTTATCTTTACTTTTATTCTAGTAACTAATTTGTGCCCCAAATTATTTCCCATTTAATAGGTTTACTAGCTTTCCTCTCATTAATTTGTAAATAGACTTACAGTTTTACTAGTTTTGTGGTGTTGGACTTTGTTTTTTAACTTATACAGATGTAGATAAAAATTTCACTATTAATCGATAATATCATTTTGTTTATTAAGCAACATTAATGACTTAAACTACCAATCAACCCTTTATATATTATTACCTTTAATATTTTATATTATTTTAATTTTTAGTTTTTAATCATGTTTAGACTTAACAATTTACAACTTCAACTATTTTAGGCACAATTTTAAAAAACCTACACCTAACAATATTTATAATATTTCTTAAACAGATAAAACACTTATCATTTTATTTTTCTTAATAGATTTTCAAAATGTTATTTTTGACGCTTCCCTTACAACCTCTAACTCTATCCCATGAACCTTTCCTCCCAACTTTTTACATCCATCAAGAGATTATTGTTCGTCAGCCATTTTCTTTTTTTTTTTTATTGATTAAACTAACTAGAAGACCTTTCCTCGCTGTACATTTCCCAACAGTGAGCTCAGGAGACCTAGTTAGATTTTATTTTTTTTTCTCTCATCGTCCGGCTCATCATTTTTTCATTTTTCAACTTTTTCTTTTCACCACACAAGTCGGACACAATCAAAATTGACAGCAATAAATCTCTTACATCCACCTCCCCTTTTCCGCAGCCTTCAAACCTCCAACCTTCCAAGGGATTCCAGTACGCCAAACATTTTTGTTTTTTTCATTGATTAATCCGACTGGAACAATCCTTCCTCGTTATACCCATTCCCAATATTGAGTTCAGGATATCCAGCGCGATATTTTTATTTTCTTTTTCTCATCGCCCGACTCATCACATCAATTCACCATTTTTTCAACTTCTCACTTTTTTTTTTCATAATTCAACCGGGCACAATCATTATGGACAACAGGGATCCCTCTTACCTCTACCTCTCCCTTTTACCTCCATCATTCTTCCCACCTCTTTTCACTGTCTGAGCTAATGATGCAGACGGAATATCTTGGGCCTTCTGTTAATGAAAACAATGCCTCACTTAAACAAGTTCGCATTGCATTGCAGAATGCTTGGGATACTACTTTGCAGAAACATGCTCAGATACTCCCTTTCCCTTTTTCAACCTTAGCGTCACATTATATGTTCAATCAATAAACTAACTTTTTTCTCCGCTCATCTTTTATGCAATAAGATATTATTCTCCTTGTACGATTCATTTTACCATATTTACCATTTTGTATTATATACTTTCTCTTAATCTTTTATCATTTATTTTGTGCGTTTTTATTTTTATAACCTTGATTTTTTTTCTCATTGATACACCACCATTACAACATCTTTCTCTTTTTAACTTGTAGCTTAATAATAATTTTAACTAATTTGTATACAAATTATTTATTTTATTTTTTTATAATAGGTTTGTTAGGTTATCATTCATTACATGTCATTCCCCCAACCAAACCTTCATCACCGGGGACACATTCTGTAGTATATTTTGAGATAGATAGTTCACAACCTTCTTCTGATATTTATTATACATAATGTATATAACCCCATATCTATGTATAAAAATATGTATCGAACAATGGAAGTGACAAATAAAACAAAGAAGGAGGTAGACCAGACGACAAAGGCCAGACGAAAAACAACCCGGCGCCATAAAATGGCGTGATTACAGTAGCCAATCAGGAATCACCACATATGCGGGCGTTCAGAGTTATATAAAGGCCCAGAAATTAGACAAAGGCAGTTGTTTTCAGAGCGAAGCCGTTATACGGTCAGTGGGATCTCTCACCCCCCTTCTATCCGCGATGTAGGGCATCTGTGACGCCCGTGGTCCGACTGTCTTCTTCCGTGGTCTACCTCTTCCTCTTGGGGTTACCATCTAGACCTGCCTCTGTCTCTTGTTGTCCCAGTGCGGGAATCCCATCACGCACCCACTACCACGACTGCCCAGCACATTCCACATCGGGTTTACTACATATATATATATATATATATTATAGATTAGAAATTTGTTGTGTGTTTGATTGTTGAAAAGAGGTGCAGTCGTGGAAAAATAAAAATAATTATTTACCTTTCAAGCAAATTTTTATTTTGAATCTCTTGAAGTAAAAATATACATATAAAATTATTTATATCACAGGAATATAGAATTTATATAATGAATTCTATAATCGTGGATAAAAGATAGGTAGGGTTAAATATACATATTTACAACAATAATAATTAAAAGTGATATTTTTTTGAATATATGGTCAAAAATGCAGAACAGTCAATGAATGAAAAAATAAAATATATGTTTTTAAAAATATATATATATTTGTATTTTAAATTATATAATATATATATATATATATGGTATATAAAGGTATTATTTAAAATGTTAAGATATTGATTTATTTAAAAAAATATATTTCATAGATAAAAATATTCTGTTAAATCGACCGCCAGAGGTCACACTTTGCATATAAAAACTCGTTGTTGTTCTTCCCCGATTGGCCGACCCAAAACATTTGTACATTATGTAAATACGATTTTCATTTTTTTTATTCTTACGCCTTAAGCCAGGCAGTAATTTTACCAAGTTATGTTTATCCTATAGCTCAATTAAAACAATATCTGATCAAGACTATTTTTATTATTATCTTTTCAAGATTTCAACCACGACTGCACCGCCATAGCATAATCACCAAGATGATCCAAAACAACAGCAAATCTTATCTATCTTTTTTATTTTTAAAATATAATATAAGCCGACAGGATATCTGAAACTTGTGTGAACAATATCCCAAAAGCAAAATTTTTCGAATTCAAATATGCAAATTCTCCAGTCAAAAATAAGTCATTTCAAACAAAAATAGCTTACCCAATCAAAAATAGCTTACCCAATCAAAAATAGCTTTCACAATCAAAAATAGTCTCTACAATTAAACATACCCATTTCCTACCATTTCCAGCAACAAACAGTCTTCCACCCAACACCAGCCATCTCCCGAGATCTTCAAATCCAACCCAAGGTACTTTGTATCTACCATTTTTCACAGTTACCTTTAGTTTAACTTTTTAATTCTCATCCATGATTTACAATAGTTTCAATCGCCTGTTTATAGTTATTTCTCTTTTTGTTAACTGATTCTTAGATACCAATTTTACCATAGCTGTTTTTGCCCTTTAAATTACACCACACCTTTTGAAACCTTATTTTTCCTTATTTAATTAGTTTCTATATTATATATTTCTCACACATTTAATCTATTTATTACGCGAATTAATTATATATAACATTGTTCACCATATTTTTGTAATTCCAAATGTAAAACAGTCGGCCAAGAGGACAACAACAAAATATTATAAATTTTCACATATTCAATATCTTAATTACGAATTAACTATCTTCACATTATTTAAAACATTTCTACTATATATTTCCTTGTTTAATCTCATTTCTTAATATGTTATTGTTTTAAAAATTCGCATTTTTACCCCCATTACTTATTTCCCTGTGTTAATATCTCAAAGCGTACCAAACAAATATGTAAATTTAGCGTAGTCAACATATGTAAATTTTAACTTTTGTTTTTGTCCACCTTGATTCTTTTTCTTTAAATGATCATTCTTTTGCCCTACCATTTTTTTTTAATCTTTACATTTTCATAACTTGTTTTCACATTTGCCTTTTGTACATAAACTTTCTCTTTTATTGCTTTTTCACAAATGCCTTATTTTCTTATCATCAAATGTTTCCACCTATCTTTTACAAATGCAATCATTTTTTCATATTGTTTTCAATGTTATTCATCATTTTTCATTTATATACTTTTGTAAATATCATGCATTTTTCTTATTTTTAATAATGTCATTTTCTCACGTTTTTCCCAATCTATTGGCTCACAACAAGCCAATATGATCAAGGGATATCATCCTTTTATTTCTCACTTTTAATTTTCATTCATTTTATTTTTATTCCTCATTAATAATATGTGTATCATTATCTCATGTTTTTCCTAATCTATTGGCTCACAACAAGCCAATATGATCATGGAATATCACCTCTCACTTTATTCTCTTTATCATCATTTTATCTTTTTTTTTAACTATATTTTTTTCACTTTTCTCTCTGCCCATATTATTATTTTCACAGGGGGGAAATGTTATATAAAGGTATTATTTAAAATGTTAAGATATTGATTTATTTAAAAAATATATATTTCATAGATAAAAATATTCTGTTAAATCGACCGCCAGAGGTCACACTTTGCATATAAAAACTCGTTGTTGTTCTTCCCCGATTGGCTACCTTTATCATTCATTTTGGTTAGCAGCCCCGTAAAATAAAGATATTTTCTCTCTTCCCCGATTGGCCGACCCAAAACATTTGTACATTATGTAAATACGCTTTTCATTTTTTTTATTCTTACGCCTTAAGCCAGGCAGTAATTTTACCAAGTTATGTTTATCCTATAGCTCAATTAAAACAATATCTGATCAAGACTATTTTTATTATTATATTTTCAAGATTTCAACCACGACTGCCCCGCCATAGCATAATCACCAAGATGATCCAAAACAACAGCAAATCTTATCTATATTTTTTATTTTTAAAATATAATATATATATATGTGACAATGTAGTGGTAAATGTGTTGAGGAGAGAAATAATCACACGACGAGTTGTTAGAGCTAAAAATCCAGGCAGCCAGCCGAGAGAGAAAGAGGTGGCGAGTGAGACGTTATCTGCTGAACGACTGTTTTTCCTGTGTACACAAGCGGGGCTAACAAAAGATTAGACGCCAGGTGTTGACGCTCCCCTCAGGAATGTGGCCAAAAAATGGTCGTAAGTTAGTTTTCTAAAGAGTCTCGCTTTAGCTGTCCATTTCTCTCTCGTTGGCTGTTGGTTTGTTTTATTAATCCTGGAAAAGCATATATTATGACATATGGCCCCCGTTGAAGAAGGCTGAACATAGTTTAAGTATATTTAAAGCTGGTGAAGCCAGGAATAGAGAAAATAATTTTACAGTTAAAATTAGTTAAGGTAATGGTGACATAGTTTTATGTAAATGAAATATTGTATAGTACACAAGTAAATATTATTTACAAGCAGTTTTACAACACCGGGGAGTTTGACATTTAAGGAAATCTTTGAAAATATCAAGGTTATAAGAGGCTATATACAACAAAATCTAATGTACTATTAGGGAAGTGATATGGAGGAGTGTGAACAACGAGAAGAAGAGTCACATACATATGGTGAAATTCTGAAGATCATTAAGACTGGGGAACTCTACACTTTAAGATATTTTTCAGGCGGACATGGCAAGGGGAAACTTGTCATGGGCTTTCTATGCTATAAGTGTAGAGTACGAGAAATGAGATTGAGGTTGACAATTGTGTGAGCTCAGGACTGCGGTAAATATAAAACTACATACAATGTTAGAACCTCGGCGAACAGAGCGAGGGGAGACTTGCCCTGGGCCAATCTAACTTATCTATGTAGTTACTTGTGTAGCGAGTCCGAGGGGAAAAGTCCCGTGTGTAGGTGAGGAAGTCGAACAGACTTATATTTAATTTGCGGAAAGTATGCGCGAACAGTGCCAAAAATTGGGACGAGGACTGCGTTGTCCGTTACAAGTGACAAGCTGCTCGGACACGAGGTGTTTGAACCGTCGTGGGAGCTTGTGCAAGGCGATGATTTCGCGGTGGGTTGAAAGTAAGACCCTTGTCTGCGCGAAATGATGACGGACCGGACAGAATCAGCGACGATGTTTAACGTACCTCCGTGGGAAATATCGGAGGTAGGCTATATCGTGCTGGTTTGGACAATGGACAAACATAGATTTGAAGACAGGGTCCGTGTGGCGAACGTGTGGCGCGAGAAGAAGGGGCGAACTGTGTCGCTCGATGCAGATTGTTCAGGTGCGAACAAAAAGGGGTTGATAAATATCTAGCAGTTAGTCAATCTGCACCCTGTGACGAACACACCATTGGCTAGATGGCGTGGGTCGATGGATAGGCTAGAGATGAACTACGAAATAAATTATCATAAATGAAGGTCGAAGGTTAGGATTTTGAAATGACAATATAGAAGTTCGATAATTGATTAATCAATAATTCTCTATAAAGGTCCTGAGCTGGTATAAAGTTAACAAAGTTGTAAGAATGAGAGGGGCATTAAGGGGTAGATAGATAAGAGTCACCAAGGGTTGGTTGTAAGCAAGGCTCACGTGGTGGTTGGAATTCTTCGACGCCTGAATTACAGGGTGAATTTTGAATCGATTAGGGAAAGAAATTATTTTTCGTGAGCGCCGTGCTTACAAGTAGGAGAGGTCTATACAAATAGACATACAAAAGTTTAGGTGCTGGAGGCATATTTTTATAAATAAATTTGTTGAGATTACGAGAGGTCAAGAATTGAAGAACCTTCTCCCAACAAGTAAGACCCTCACCTAGAGTCTAGATATCAGTTTGGACTGCCTTGGGTGATCAAGTCAGGAAGGAAAATAACGCAGGCAGAAACCAGCGGCTACTACACGCAGAAGATCTCGCTCTAGTAAGACACTCTCAGAAACTCTAAGAAAACTCTTTATTTCCACAACACGGCTCAGTTATATACAAAGAAGATTTACATAATAACAATTCATTCAAAATATATTTGACATAATAATTAATTTAAAAGGAATTTACATTCCAGGTTATACACTCAAAAGAGATATTTACATAGTCTATGCCACGACTTTTAACATACCCCACCTTTTCTTTCCTGCAAAACAAGAAAGAAAAACCAGAAAATGTACTTTCCTTTTCTCACTGATTCAAACATCAAGTGCAAAACCTTATTGGTTGGCGGACTTCACGTCCGGATCTTGTTTTGATCGTTAGAGGTTTTTCCCTTCCTTTATCCCCAGAGGTCTTTTCGGGAATTTCCTCAGAGGAAATTTCAAGGGGAAAGAGTCTTTGTACAGGGCGTAGCCATTCGCCTGTTGATGTCTTGACTTTGGCAACCCTGTTCACCTCATCTTTTCCTGAGTAAAGTTTTATTATTCTTCCAACAGGCCAGAAAATTCTTTTAGTGTTGTCCTGGCCTATAAGGACTAAATCTCCTTCCTTTAGGCATCGCTCCCTTTTTTTTTCGGCCCGTTGTATCAGTACCCCTAAGTATTCCTTGCGGAATCTCTGTTTAAGTTCTTCATTTAGTTTACTCAAAATTTTATACTTTCTGGTGAAAGAATTCGCTCTTATTTTTTCCAGCTCCGGGAACTCATTGTTTTCGTTATTCTGCAGAAACATTTGAGGGGTCAAGGGAATGAGATCTTGTCCATCTTCCGATATATATGAAAGAGCTCTATTGTTGATAATACTCTCTACCTCACATAAAGCAGTCTCAAGTTGCACATAATTCAATTTACTAAATCCAAGCATACGAACCAATAACCCTTTTACAACCCTTACCAATCTCTCCCAAAAACCCCCCCACCATGGCGCTGAGGGAGGGATAAAAATCCATTGGATTCTTTTCACACTCGATTGTCTTTCAATCTCCCCCCAATCCAAGCGTTTAAGTAATTCGTTTGCCTTTGAGAAATTTGTCCCGTTATCACTATATATTTTTCCGGGGCGTCCACGCCGACAAATGAATCTTTTTAGAGCTAACAAAAAAGTGTTTGCTTCTAATGTTCTCACAATCTCTAGATGTACAGCTCTATAAACCGCGCAAGTAAACAAGGCCACCCAAACCTTGCTGCCACCTTTAAGATGTAGCGGTCCCAACAGATCCACACCTTTCACCTCAAAGGGTTTGCCTAACCCTATTCTATCAGTTGGTAAAGCTGTGCCAGGAGTCCATATAGGTCTCTGATTATACCTCCTACATATTACACATTTTCCAATTATCTGTTTAATCAATCTGCGACCACCAATGATCCAGAACTTCTCTCTCAATCGCGAAAGAATGAATTGGGCTCCTCCATGCCCATTTTGTTGGTGTATTTCACGAACCATTTGTTCCACCAAAGGATGATCACGAGGTAGTAAAATAGGTCGCTTGAACACTTCTGGCTCTTGTCCATGTAGCAGTTTCGTCTCAACGCACCACAAACCTTCGACGGATTTAATAGTTTTAAATCCATTTCGCGGAGCCTGTTCTCCCGGGAAAGTCTCGTGTTGAATCAACCTCAACAGCTTCCTTTCAGCCCTTTCCAACTCTATTACTTTCAAACTTCCCTTTTCAGCGGGTATTCTTCTCGCATTGTCCAAGAATCTTAAACCCAAGCCATAATCTTAATGTTTAGGCTGTACCTGGATCTTCTATCTAGGAACCATCGCTTTTCCTTGACGACGAGGGTGGTGTGGGCCTGAAAGGTTTTCCTTTTTTCTTTGAGGATCTCTTCCTCATCAATAGTTGGTTCAAAATTAGGCCAACTCTCCTTTTTCCCTTTGAGCCATTCAGGACCCTCCCACCAGTTTGTCGAGACGAATTGTACGATAGAGCATCCTCGAGAAGGCAGATCCGCTGGATTTAATTTTCCGTGAACAAACCTCCAGTTCTTATTATTGACAGTGTCTCGTATTTCCTTTACTCGGTTTCTTACAAACACATTCCACTCATTCTTTCTCCCTAGCCAGGCTATAACGGTTGAAGAATCAGTCCACAATGTAACAGGACAACTCTCTGTTAAGGCAGTCGAAATAGACCTAACAAGCCTAGCTCCCAAAACGCAGGCCAAAAGTTCTAACCGAGGAATGGTTACCCTCCTGGTTGGCGCAAGCCTAGATTTGCTCCAAAGTAGAGACAAATGTACTCTCCCCTGCACTTCACTTCTCATATATGCCACTGCTGCATAAGCTGATCTACTGGCATCGCAGAAGACGTGTATTTCATTCTTATTAGTTTGATCAAACCAAATATGCCTGGGAATTTTGATTTCACTTAAAAGTCCAATTTGGGAGTACCAGGTTATAAACTCCCGATCCATATCTTCAGGTAGTTGAGAATCCCATCCGATTTTCAACTCCCAGGACCTTTGTAATAATATTTTAGGAGGCAAAAATATAGGACTGCAAACTCCCAAAGGATCAAAAACTTGTTGAATTTTAGAAAGAACAATCCTCTTGGTTAGTCTTCGGGGGAGATCCCTTTCAATAGAGGCATCACAATTAAGCACATCTTGTACTTTGTCCCACACAAGTCCCAACACCTTGGTAATAGTTCCCCTTTTCTCCTTTGAATTCCTCTCTGGTAAATTAAATTCCCACTCACGCAAGTCCATTCTCGCCATTTCCATGATATTGACAGCTGTATTCTGGAATCGTAGGACTTCCTCCTGAGACGAGAGGGATGTTACCAAATTATCCACATAAAAGGATCTCGCCATAATCTTTGCGATTTCAGCTGCCGGACCCTGTACAGAATTCAGATGATGATCAATAACTGCACCCAAGATGAATGGACTACAATTAAGCCCAAATACCACGCGTTTATGTCTCAAAACGGTCACCTTCATAGGGTCAGTTTGATCCCACCATAGGAAACGAAGAAAATCCTGGTCTTGAAGCTGCACTGAAATCATCTGAAACGCCTTTCGAATATCGGCTAGAACACCAATACCCCTCTCCCTAAACCTAATCAATATTTCAGGTATTTTTTCCAAAAGGTTAGGTCCCTTTTATAGATAGTCATTCAGAGAAAGACCATTATACGACTTACAGGAAGCATCGAAAACAGGACGAAGAGGTGTCGTCCTACTCTCAGCCCTGAACACCGGCCTATGCGGCAAATAATGGCCCCTCCTCTGAGGCCTAGTCTCCTCTATCCTCTCAATTAGGCCCTCCTGCTCCCATTCTTGAAGAATAGTAGAATACTCCACAATCTTCTTCTCCTTCCTTAATTTACTAGTGCATGCTTCCAATCTCCTCTGCGCTATTTCTAAATTCGAGGGTATATTATTTCTTTCACATTTCCATGGTAGCGCGACTGAATATCGTTGATCCCCATCCCTCCTTATATTCTTTATGAACTGTTCCTCTAGTTCAGTTTCCCTTTTCTTTTTTGAGACAGCTTCAATGGGATCTTGGATTCCCAAGACATCCAGCTCCCAAAGATCCCTCAAGTTACCTCCCGCAACCAACCCATTCAATGCAATTTGGACCTTATCTTCCCTACACACCACCGGAGATTGTCCCATAAGCGTCCAGCCCAACCTTGTTTCCATCGCAGTTAAGTCGGCTCCGACCTGTTGAACTCTCCCCGTCAGCAGTTTACCCAGATGGTCAGCGCCTATTAGAATGTCTATATCTCCCGATTTAAAGTTCTCTGGTGCAATGCTCACCCCTTTATCTCGCAACTTCGTTAACCAATCTCCTCTTGGTAAGGGCGGTACCTTCTCGCAGATCTTAGGTTGGTCCAAAGCTTCCACTCGAACATGATCTCTGTTATTCAAGCTTTCAAGATCCAGGCTGTATTTCCCATGTTTTACCTCTTCAACCCTGGTACCTCCAAACAGGCTTTTGGCTATAGCCACCTCTCCTTCCTTCTCCAGTCCTAAATATTTTATCAAAGCTTTATTGACGTAAGAATATTGGCTTCCCGTGTCAAAAAGTAGCCTTACACAACTAGTAGCTTTCGCACCCCTCAACAGAGCCACTGTGGTCATCATCATAATTTGGCCAGTACATGCTTGGCTCGAAAAAGTAGCTGCTGGGTCAGTTGATTTTTCCTTTATAGGATCTCCTGTTTCTTTTGATGAACTTCCCCGACAAAAAATGTCTAAGTGGCCCCTTCCACAATTCTTACACCTAAGTTGGGCTCTGCAATGTTGCTTAAAGTGCCCATTATTCAAACATCTGAAGCACAAACGTGCATTCCTGATCCTTCTGTCTCTGTCTTCAGGCGAGAGACGATCAATATTGTGACATTGCCAGCTAGGATGGTTTGTTCTCTCACAAAAGCAACATTCTACTGTTCTATGGCCACTGAACAAACCAGACACTGTCGCAGGTATAGGGCCATTCCATTTTCTTTCCTTTCTTATGTAGTGCGACTTTCCTGGAGGCTCTTCTAGTTTGAAGCCTTTCTCTATAACTTTCAATCTCTGCGCACTTTTTACCTCTGCCCTTAAGAAATCCATTAAGGCTCTCAACCTCTCAGGGATCTCCCCTTTCCTATCCAATGGGTGTTCCATTTTAATTCTCTCTTGCCCATAGCCCGATGAAGGATGTCTCTGCCATATCCTTAAAATCTCCGTTGGTAAGGATGACTCCACTAAAGGATACAAAAAGATACCAGACAACTGAGGGTCTATGCCAAGAGTTTCCAAAGATCTTAAATGACTAGATAGATCATCATATAAATTGCCCAAATTTTTATTTTCTCTCCTGACATTTGTTATGACTAAATTTAATAGTCGCCTAACATAAAGCTCCGTTAACAAATTTGGATCCCCAAAACGTTCTTGTAAGGCTTGAACAGCCAAATTATAGTTATCTCCTGTAACAGGGTAGCTGTCTATAACTCTATATGCTGGGGAACCAGGCAAAACTGCCTGCCTTAAGTACAAGAATTTGTCACTATTAGACAAATCCTCGTTGTCATTTATCTTGGCAAACTGTGCCCACCAAGGCAACCAGTTCTCCAAGGAACCATCGTAAGTTTTTAACTCCAATTCGGGGAGCTTTACATGTAAGTTAGCCTTCCTGCTGCCAGTTGAGACAGCCTCGTCTTTATCCTGACTACGGATTATGCCAATTTTTTGCTTTACATCAAATCTTTCCTGTATATATCTCTCACAGTCCTCGAATTCCCTATTTACCTCCTCATCGGTAGTGGCTTCTTGGTCCAATAAAGTTGCCTGGCATCGCTCATTCAATGCCACTAGCTCCAAATGGAGAGCTTCCATTCTATCAAATTTGGCATATATGCCACCTTTGTCAACGGGAGAATTCCCTAACTCCGCCTTTATATCATTTACCACTTTGGTAAAAACGCCTCTTATGGCCTTTCTACGCCTTCTGCTAGTATCCTCCATTTTTGGTCTTGTCTTCCTAGATTTATCTTAGCTTTTTTTTTTTGAGCTCCTTAGATATTCCTTTATCCTCTTGAGAATTCTTCAGTTTCCGTTCCCTTGAGTTCTTGAGCTTCCTCAGCTTCTTGTACCTTGGGCTTCCTTAGCTTTCTTGTACCTTGAGCTTCCTTAGCTTTCTTGTACCTTGAGCTTCTTTAGCTTTCTTGTACCTTGAGCTTCCTTAGCTTTCTTGTACCTTGAGCTTCCTTAGCTTTCTTGTACCTTGAGCTTCCTTAGCTTTCTTGTACCTTGAGCTTCCTTAGCTTTCTTGTACCTTGAGCTTCCTTAGCTTTCTTGTACCTTGAGCTTCCTTAGCTTTCTTGTACCTTGAGCTTCCCTAGCTTTCTTGTACCTTGAGCTTCCTTAGCTTCCTTGTACCCTGCCCATGCAGCCTGCCCGGGGACGCCACTAAATGTTGAGATTACGAGAGGTCAAGAATTGAAGAACCTTCTCCCAACAAGTAAGACCCTCACCTAGAGTCTAGATATCAGTTTGGACTGCCTTGGGTGATCAAGTCAGGAAGGAAAATAACGCAGGCAGAAACCAGCGGCTACTACACGCAGAAGATCTCGCTCTAGTAAGACACTCTCAGAAACTCTAAGAAAACTCTTTATTTCCACAACACGGCTCAGTTATATACAAAAGAAGATTTACATAATAACAATTCATTCAAAATATATTTGACATAATAATTAATTTAAAAGGAATTTACATTCCAGGTTATACAGTCAAAAGAGATATTTACATAGTCTATGCCACGACTTTTAACAAAATTGATTATGAAAAATCTATTGTTAATAGTAAAAATCGTAAAGCATTAATAGGTAGAATTCCAATTTTTTTTTTTAAGAGTTTTTTTTTTTTTAAAGAGTTACGTTAAAATGGAAATTATTTAATTAAAATAACGATTGTTAAATTCTACTGGTAAGGTAACTAATTAAATGAGTTACAAATATCTAGATAAATAGTATGGAGCATAAAATCATTGTTAATAGGCATGGAGAGAATAAATGGAGCTAATTATGTGAATATTGGGACAATTTACAAGGAATGACTTATTTAAATAATGAATGGAAGGGGTAAAACAATTTCACTTACAGGTTATGCTGGTTTAGAGAGCAGGTAAGTTCATTGAGATTCGGGAGAGTTCTGTCTGTGACACTGAGCGTACCAGTGTTGTACATCACAGTAGCGGCAGGGATATGGCGGAGTCTTGTCCATGATGATGGAAGGTGTCCTGCTCTGGCGCGGCGATCGTTCTTGGGCAGGTCTAGTGCTGGAAGAAGTGGGCGGCAGCTTCATCTCCGTCGTAGGCGATCACTTCTTCAGGGTAACGGTTCAAAAGTTGGTGAGGAAGGGGTTGAGGGCTCGAAGAGGGGTGGTTACAGTTGAGTTGGGTTTGGCCGATCATCGTGGCTTGGCTTCTTGTTTCTTCATGCTCTGGTATATGGGGGATTTGCTTCCCGGTCAGATCTTATCCTGTCGACTTTCGATGTGGTAATGTAGTAGTAGTTTATGCTGTTGGATGAATGCAGTGTGGCATGTTGGCTAGAAGCAGTCGTGGTTGTTGAGCGATGGGTGGTAAGGACACACAGGAGACAGGATCCAGAGGCAAAAACCCGTGAGGAAATAGATCGGGGAGGAAAGATAGAAGGTCCTAGAACAACTGGCGTCGAGGCCACCTCGGTGATAACTGAACTTTGATCATCCCGTCTAGCCGCTTATAAGCCGCTTTAAGTATGATAAGTCCCCTTGGGGAGATAATGAAGTCGTGATACTTGTTTACCAAGGGGGTTGTTTGTTAACCTCGCTATCTTCCCTCTTTCCTTGTACTCCCACACAGGCCATTTTATTTTACATATTTCCAAATATTATGACATATATATATATATATATACTCAGTTTAGATCCTCTTAGATGCTTATTTTATTTATTTATTCATTTTTAATTTTAGATATTTTTTTATTATTATTTATCGATTTATATCACAGAATTATTTCAATTTTTTGATGGTATTATTCATTTGTTATTTATATTTTATTTTATTCGAAATCTCTTAATTATCGATATTTATCTATATATTACACTGTCCTTCTTTTGATTATACTTACTTCGTTTAGGCGGTGTAGCATAGATGGTTTTATCGCCCAATAAGCTTGTAAGACGTCCGTGGCTCACCTGAAACGCTTGAAGCTGTGTGCTTCAAAACAAAAAACCTCTCAAAAGATGGACGATTGGTTCATCGAAATATGGGATTGATAAAAAAAAACCTATTAAAATCTAAAATAAGCCTTATTTTTAAAATATATATATTATGAATTGCTCTTTATTCAGAAATATTAATCTACGCGTATAAGCATTCTCTCGATTAAAACCAAATAATTGGTATTTATTTGATAGCTTGCCTATTTAGAAAAATACTTTGCTACATTATCGTTTATCCCATGTCTTGAAATAAAGTGTTTTTTTTTAAGAGTTGAAGCAGGAAAAATTATGGAAAAGTCTCAAACGGTTCAATGTTAACATAACATATAATTAATAATATAATTATTTTTGCCTCAACCATCAGAAGTTCAGAACAGAGCCCGAAAAAGACCCACATCACGACCCTAGAAGATCACTATCCTACTTTAATTCTAAGCTTTCCAATGAGCTCTCACCTAACTCTTAGACGACACTTTCAAGACAAATAGTTTACCAGGAAGATTGTCTTTATTCAAGAGGACCCCAATGGTATTTATATTTCTTACCCCTTATCATAGGATGAATGGTGTGGTGGTGAAATGGTAATGAAATAATCACTCTTGCTACCAGGATCAGTTGGAGCATGTTATTTCCAGTGACGAGTCAAGATTCAGCCAAGACACTGATTATAAACGCGTCTTTATCTGGAAAAAAATTTGGAAGCCTGATTCCCGCCCAGTACCTTCAGAGAAAAAAAGTCCGTGTAGGGTGAGGGATCCCATGGTCTGGGGAGACTTTATCTCTACCAGGCGTACACCTCTCCATGTTCTTGAGGAAGACACAGCATTGGCTACTAAATGGAAGAGATAATATATAAATTCACGTTAATTTCGCAAGCATTATATATACAGATATAGATATAATCTGTTCAGAGCTATTCGGAGCGAATATATAGCCCTTGTAGTGCATATCGAAGAGAGACTTTAAGTAACAAGAAGCCTAGAACCTACATAAAAATATATTTTCGAAATACTTTCTTTTAACTTCGATAAATCTCATACGGATTGGAGTGAAAAGTTTGTGATTTAAGATAGATAAAACAGATATAATTGTTAATTAGATAACCGCTTTTATTCGAAATGTCTTAAAATAGATTTCTGTAAACTGATTAGAGAGAAAAAATGCGACAGTATATCACCTACGTTATATATATTAAGAACAAAAATGAACCATGGTTTGATTGTCGCAGCTATTTGTATTACCTTTACTTTAATAAATGTTTGGGCATTTATCTTATTGGAAAAGGTCCCAAATAAATCAATTTAATATCGATAGTTGCACCAAATATTGAACAGCACTGTGCGGGCTTATTTATCACACACTGGCTATCTCCTGTAGCCATTACTTGAGAATATAGCGGGTCTGTAGACGTTTCACCCTACAAATACGGACAGTGAGGTCAGTGAATATGAATTGTTCACTTGCAATGTGAAACCTACTTCTGCACTTGGTAGATCTTTCGCAACGACCGTGTCTGCACATACGGTGGACCACTGATATTACCGAAGAGAAATATTTAATAATATAACATGAAAATAGTATAGCGCACATGTGCTACGATTCAAAGATACAAGGTATATTCCATAAGTTCCCGGACTGGGTCCATAAAAAAAATAATAAATGAAAGATTTAAATATATTTAACTGTTATATAAAAAATATCTGGCAACACGTGGTACCAATATCGAGGCAGTAGGCGCGCCAAGGCCTTTCTAATTTATTTAAAGGTCACACCTAACGCTGCGGCGATTTTACGATGGAACAAAAATTAAAGCAGAGGATTTGCATAGAATTTTGTGTGAAAATTCAAATATCAGCAACCGAAACTTTTGAAATGTTTAATAATACGTCTCAAAGAGAACAACTGTTTTTGAATGGCATTCTAGATTTAAAGCTGGCAGAATTTCCATTGAAGATGATTCTCGTCAAGGACGCCAAAAATTTCAAAGGACTAATGAAAATGTGCAAAAAATCACCGATTTGGTAAAATAAAATCCTCGAACCACTTTGCTGGAGATAGAGCAAGACACAGGCATCTCTAAAACAGCTATTGGAAGGATCGTAACCGAAGATTTGAAGCTCAAAAAGACTCCTGCAAAATTCATCCCAAGATTCCTCACTAATGAGCAAAAACTGTGTCGGCTTGCAACCTGTGAGGACATGTTGGAAATGACAAGATCAGATCAGGAATGGAAAGACAAGATAATCACATGGGTCAATCTGCCGAGTGGAGAGGTCAGGGTGAGCCTAGACCCAAAAAATCCAGGATATTGAAATTCAGAAACAAGGTGTTGCTGATCGCATTTTTGGATAACGAGAGCATTGTTCATCACGAGTATCTTCCTGCAGGCCAAACAGTTATTAAGGAAATGTATTTGGGCATTCTTCGCCGTCTAAGGGAAGCGATTCGAAAAAAAGGCCAGAAATATGGACTAATGGTGACTGGATCCTACACCATGACAATTCCCGCCCTCACAGAGCGCACTTGGTGAAGATTTTTTTTTGGCGAAAAACGGGACACAAATCCTACCTCAACCACCCTATTCCCCAGACATCACACCAAATGACTTTTTTCTGTTCCCCAAACTTGAAGCATTCTAAAAGGAAGACATTTTGACACCAGGGATGACATAATAGAAAAATCGCTGTTGGCATTGAAGAGCATTTCAAAAGAGGCCTATAAAAACTGTTTCGACAATTGGGAGAAACGTTGGCGCTGGTGCGTTGTAGCAAGGGGGATTACTTTGAAAAGTTTTAATAATTTAAAAAATATATATCTTCCTTTTTTTTATGGACCCAGTCCGGGAACTTATGGGACATACCTTGTATAATAAGAATAGAATGATCAAGGTGTACTTTTGATTAACGAATAATATAACAAATAAATTTCTCGAAAACAGCGTTAAGACCTCTTCCACTAGAGAAATAATTATTACATTCATGGCTATTTACTTACAGGCAAATTTTCCACGACGACATGTCTCTGGTATCAGGCGAGCATATATGATACAACATATAAATGATGTATTTGGGAATTTATAATGCTATTAAAATTGATCACCTCGGGCGATGTATTATTTTTCTTTGCAGTTAGTCTTCTTTATAAAATATACTGTATATGCAACGCGTCTTTGATATCACAAACACAGACACCCGAGATTTCACTGAGTCACGGCGGTAATTATTTTGTTTCATGTATAATATTACTAAATAGGATGTAGGGTGAGACAACCTACTTCTTTGCCGCCAGTATTCAGAATTACGTACCACTTACACAGTGTGTGTTTCTAGCCTCATTGATTTATGGTCCCTTGTTCATATTATTAATCAGCCCTCCAAAAATAGCTTCAAGTAAATTTGAGAATTTTCAATATGTTTCTAAATGATTTCTACTATTTGTGTGTGAAGCTTTCTTGTTAAAAGATGTAGATTAATTTTACCATGTGTGGTTGAATTTCCTCAGATGGAATTTTGTATTATATATGTTTGATTATATTAAATATTTAAAGTAGGCTGTAGATCATTTAACTTTTTTTTTTTAAATCTGTTTTGATGTTACTCGGCGTCATTAAAGATATTTTGAAATATAAACCATCTATTGGGTGGACAATTTTTTTAAAAAATAAGTTAATTATCTACCACCCTTACTGCAATGATAGAGATATTGATACTTTATAAGGACAATAGAATATTGATTTATTTTTATATATGTAGGTGCAGTAAATAGTTATTATTTCAAAATATAGATGGAGCACTATGACATCTTATTTAAAATGAAGATAATGATATACAATAAAGAAGTTGGTGGAGAAATGGTAAACAAATTATTACGACGAAAAAGTTCGGGAACGCCGTGGTGGCGAGTAGGTTCACATCGACCACTTGTGTTTACCTTCAGGAATAGCTGAGGGGGCGACGGACCAGTCAAGAAGAAGCCCAGCTGACGGTTAGGAGTGATGTCGTGCTCCCTGTTGTTGACGGAGGGTGTTGAATGACGCTCTCTATAAGTTACTAGCTTTTTTTCTATGAATACACGAAGGTAAATAATTAGGAGTCGAACAGAGATCCTTGTCGATCCAGCATTTGCATAATTTGGCCATCCTTGAAACAGGGCGGCGATGGCGTGACAATGTAGTCGATTTTCAACAACCATGAATGGGAATGTAATGATGTATAGAACACTTTTTTTCTTTTTATATGTTTACAATTGGAAGCAATGGTCGCCTCTCCCGTCAAAATAAACGTCAGAATCTGACGCCATCTATTGACCGTCGCCGCAACTAGCGGCATCGGGTCGGTGACAAAGCCACAACACCAACTTTGGCAAACTGATAAGCGTCCACCTAGAGACCATGGTTTCGGGCTAATGGCCCCCGTCAGTCTAGGGCGGACTTTATTCCATGAGATCCACACGGGATCTAATGGAATCCTCACAATCTACCAAAGAGGTGTTTTGCTGGCAATGTGGCTGGGCCAAATCTATTGGCTTATCAGTTTGCCAAAGTTGGTGTTGTGGCTTTGTCACCGACCCGATGCCGCTAGTTGCGGCGACGATCAATAGATGGCGTCAGATGCTGACATTTATTTTGACGGGAGAGGCGACCATTGCTTCCATGGATTAATTTCCTCCCGGCAAATTTTCCATCTATGTTTTGCCAATAGATTTGGCCCAGCTACATTGCCAGCAAAACACCTCTTTGGGTGATTGTGAGGATTCCATTAGATCCCGTGTGGATCTCATGGAATGAAGTCTGCCCTAGACTGACGAGGACCATTAGCCCGAAACCATGGTCTCTAGGTGGACGCTTATCAGTTTGCCAAAGTTGGTGTTGTGGCTTTGTCACCGACCCGATGCCGCTCGTTGCGGCGACGGTCAATAGATGGCGTCAGATTCTGACGTTTATTTTGACAGGAGAGGCGACCATTGCTTCCATGGATTAATTTCCTCCCGGCAAATTTTCCATCTATGTTTCCAATTATATCACAAGTCCTACCCCACCTGTGAGTGCAAGTACTAAACGCAGCCTTGCAAGTGCGAAGGTTGAATTGGTTTATAAACATGTAAACACAACATGTAATTCACTTACAGAAAAAGACAGTGGCTAACTACACACACACACACACCCACCTTGGGAATCATATATATGATGATTATATAACCATAAGCACATTGCGTACTTATGAGAAGTAAAATAAATACATAAATAAATTATAATCTTAACTATATGATAGAGGGTAAAATTATTTTAAGTATATTTTGAAAATATCAAGTTGGAGCATGCTCACAAAAATTCGTTTATCGAAGAATTAAAAAAAAAGAAGAAAAATAAAAATTTGAGAATTAAAATAAATACTATTTATAAAAATAATTATGTTCTGCCTTAAAGGGTGCGTTGATAAGTTTTATGGCCTCTAGAAGGGTTGCCAAGTTTTTTTTTATTTGCAATAAATAATCAAATAAAATTTGCTTTAAATATTTTAAGTTCGGTTAGTTTGTGGTTATATATCAGGTGGGCCCATACATGTTGGTCATAACTAAATATGTAAAAAGATCTAACATACTTGATGTATATATGCATATAACTTGATTAAAATTGGTAATAAAAATTTCAACGCTACTTTTAAATACATATAGTCAAAAATATTCAAAGTCTTAGGTTTTATTTTAGTTTTTTTTTTGTTTTGAATTAGTTTTTATTTAAAAATATATTATATATACTTTTATAGTTATAAAACACCTATTTCTACATATAGTATGATGTAATGAAAAAAATGAAAAAGGGTTAGTATGGCTCATCAATTGTGAATCCTGCTAGCGGTTTCGCCATTTTAAATCCCCATGTCCTCTCTCTTTCAATGTTTCTTCATTGCAATATATAGAAATAGTTTTTAACTATATATATTCCATATAAAAAGTATAGCGTTGATAATTAGTAATAATTTTAATTAATATTAAAATGACACATTCATGTGTTAATTAGATTTTAAGCAATTTGACACTATTTCATTTTCTTAAATAAAAAAAAATATAAAAATGCATTTTCAAAAAGTTTTATTTAAATGCACTAAAAGTAAAACATTATTTTTATCTTCTGTCATGATCAATTATATTTCTAATGGTGAATATAAAAGCAACGGGGGACGATGATCATGAATTTCGTACTTAAAATGATATAATATTGTGTTATCATGGTATATCATGGTTAATGCGCTCTTTTTTTTATTATTTATAATATTATTTTTCATATATTTCAAATATGAATTTTATATTTATTTATTTTCTATAAAAAGTGTTATTATAAAATATTATTAGATAATAAAAAAGGCATATATTGGATTGAATAAAATATTTATTTGCCAATATTTCAGTTAGCTGAACGCCAATCTTTATCGAGGCATTACATTTTCGTATAACAAATTCAGCGTCGCATAGTGTTATAATATCACAGTTGAAATACTTTTAAAATTATTCGGAATAGATAGTCCGTGTTGGAAGATTTAAACTAAGAGTCGCGCCTGATTTCTTCAATCAAAGCAAGTCGACCATAAATGGAAATAAAAAGTTGGACCCTAGGTGTAAAATAAATATTAAGGTTGAGACAAGATAGTTTACCAAGATAGTGGATATTGCTGCTGCTGTGATGGAGATGCATGGAGACATCTGAGACTCTTCTTTAGACACGACAACAACAACAACAACAAGATAGTTTTATGCAAAGCTTTGATTGATACAGGCGCCGATCTTTTAGTGGTCGACCTTAGAACAGCACCTTTTGCGGGCCCTGACATAAATAGTCCCACAAAAACGTGTTCTGGACCCGATGAAAAAAAAATTACATATGGTAGGTAATATTATTTTGGAATTAAAAATTGACGAGACTAAATTATCACACGAATTTTTAGTAATGAATACGCATCTACGAACTCATTCTTGGACGAGATTCATTTTAAAAAATAAATGCGAATATATATGTAAACATGAAATAATAAAATATGATCTGACGAATAATCATGACATAAGCAATTATGAAATAAAGATAATAAAAAACGTTGAAAATACTGTTATTCCTAAACTGTCTATTAGATTGATTGAGGCCTCAATAGAAGTAGAGGATGGTAAATATGTCATCGAAATAAACAACAGAATCATTCAAACGAATGTACTTTGATTGGCAAGAAGTTTGCTTACTGTCACGGATAGGAAGACTCATATTTGGATAACGAACCCTTATCCTCGACCTTTAAAATTCATAAAAAAACTAACATTGGCTCATGGGAGTCCTCCTGCTGGGGTAAATTTCATAAAGAAGATAGAGAAAATTAAAAATTACGAAATTCAATTTCAGATGAACAAATATTTATCACAAAGGAACAAGAGGGCTTAAAAGAAAATTTAAATAAGTATGATGATTTTATTTCGCCGAGATTAGGCACGACCAATTTGGCAAAACACCGGATCGACACAGAAGATGCAACACTGATAAAGCACAATCCATACTGGGTGAGCGCAAAAGAGCGGGACATTATGAAAAATAAAATTGATGAAATGCTCAAAGAAGGCATTATTAGACCATCTTCAAGTCCCTGGTCTTTTCACGTAATATTGGTCAAGAAGAGAGATGGTAAGTTCAGATTTTGTGTAGACTATAGAAAATTGAATGAGGCAACAGTGAAGGATGTTTGTCCAATCCCAATAAATTACGTAATGTAAACTCTCCAAGGATCAAAGTACGAGGGCCATCCAATAAATAAGTTTCCCTATTTTTTTTCTGCAAACGAAACGTTGTAAAAATTAGTTAGTATGGAATAAATGGTCACTAGGATGCGTTGGAGGCTGGTGACCTTCAAAATTACGCTACTCGTACGCGCAAGTCCGTAGCGCTTCAGTATCCATGGAGCTACCACTGGTGAACGTGTCCACTTGCGAACTCCGTTCTGTAATTCGTTTTTTCACGGCGAAAAATGAAACTGCGGTCAATATTCATCGCAATTTAGTGTCAGTGTATGGTGAAGAATGTATGAGCATTCAAATGGTTCGCCGATGGCGTTCATGGTTCTTAGAAGGACGGCCAAACGTGCATGATGACGAGCGAAGCGGCAGGCCCGTTACTGCTACGGACAATGCAGCCGTTGCTGCTGTTCGGAATGTGGTGGAAGCAAATCGCCGCGTCACCATTGACGAAATAATTATTCGACTGCCTCCTGGAATCGAAATTGGACGCTCTTCGATTGGAACAACCATGTCAGATATTTTGAATTTTCGCAAAGTCTGCGCAAGATGGGTCCCGCGTTTTCTCTTGGAAAATCACAAGCAACAACGGATGGAGCTAGCCCGAGCTGTCCTGGATATGCATCAAAGAGATGGAGATCAATTGTTTTCCCGTATTGTCACTGGAGATGAAAGATGGGTGCATCATTCAACTTCAGAAACAAAACGACAAAGCCTGGTGTGGAAGAAGCCTGAGGAAAGTGCACCAAAAAAGGCGAAGGTCACAATCTCTGCAGGCAAAGTTATGGCTATGGAAAACTTCAACTGGGAAATTTTCACACATCCACCTCATTCTCCGGAACTTGCCCCAAGCGACTTCCATCTTTTTCCAGCACTCAAGTGGCATCTTGGAGGCAAGCACTTTGGGAATGATGACGAAATGCAGGCGGAGGAGAACCACTGGCTACGAAGACAGGACATGGCTTGGTTCAACAGTGGAATCAAAGAATTGCTACAACGGTACCAAAAATGTTTGGACAGAAATGGTGATTATGTAGAGAGGTAGTCTATGAGTTGTATAATGAAAATAAAATAACTGCATAATTGTAAATAATGTGGTTTATTTGTTAAAAAATAGGGAAACTTATTTATTGGATGGCCCTCGTACTTTTCAGCAATAGATCTTAGATCGGGATACTGGCAAGTCGATATTAAAGAGAAAAACAAAGAGAAGACAGCTTTCACTAAGACCCACGGATTATATGAATTCAACGTAATGCCCTTTGGACTATGCAATGCCCCTGCTACTTTCGAGAGAAATATGGACAATGTCCGTGGAAATCTGAGATGGCAGATTTGCCTTTGTCATCTGGACGACGTGATTATATACAGATCAGACTTTCCAAACCACCTTAAAAGACTTGATACTGTCTTCAAATGTTTTAGTGAATCCAATATAAAATTGAACGACATGAGATCCTTGGTCATATAACCAACCAACAAGGTATAAAACCGGCAGAATATAATATAAAAGCCGTTAGGGATTTACCTCAGCCCAAGAAGGTCAAAGAAGTGAAATCAATAGAAATTGACGCTTCTTCGGAATGAAGCGAAGGTTGGTATCCGAAGGACCCAAAGATTTTTTGGAATCAATACAGTGTGTTCAACTTTGGGCACTGTCAGTATTGGTTCTTCAATGATTCCTAAGTAAGTAATTCAGTAATTTTTCATTAATCTCTAATAAGCTACCAAAAATGTAGGGTTGAGCAGTTAGAGCAGACTATATCCAGGTCCCCAATAAAATATTCAGTGGGAACAGGAAAGAGGCATTTTCCAAAGACATGAGCAAAGGGGAAAAATTATAGAATACATAAAAATGGAGCTAAAAACATATTATTAAATCAAAAGCTGTGAAAAAGCTATTGTTACAATTATAATAAATTACTAACATATACAGGGTGATCCAAAAGTCCCGCACAACTTTAAAAATTAATAACTCCGCGAATATTTGCGCTAGAGCAATGCAGTAAACACCATTGTGTTCAGGATACAATGGGATTTTTTATGGCAAATAATGAAAAATTCGAAATTGATTTTAGTTACAACTTTATTCGCTAGATGGCGCTCTACCAGAATCAGAGATTCAGCGGCCAAATTGTTTGATAAATTGAAAAATATAACTGAACGACACGTATTTTTCCTTTTTGAATACCAGGAAAGAACCCTAATAATATCAAATGATAAATTAATAAAACACCATTTCGCCAAAAGTTAGAAGAATTGGTTGACGATTTTTAAATACAATCTGAGATATGTAAAATAGGTATATGCAAATTAAAACATGTATCAAAAAATATTTATATTTTAGATGGAGTTTTGTGAAATAAATTGAATGTTTGAAAATAACTACTGATATCAATTCACGATTTTTGAAATGTTAATATAGTACCAAAAATTATGATGGCACTACTAATAGGATTTCGTGCTATTAGGAATGTATAGTTTCTTGACTAATTGTCGACACTTGACTATTTAACTGGATATTTGTCATGATCCAAAAATGAAATATAGAGGGGAGTGACAAAATATATTTGTCGTACTTTATTCCAAATATCCTATGGGTTTGTCAAATGTTATCATTGTTTATTATACTGTACATAATTTTGAAAACGTATCCCCTCAAAAAAAAAAATCATTTTTAAATCGACCTTTTGCGTTGAAAAACGTGGTAGTAAAATCACTTTGTATTATTTTTTGCCCAAAATATCTAAAGTCGGGGGGGATAGAGAGATTATTCCTTATGCTATTTCTTCTAATAAGCGAAAAGCGATAAACTAAACATAAGAGGTAAAATTGTGTATACCAGTGTTATTTGAGAAGTTATAACACTTTGGCCTGCACGACATAATATAAAATGTGGGCAAATGACAAAAAAAAAAATACTGTTTACAGAAAAAAAAAGAGTCAAGATGTGAGGACAGCATTTATTATTCCCATAACCCAAAACAAAGAGCTGCAAAATATAACACATGAGGTAACTGCCTTCTCTCTTGTATTAGGTCACAATCCTTGCTCAATGTGGCGCCCTTCATTCTCAAACTCCGCCTGCAGACGATAGATGACAGAATGGTCACAATTAAATAGTTGAAATTTATAAAACGCGCTATCTGATAGAAGCCTTCAACATGGCCAATGTGGTAGGCCGGCATCGATAAAACCGCGACTTAATGTACCCCCATAACCGAAATTGTAAGGCGTCAAGTCTGGTGATATTGGAGGCCACTGGTATATAAAGTGGCGACTTATCAACGAATTCCACCGAACGTATCCTTCAGCAATTTTTTGGCACCGCGGGAGATATGAGGAGGTCCTCCATCTTGCATGAATGTTATTTCGCTTAGTGCTTGTCTGTCCTGCAATATGGGAATAACCTTTTCTCTCAAAAGTTGAACATAACGTTCACCAGTTACGAAAACGGTTTTAAAAGTTCTTCCATTGATTTTTTCAAAGAAAAATGGCCCAATAATAAAAGAAGAAGTGAACCCACACAAAACTGTAACTCTGTGCTGATGAAGTGGTATTTCTGTAAAAATCCTAGGGTTTTCTGTTGCCAAAATGAGGCAGTTTTGAATGTTAAATTCTCCCTTTAGATAAAGGTGAGCATCATCTGTTCTTAGAACATTTGACAACCAGTTTTCATCAATATCAATTTGCCGGAAAACCCATGCAGCGAATTCTTGACGCTTCTCAAAATCGCTGACTTTCAACTCGTGAAAACTTTGAATTTTGTTAGGGTATTTTTATAGAAAAATTCTAAATGTGTGTTCTCTCCAAACTGTTCCATATGAAATCCCCGTTTGTCGAGAAACCTGTCTAGCACTTACTTCTCCATACGGGATAACGTTTCAATAGCTTCAGCATTCTACAAAACCGTAACAGCCACTGACTTGCATGTCGATGGTCTTCCACTCCGAGGTTTTGCTTCCAGAGATCCAGTTTCCTCAAAACTTTTAATCAATCGCTTTAGAGAGTAGCAACTCATTGGTCCTTTACCGCTTCGAATATCTTTAAAGGAACGAAACGCTCGTAAAGCTTCAGTGGCAGATTCTGAATCACAATTTAAAAAATTCACCAAGAGTGCTTTATATCCTGTAGTGACGGCATTCCAAGTGGAAGGGGAGAAGTTCGACCACACCTCCTTGCGGTCCCCCCTGGACAATTGGAATATTTGACCAAATTCTGGTTCGTTTCCAAGATGACTAACGTTGCAACGGCACCCATTTTCAAATGAAGAGCAAAACTGATATCTCCAGTAATGCTACCGCGTCCGGGGTAACCGCCGCGTCAGGAGCTGCAGCTCGAGCTCATGATGAGAAATCTACTACGAGGACACAATTCAATCTACTACAACTCAATATAAATGGTACCCAGAGGAAAATAAAGAGCTGACTTGTCTTCTCTGTGACAACAATGTACATATTAATTGTCCTCAGGAGACAAAATTGAATCAGAATCTCTAGAAATCAAATTTAAGGAAATCGCCTATAATCAGAGTAAGCCTAGAGAAGGCACGACAGAAGCTCAGGCAATAGAAATCTATCTTACAGATAAAACCATTCCAATCATAAATGTTTATCACCACGATAATATTAGCATCAATACAGGCCTGATAGAGACATTAAGTGAAGCGTCTTCGGATATCGCAATCATACTTGGTGATTTTAACGCCGAAAGACCAACTTGGGGATCACCTGTCCAGGATAACAAAGGTCAGCAGGTTGAGGACATGCTAACCGACCTCGACCTTACGCCGTTAAAATAACGAAAAGAACACCTATCTATCCAAGTCCACAGGCACAGAATCCGCAATAGACATCACAGCGATAAATTACAACATCGCACACACAACACAATGGAAAATTCTGAAAAGTGCAATCAGTGACCACAGACCAATTTTAACAACCCTAATATTCAAAATTGAGAATTTCCAACAGAATAGAAGAACACTGGAATAAAAATACAGAAAAGCTTGAAGAACTGTGCAACGAAGAATTAAATCACAGAACGATTGACAAAAAATTGGAAAAATTCTCTTTGAACATATCCAAAGCTGCAAAAGTATCGATACCTAGAGGTAAACGTAAAGACCTGTGGATACTTTACTGGAAGGACCACAATATCGAGGCAATGATTGCAGAGATAGACAATAAAAATGAACTTCTTAAAACAAATAAAACAGAAGAAATCTTAAAGGAACTCATTGAAATTAGTCACAAAATAGAACAAGAAATTTGGACATTCAAACAAGAAAATGGGCAGAATTCTGCGAAAAAAAAAATGGATCCAAAAAAAGGAAAGCCATCACTGGAATATAATTAGTGTTATAAAACAATCAAAACCAACACTAATTCTCCAATACTCTAACCGATATGAACAGCGAGAACGAACAAACAGATGGCTGACATAATTGCTGAATATCTTTCAAGCACTTCCAGACTCAGCTATAGGAATGAAGGCAGGACTCTAAAAAATAATATAAACAAGTTAGTTAAACAAGCAAGAAATTACCATCAACAAGATATTTACTCGAGGGACTTCACACTGAATGAACTAAATTCATCAATAGGAAAGTTAAATCCAAGATGTCACCTGGAGATGCTCTAATCTTTGGTCAAATGATTAAACACTTTGGAGACGAAGCTAAAAATCAACTCCTACGAATACTGAACATTTAATGGCAAACTGGTAAACTACCAAAGAATTGGAAGATATCAATTATAGTGCCAATACTGAAACCAAACAAAGATGCCAAGGAATACAAGAACTATCGGCCAATTGCTCTTACCAGCATACTTTGTAAAATAACAGAATGAATTATCCACTCTAGGCTCATAGTCTGGCTCATTAACAATAATAAAATAAACTTCTACCAAACTGCCTAAAGATCCAGACACTGTACAACTGATAAACTGTTCTACTTCTGTCAATCAATAATAGATTTCTAGGAAAAACCGCCAAAGAAGACAACGGCCGTATTCCTGGATATGACCTCAGCTTTTGATCGAGTGTATAAATTATTTGAAAAGGCTGCACAACATCGGAGTAAGAGGAAAAACCTTAATCTGGATTGCAGACTTCTTAAGGGGAAGAAGGATAAAGGTTCGGGTCAATGGAACATTTTCCAAGGACCGAAGAACTTAGGCTGATGTACCTCAGGGATCTGTGCTCAGTCCTCTACTCTTCTCGCTATATATTAACCGTTGTTTATGTAAATAGATGAATATTATTTGTTTTATTTAAAGCCTCATTATGTAAAAATATATGTATATATAAATTGGACATTTGTTGTTGGCCATGGTCAAGTTTGAGCTCTTGTACGTCTAATTACGACACAACAAAAGTGGCGACGAGGATGCGCGATCTACAGTGCCAGTAAAAAGCTGAGGAAAACGGCGTCTATGCAAGTATAACAACTACATCTTTTAAACAAATCTGACTCTCGGATTATGGAGAGGAAAAATAGTAAATTGGGGTAAGAATACATCTTTAAACTATCTGGATCAAGAAAACAAAGGAGTAGAAAAGATCAGCATGACAAGTTAAAGTTAATAGTACCTTTTAGATGCTATAGCCCAGTGGAGGACACTTCAATCGTTTTGTACAAAAATTTGAGGCTTTCTTTTTGGCATCTGAAGGAGGAGATTAAAGTGCTGATTTTTACCTCGCTACCAGATTCGGAAACTTTGAAGCAGGGAAACGACATTTTCTTCCTGGTCTAATAAAAGATCAACCCTATGATACTATCATTCAAAGAATTAAGCTGCATTTGGATCCAAAGAAGAAAGTGATACCACAGCGATGCAGATTTTTAAAGAGAATTCAACAGGAAGGAGAATCAATTTCGGAATATCTTAGAGAATTGAAACATTTGGTAAAAAATTGTAATTTCGTCGATATGTTGGGAACCATGATGCGAGACCGTTTTGTGGCTGGAATCAAGTCGGAAATCCTGCAAAAGAAGCTACTACAAGAGGACGACGATGTCACCCTGGATAAAGTTTTTGCAGTGGCGATCTCGTTCGAATTGGCGGAGATAAATACAAGAGAATTACAAGATAAATTAGTGGCCAAGATATCCCCTGTGAATTGAAAGGATAAAAAGGGTGAGTACAATAATAGTACGGCGCAGTATAGGCCTTTCAGGCAAAGTGGCAAAGGCAAAATAGTGTGTTATAGATGTGGTGAAAGACATTCACACGTGGCATCTGTTTTACCTCATAGAACAAAGACTTGTTTCAAAATGTAATAAACTGGGTCATTTAAGTAGGGTCTGCAAAGCTAGTAAAAGAATGTGGGGATGTAAATTTGTACAAGAGGACTCTATATATTCTGTACAGGGCGAAACTGATGCCACAATAAATTTAACAGTAGATGATTATTCTTTGTGCTTTACAATAGATACAGAAAGTCCAGTTACGTTAATACCTAAAGATATTTATAAGAATTATTGGCAAGGTAAAAGATTATTTCCAACAAATTTAAGATTAAAATCCTTTTGTGGTGAATCAATAGAGATTATAGATCAAAGAAATATTTTTGTAAAATAAGCCAACCAATATTTACGATTAAAAGTTGTAAATGAACAAATCCAGGTAAATTTATTAGGAAGAGAATGGCTTAAACAGTTGAAACTTGATTATTCTATATTGTTTGGCATTAAAATTTTAAATAATGAATATAATAGAAATATATTTAAATATATAAATATTTGATGGATAGGTATGCAGATTTGTTTAACAAAGATTTGGGCTGTCTAAAAGACGTTAGAATACATTTTAATTTAAAAAAGGATGTGACTCCTGTGTTTTGTAAGGCCAGAAGTTTACCTTTCTCTCTAAAAAACAAAGTAGAGAATGAAATTGATCGTTTAGTGAATTCTTGCATTTTATAACCTAGAGTTCATGCATATTGGACCGCTCCAATAGTACCGGTATTAAAAAATGATAGTAGTGTAAGGATATGTGGTGATTTTAGATGTACAGCTAATAAAGCAATAGAATTAGATAGGTATCCCCTTCCATCGATCGATGAGATCTTTTTAAAATTATATAGAAGCACCGTATTTTCGACTCTAGACCTATCACAGGCCTACTTACAAGTAATGTTAGCGGAAGAAACCAAAGCTGTTTTTGATATAAACACAACAAAGAGGTTGTTTTCTTATAAAAGACTACCATATGACGTAGCGGTAGCACCAAATAAATTTCAGAGGATTATGGAAGGCTTATTTTCTGATTTGCCAGGTGTGGCCTGCTACATAGATGATATTTTGCTTGCAGGAAAAGACTTTGAAGATCATGAACAAAAGTTGGATCTAGTGTTTCGATGATTGCTAGAAAAAGGTTTAAAGTTAAACAGATATAAATGTAAATTTGAAAAGAAATCGGTGGAATATTTAGGGTTTAAAATGGATAAATATGGACTGCATCCCTTAGATCCCTTAAAGCAGTGATAGAGGCGCCTGAACCTAAAGAATGTTTCGCAATTGAGATCTTTCATAGGACTCTTAATTTATTATTATAGATTCAAAAAGAATATAGCACACATTTTAGCGCTATTCTATCAACTTTTGAATAAATATTGTAGATGGAATTGGACGAAAAAATATCGAATGTTATTTTTAAAATGTAAATCATTATTAATAGTCTATGGACTAGGCGTAATTCTGAGTCATAGAAATGATAGAAAGGAAGAATGCCCTATAGATTTTGCTTCTAGAACATTAACTGAAGCGGAATAACGTTTCTCTCAACTAGAAAAGAAAGCGTTGAGCATAACTTTTGGCGTTGAGAAATTCAGACAATACTTACTGGGACGAAAATTTGTATTGGTCACAGACAACCGACCCTTAATTCATATATTTTCACCTCAGAATCCAATTTCCATATGTGCAGCATCCAGAATTAAAATATGGTCCTTAATATTAGCTGCATTTAATTAGGCTGTGGAATTTCGAAAAAGTAGTGATAATTCCAATGTTGACGCATTGTCACGTCTTCCTTTAGAATCGAGTGTCAGGGAGTCTCTTGATGAAGACAAGGTACTTCTTCTTAGGAAATCGAATGAGGTACCGTTCTCTTTTATGGAGGTGGCTAATGAGACACCCCAAGATAAAATACTGTCTATAGTATTAAGGAATGTTAGAGAAGGCAACTGGAAATTCACAAGGGTACCGAGAAAAAACCCACTAGCTCCTCATTATAAGATCAATTAGGAATTAAGTTTGGAGTTTGGTTGTCTTCAATGGCGTGAAAGAGTGGTAATTCACCAAAAATTAAGATCTTTAATTTTAAATGACTTGCATGAAATACACATGGGGATTGTTAAAATGAAGATGATTGCCAGACGGTATTTTCTGGTGGCCAGGCATAGACAGTAACATCGAGGAGTTAACTAGAGAATGTAGAGTATGCCAAAAATCGGCAAGCATGCCCCCGGCTACCATCTCGGAATGGACTTGGCCCGAAAAACCGTGGCATCGACTTCATCTTGATCTAGCGGGTAGTTCAGGGGAGGAATGTTTTGGTTCTCGTGGACGCATACTCAAAGTGGATAGAAATTTTTATCATCAAAGATATTACCAGAAAAACGATTATAAGTCATCTTAGAGAAATTCTCGCCAGAATTGGATTGCCCTAATTTTTTGTTACAGATAACGGAAGACAATTTGTCTCCGGTGAATTCGAGCAATTTACCAAAATGAATGGTATAATCCTAGTACAAATGGTTTAGCTGAGAGATATGTAAGAGAGTTTAAAAACCTTTTGAGAAAGAATAATGGGAAGGATGATTTAGAGACGAATCTACAATGTTTCCTATTTGCTCATAGAGCATTCCCCCAAACTGTAATAAAGGAATTCCCCGGCGGAACTGCTAATGAAGAGAAGTTTAAGATCAAGATTATCGAATTTAATACCAAGATGGAAAATCCGCGAGAGGTATTTCATGAGGCCGTAAGAAGGCAGGAGCAGTTTACTACAGGTTGCGAGGTTTATTTCCGAAACTATGCAACTGGACCTAAACGGTAAAAAGGTACCATTTTGAAATTATTGAGCTACCGTCACTACCTTATAAGTTGCGAGGGCCTCGTGTATAAGAGGCATATCAATCAATTGCAACCTGTGAGAAAAAAACAAGTGGAGACAAGAAATTTGATACTTCCTCGAACATCAGGAGAGAAGCCTGTAGGTGGAAGTCAGAAATAAAGTGAAGAGGAGGTTCCAGAGGTTACATCAGGAAACAAGGAGGAGACTGCTTCTGTGCACGTACCCTCTTGCACTCCTATACCAGGGCCTGTTGCTGTGCACGTGCCCTCTTGCACCCCTAAACCGGAGGCTGCCGCTGTGCAAGTGCCCGTCCGCAGTTCTAGACCTCAGAGAGCCAGGAAACCCCTAGACCGGCTGGAGTATTATTGAGGGGGGAGATATGTTGTGTATGTAAATAGATGAAGATTATTTGCATTCTTTAAAGTCTCATTATTTAAGAATATATGTGTATATAAATTGGACATTTTTTGTTGGCCAAACAAAAAGAATCTGAGGCTCTTTATTGGACACGACCAAAAGAAAAACGGCATTCCAGAGTAAAATAAATCATCAGAGATAGATAAATATTTTTCAAATGAATTAAAATAAATATAATCGATACTGAGAGAGAGTTGAATTTTAAAAAAATAGAAAATTATTATTTTCGAAATATAAATATCAGAGAGGATTCCAGCAAACCGCATCTAAAATATCAGGTTTTTTTTTTGCTACATGTTTTAATTTGCATATACCTATTTTACATATCTCAGATTGTATTAAAAAATCGTTAACCATTTCTTCTAACTTTTGGGGAAATGGTGTTTTATTAATTTATCATTTGATATTATTAAGGTTCTTTCCTGGTATTCAAAAAGTAAAAATACGTGTCGTTCAGTGATATTTTTCAATTTATCAAACAATTTGGCCGCTGAATCGCTGATTCTGGTAGGGCGCCATCTAGCGAATAAAGTTGTAACTAAAATCAATTTCGAATTTTTCATTATTTGCCATAAAAAAATCCCATTGCATCCTGAACACAATGGTGTTTACCGCATTGCTCTAGCGCAAATATTCGCGGAGTTATTAATTTTTAAAGTTGTGCGGGACTTTTGGATCACCCTGTATACAACACTCAACCACTCTAGCTGTTATCTAAATACAACAAATAAATCTAAATGAAATATTGTTACAAAACTATGTAAAAGTAATTAACAATTGAATCAGAAATACAAAATATATATTATATATTAAAAAATAATTAAAAACAATGATACAAAAGAACGTGTTTAAAAAAAAATTGATGATTATAAATAAAAATTAAAGTAACATTTGAAGGCGAAAAAATTACCAATGAAAAATCCAATAAATTAAATATAAATATATATTGTTCTGAAAATAGAGAAATCTATAATTGAATTATTAGATAATAAAAAAGTATATATTGGATTGAATAAAAGATTCATTTGCCAATATTTCGGCTGGCTAAATGCCAACCTTTATCGAGGCATTACAATAAAAGTTGGCGTTCAGTCAGCCGATATATTGGCAAATAAATATTTTTTTCAATCGAATATATGCCTTCTTACTATATAATATATATATATATATATATATATATATGAAAAAACAATAGAAAAAATAAAAGTGGGTCAGGTGTTGATATTAAAAATAAAGAAGGCATCTCCTGATCACGAGCACATGTGCTTTTTAAGCGTCTTTACGCAAATTTGGCCTTAAATACCCATTTCTTGATTTTTCGGGAAGCCATTGGGACCAAAACATACCACAACATGACCACGAGCACATGTGCTTTTTAGATGGCAGAGCGCCATCTAGTGGAGCAAAAATAAACTAAACGTTTATTTAGCTTGCTCCGTGATATTTGGCCAACCCAATTTCTTGATTTATCAAGAAAAGCCATCCACGAACGCGTTTCGCGCTGTTGGCGCTCTTCAGCGTGGAGAAGGCTGTAACCACTGCGACCAAAAAAGTGCTTTGGTCCCAATGGCTTCCCGAGAAATCAGAAAATGGGTATTTAAGGCCAAATTTGCGTAAAGACGCTTAACACATGATAAAACAAATAAAAAAAATAAAGATAAGTGGGTCAGGTGTTGATATTAAAAATAACGATGACGATCGCCAACAGCGCGAAACGCGTTCGTGGATGGCTTTTCTTGATAAATTAAGAAATTGGGTTAGCAAAATATCACGGAGCAAGCTAAATAAACGTTTAGTTTATTTTGGCTCCACTAGATGGCGCTCTGCCATCTAAAAAAGCACATGTGCTCGTGGTCAGGAGATGGCTTTTTTATTTTTAATATCAACACCTGACCCACTTATCTTTTATTTTTTTCTATTGTTTTATCATGTGTTAAGCGTCTTTACGCAAATTTGGCCTTAAATAGCCATTTTCTGATTTCTCGGGAAGCCATTGGGACCAAAACACTTTTTTTGGTCGCAGTGGTTACAACCTTCTCCACGCTGACGAGCGCCAACAGCGCGGAACGCGTTCGTAGATGGCTTTTCTTGATAAATCAAGAAATTGGGTTGGCCGAATATCACGGAGCAAGCTAAATAAACGTTTATTTTATTTTTGCTCCACTAGATGGCGCTCTGCCATCTAAAAAGCACATGTGCTCGTGGTCAGGAGATGCCTTTTTTATTTTTAATATCAACACCTGACCCACTTATCTTTTTGTTTTAATGCTTGGTATTTAAGATTTAGAACACATTTATAATTTAAATATTTTATTCTATTAAGATTAAAATTACACAAGCATAACATTTAAATATATATCCTGCCTAACAATTCTCTATACTAACTCTACATTAAGCGATCTAGTTACAGTTTGTTTTGGTCACTGGTCCAATATTTTTATTTTCATAGACCAAATTATAAGATTAATTCACAGATGAAAAATATGCAAAATAACTAAACAAATATATACATCAATTTGATATTTATTTTAAACAAATGAATAACTATATACATCAATTTAATATTTATTTAAAACAAATGAACAACTATATACATCAATTTAATATTTATTTAAAACAAATGAACAACTATATACATCACTTTTTTTTTTCTATTGTATTTTCATATATATATATATATATATATATATATATATATGTAATATTGTTTCAATGTGCCGACGAATGGATAAACTGGCAGTCGTTTACGTGAGGCGAGTGTTGATGTTATTCCCACATGCGGACAACAAGAAGCAGAGTCAGGGCTAGATTTTAGCACATAGAGTGATCGGAGACAGCCCACGGGACAGAGGTAGAGGCCATGATACAAACTTGGATGCTTATCCCCGAGACATGGAGGGAGAGACTGTTTGAGAGAGACTTTATTTTGATATCAACATTTTTAGTTTTACATACAAATAGGGGTTTACAGGTATTATTAATAAAGATATAGCATATATATAAAATATGGGGGTGGTAACAAATAGAAACGGTGTACATTTTAAAAGAAGGGTTGGATATTTCAAGGCATCGGCTCCAACCAATTGAGAGATATGTGACATATACTAAAAGTGTCATTATTATACAGTTTTAAAATATACGATAGAATGTGCTCCCGGTGAAGAAGGTTTGTTTGGGGAAAATTAAATAACATGAATGATGACCTAACAAACCTATTATAAAATCAAAAATAAATAATTTGGGCACAAATTAGTTAAAATTATTATTAATATAGGAGAATAAAATTGGACAATAAATTAATGATGACGTCTCAATAATATATAGAATATGATAAAAAGAAAAATACATAAGGATAAATGATAAAATTGAGAAATATGCAAGATAAAATTAGAAATGCCGTAAAAGTAATTTATTTATAGGAAAAAAAATTGAGAACCTATTGAATGATAAAATACCTAAAAGAAAAGCATAAAGCTATTAAGTTGAACTAAGGTTGTAAGTTGACGCACAGGGTTGATGAGGGTATATTCCTGCAAAGAAATAGCTTAATGAGTTCTGCAATGCAGTACGAACTTGTGTTAGTGAGATACTGTTTTCATTAACAGAACGTTCAAGATGTTCCGTCTGCATTATTAGTTCAGACTAGCAGGGAGAGGTAGGAAGGTTGAAGAATGTGGAATGGAAAAGGTAACGCAAGAGATGTATTGCTGCCAATAATGATGGTATCCGGCTTGTATGATGAAAAAAAAGATAAAAATTATAAAATGATAAAAATGATGAACCGGGTAGAAAAAAAAAGGAATCTAGCTGGGTATCCTGAACTCACTATTGGGAACGATATAGCGACGAAGGATGTTTCCAGTTGGATTTTAAAAAAAAATCTGGCGAGCAAGAATCTCTTGAGGGGAGTATATGAGATTGGGGGAATGAAGAAAGGGAAGGTAGTTTCAAGGGTTGATCTGTTGCCAATGATGATTTAACCCGGCTTGAATGATGAATATTAAAAATAAAAAGAGAGAAAAATGATGAGTGGTAATGATGAGAATGATCAACCGGGTAATAAGAAAAATAATCTGGCTGGGTATCCTGAACTCACTATTGTGAATGATATAGCGAGGAAGGATTTCTCAGTTGGGTTAATCAATTAGAAAAAAAATGTTTGGCGAACAGGAAGGCCTTGGGGTAATGCATGAGAATGTATGGCAGGGTAGGTTAGGATACGTCAACGATAAAATTAGAAAAACTCAATAGAAAAAAATTATAATCAAAAAGATTGATTTTGAAATGATTTTTTAAAAAATAATACAAGAGAGAAAATGTTTAAAACTGTTCTGAAAATATTCATCTCACAAAAAGAGTAAACATATTTACAATGTCCCACTAGGATTTTTCTAAAAAGGAAAAAAGAAAAGGTTTATTAAATAGTTAGGTTGACCACTGTGTGAGGGCATGTGACTAGAAGATGGCGTGTCAACTTCCTGATGGGGACAGTTATTCCTGGCCGCGCTAACTACAGCTGGATGGGTCATTGGGGATTTTACAGTTCTTGGAAGTTTTTTGAATTAGCTCTTTATAAAAATAAATCGGGGGACAAATGATTGAACGGTTCTGAGTTTCGGGGAGTTATACATTTATCTGTTGGAATAAACAGGTCAGGACTTAGATGTTTGAAAGGAGCTATTCTCCTAACTCTATCTATGGGCTCTGATTTAGGTGGCGAAATATAGAGGACTTCTTCATTATAATACTTTAACTTATTTACATGTACAGTATCGCTACCACTACATGCAATTTTATTGGGCCTATTTATGCGTACAACATTATCTGAAATTATTTCAATTATCTTATAAGAGCCTGTAAAGTAGGGTACTAACTTGCCGCTATCGGGGTGATGGTAAGCCTTTACTAACACTAAATCCCCTATGGCGAATTGCGGGGTCTTATGCTTATTATCATTGTAATGTTCCTCTCTCTCTTCGATTAAATAAATAAATATGCTTTATTAAATTAATAAACAAATTTTAATTATATATCTTTCTAATGTCAAACATACACTTTTTAAATAGATTCATAACAACAACAATAATTACAGTGCTGCCAAATCCAAACAATCAAAAATATATTTATTAAACAGAGTAGATTATAATGTTATTATAAGGTATATTACAACTTCCCCGACTTCAAGTGACTTCATCCCTCCTGGGATGTCGATGCAGATATGGTTGGATATTGGAGATGTGAGCCGTTCTTGGAGTTTTATCATATCAGACTCATATTCAACATATTTGGGGTGTCCATCCATTTTAGTTACCCTTGTCACTCGATGTGGACCAGATAGCTTCCATTCCTTTCCAACCTTCTGATGTCTTACCAGAATATAATCATCGATACTCATCTCTGGTGGCAGGGCCTTCTTACGACTGTTAAAATAATACTTTGTTCTTTGTCGGTAGAAGTTTTGCATGATTGACTTTTTTCTGTTTCATAAAGGGGACAGTGAAGATTAAGCTCTTTAACGGCAGGTAAAACAGGGGAAGTTTTTGTAAGTTTGAATAAAGGGGAGCAACCCAGGTAGGAGTTGTAGGATACATAGATAAAATTGAAGTTCGATGTTCGTGAGGGACAAAATATTTCCAGGGTTCTTCTAATTTTAAAGGAATACTCTGATGTTTAACAAACAGTACGGTTTGATCGCTGGAATTAGGTGTTTCTACAGCCAATCTAGACAGCGCGTCTGCATCGCTGAGCTCCCTGCCAGAACGGTGGTTCACTCTCATTTCGAATGAGCTCAGAAACAGCTGCCACCTTGCAAGTCGATCCACCGCTGCCACCAGTGTATCTGAGGGTAGCCCGTGAATCACTCCAATTATCAATAGCTTTTCACTTAAGCCGAGCATCCCTAATCGCATTTTCCTTTGTTTTTGGTGGAAGTAATCGATCAGAGAGCCGCCTCGATATCTCCACTTGAACGCCCTATCATATTTATCTATGGGGTTATCCCCAAATGAGGATACAAAATCTTCTTTCCATGTTTCCCAGCTAAAGTTGCATTCATCAGCAAGTCTGCTATCGAACCACAATTGTGCAGTTCCCCCTATGGCCGAGTAGTTTCTCATACCATATATTTTGATTGATCTTTTACCCAACCATTATTTGCACAGACATTTTCATATAGGGTTATCCAAGTGGCTGGATCTAAGTTATTACCGGAGAATTCAGGTGCTTTCATTCGACATGTTTTGGTGCATATTCATGCTGGTTTAAACTTAAATTTTGAACTAAAGAATTAACTAGTTTTTGTTGTTCTGCTACAGTAGTTATCAATTTGCTAAAAGTGTCCTTCGGTTAATAGAGATTTTTCATCTAATTCCTCCTCATCCATTATGCAAATTTGTAAATCTTCAAATGATCGATTTTTGTATATTTCAATTATTTTTGATGGAACTTTAACAAATCTATTAGAATCCCCCCTTTTCTAAATAGTAAGAAGTTAGATTCTTTCCACATTTAAACACGAGCTCGTGATAAATGGGCAATTGAAATTCTTCAGGGATAGATAGAACATTAGCATCAGGTTAAAGCTATAGCCAATTACCTTTTTATTCTTAAAATGCAGGATGATTGATCCTGTCGGCTGCGCCATTTTTGTAATGTTACTCTCTCTTCGATTAAATAAATAAATATGCTTTATTAAATTAATAAACAAATTTTAATTATATATATTTCTAATGTCTAACATACACTTTTTAAATAGATTCATAACAACAACAATAATTTACAGTGCTGCCAAATCCAAACAATCAAACATAAATTAAGTAAACAGAGTAGATTCTAATTATTTATAAGGTATATTACAATCATACTTAATTTTTCTTTAGCGTGCCTATCATTTGTACGTTGTACTGCTAACTCCTACTTTCTACTATATTAGGGTATGGGTTTATATGATTTCTTAAGTCTGATGGATTATATTAAACATTAAAAATATAGGAGGGAATCCGGTTATCGTATGGGGGGTGTCGTTATATTTTTGAGTTACTATCCTAATTAACTTAGTCAGGAGGTTCTGGGATTCTCTAGGTGCAACAATCTCAGCTTCCCGGTGAGTGTCGCGTTGAGACGTTCACATAGACCGTTAGCCTAGGATTATTCGCGGTGGTTAGAAGAGGCTGTATCCCGTGTTTTATTAAAAATCCTTCTGAACTTCGGGAAGTAAATGCAGGTGCTCGGTCTGAGAGCAGGCGTTTTGGACGACCACACTGTATACCTTTTGAGGCATTGAATATATGTAATTATACTAGTTGACTTACTGGGGAAAGTCCAGGTGTAACGACTTAAGTGGTCTACTATTACATGTAGATATGATTTCATTACCGTACTTTGAAAAACCTGAAATAGTATCTATGGATAACATGTCATATGGTTGTAATGATATAGGGGGACGCTCTAGTCTACCATACAGGGGACCTTTTGGTTTTTTTATAAGTTGACATGTGGGACAGGATCTGTTATACTTGACTATTGATTTGGTCATCCCACACCAGGTATACTGGGTGGAGATGAGGCCTAATCATTTAGGATACACCGGAATGGTATATTTCAAATGTTACTTTATTGATTAATGTATGTTGTGAAGGAGGGGGGAACAATTATCTTAACAATAACATTACATTTAATTGTATGGTGGCTGTCTGTATTCGTTTTAATAAGCGAAGATGGGGGTTGTAGGGGCTGTTTTTTCTATTATTTGGCTGAACGTCAGGATTCCACATATTGGATTGCGGGACAGTAGGTCCGCCTCGTACTCTGCGTTTTCCCCTTTATATATTTTATATCGTATTCGTTAAACGGACATTTTTAAGCTCCACCTAAAGAGTCTACCTGTGGGAATTTTTCATGGTTTTCAGCCACTGGAGTGCATGATGATCTGTGAAAATGGTGAACCTTACGCCCGCGAGATAGATGCGGAATTTTTCCACACTATCAATTACAGCAAGGCACTCCAATTCCGTGATGCTATAATTCTTCTCGTGTGGTCTGAGTGCTCTGCTATAATATTGCACAGGGTGTTGGGTGCCGTCTGGGTGCTGTTGTTTCAGGATGCCAGCTATTCCTTGAAGTGAGGCATCACAGAATAGCTGACATGGCAACCCTTTCCTAGAAGAGGTGTAGAATCGGTTTTGAGGTCAAACACTTCTTTAGAGTGTCAAAAGAACTTTGACAATGTGCGTCCCAGAGCCATGGGGTATCTTTTCAAAGAAGATTATTGAGGGGGCTCTAACACGGGCGTGATCTTTAATAAACTTATTATACACATTAATGGCCCCTAGGAATGATTGGAGGGATTTAACATTAGTAGGGACGTTAATTACTTCTAAATTTCTAACTAGTGGGGTGTAAGTACCTGACGATATTGTATAACCTAAAAATTATATGGTAGTCCTAAAAAGGTCACATTTGTTTTAGTTTTATCTAAAATTTCCCTGCTACACATATCAAAAAACTGTTGTAAGTGACTTATATGTTATTCTATGGAATTTGAGAGAATAATGAAATCATCGAAGTAATGCGCTATAAAATTCAACTTATTTCTCTGTAATATCTGACTGACAGCTCGTTCATACACCTGTGGTCCTATTTTAATCCCGTAGGGTAATCTCCGGAAGTTGTACTGACCCTCTAACGTGACAAAAGATAATAAATTTCTATCAGGGGGACTTATTTCAATGGACCAGTATGCTGATGAAAAATCTGCGCGGGAATAAATTTTCGTTCGCTAATTTATCTAATATATTGTCTATGAGCGGAAGAGGGTGAATATCTGGGGAAATAATTTCGTTAAGGCGGCGGTAGTCTACACAGAAGCGTTTTGTATTATCCTTTTTGGTGACTAAAGTAACGGGGGAGGAAAGAAGGCTCTATAATATTATACTCTAACATTTTATCTATTTGTTCCTGTATTTCACGCTGGTCTGAAAGAGATGTGCGATACGGCCTGAGTGTGATTATCTTATCTGAAATTGTCCTAATATTAATGGGGGAATTTTCAATTTTGGAATATCATATTTGTTAGTGGAAAAATATTCGAATACATTTTAACAATATCTATAAAAGCTAAGGGAATATCACTTCTAAAACATAAATTACAATTCTCATTAAACATTTTACATTGATGTTCGGAAGAACATGATGATGATAATGAATATGAATGGGGGATGAAATAAAGTTTGGCTGGGCGCATTTTTGTCATAATGGGTAAAGGTCTTAGACAAGGTAGTGGGACATGGTATGGGATGGACATTTTCCTCTTGCAATGATGGGGAATGTGAGTTAGTAATGTCATGGTCCATGTTGGGAGATGAGGTCACCTTCTCCATCATTACATGGGGTCACATAGGTTATATGGTACCATCTCTTAGACAAAGGAGCATCACATTGGTAGATAGACTGATTATAAAAGTTTAACGTTAAACAAAACTTACTAATTGAATTTAAAGATAAGATACCAAAAGGTAATGAATTATTTATTACGTAGAATTTGACTGATTTGGTTATTTTTCCTATAGTAATGGTTAAATAGGTATACCCTTTTGTATGCACATGATTAGATATAGAATTGATTAGCATATGACATGGGTATAATTTTAAAGGATTGGGTAAATTTATACTTAGGTGATTGAAAATAAGCCAATTAATTATATAATGGAGGCTCCTGTGTCTAAGAGGAATGGAAACGTAGGTTGTCTAAAATATGTATTACATATAATATTATGTGGTTCAGGGACGAAAGGCAGGGTTCCGCTGCCTTGTGTGGTGTGGGATGAACTTGGCACGGGAAGTCGTGGGCACCACTTTGTTCTGGCCGAAAGTTCTGCGAGCTATTCTGGCCATGGTAGGCCTGTGGTCTGGAGAGCCGCCTGTTCACCATGGGACACTCATGTTCCAGTGATCACCACGGCAATGTCTGCATTGTGAGGGTGGTTTTCTGGCACCGGAAGGGTGCCTCGGGTACTGTAGGTGGAATATGGGTTGTATATTCTTCCACTAGGAGGAGTTCCGGCATCATGTGGTACATTACTGAGGTTGGTGGTACGTTGGGGTTACTCTGACAGGATAGGAGTGGCTCGTGCCCTTTACTCTATTCATGGTAGCGTACCAGTCGGTCAATGTCTGGGGTGCTACGGCCCTCATTAGGCGTTGGACATTTGCCTGGAGGCCCTCGGTTAGTGCCTCCACTAGGATGGGGTTGGTTAAACCCAGTTGTAGCCCCATCGCTCCTTTTGGCGGTAGTGGTCACTTAAGGTAGTTTGATTATTGAGCCTATATGTCATGAATTTGGTGAATGTCACCTCAGATGTTCCGGGGTATAGGTCTATGAGGATTTGTTTTGCCTGATCATATGGCCGAGAGGCCAGACTCAACTCGTTATAGAGGGAGCCTTACATGCCGAGTGGTGTCGTCGCTAGGAACCTCGGATGTCTGCTCTAGTTGTTGGAAGAAGGTGTTTGCGGCGTAGGAGCCGTCGAAGGAGGCGATGAGGTTCTCCCCAGCACGAGAGCACGAGGCGTGGCTAGTCCTCGTACAGCGTCTGTGAGGCGGCATACCAGGTCGTCGAGGCGGGGTTGCATGTAGGCAGAGGCATCCACGAACTATTCGTCGTCCTCCGACACCTCCATCGTCCTCCGCATGTTGTTGTCCTCAGTCATCCTGTCGACTTTCTGTAATATTGTTTCAATGTGCCGACGAATGGATAAACTGGCAGTCGTGTACGTGAGGCCAGTGTTGATGTTATTCCCACATGCGGACAACAAGAAGCAGAGGCAGGGCTAGATGTTAGCACATAGAGTGATCGGGGACAGCCCACGGAACAGAGGTAGAGGCCTTGACACAAACTTGGATGCTTATCCCCGAGACATGGAGGGAGAGACTGTGTGGGAGAGAACGGCTGAAGCGGACTGCCGAGAAACACCCCTAGAACATCTGCTGCTGACAGCCCGCCAAAACATGTCCTGTTTTTAGGGGTTGTCTATAAAGAGTCCTGGGGGCCCCACATGGGCTGGGCGTTGGCTTTTCCTCCCCTCTGTCCCTGCCACTAGCTGTCAGAACACTCTTTGGATCTTTATTTTGACGTCAACATTTTTAGTTTTACATATAAATAGGGGTTTACAGGTATTATTAATAAAGATATAGCAATATATAAAATATGGGTGGTAGCAAATAGAAACGGTGTACATTTAAAAGAAGGGGTTGGATATTTCAAGGCATCGACTCCAACTAATTGAGAGATATGTAACATATACTAAAAGTGTCATTATTTTACAGTTTTAAAATATACGATATATATATATGGAAATTTTGCCGGGAGGATATTGATCTAAAGAGACAAAGGTCCCCTCTTCCGTCAAAACTAAGACGCCACCTATTGACCGTCACCGCAACTAGCGGCCTCGGTCGTTTTTTAAATTAATATTTGGAAAATAAAAATAAAGCCTTCACGTGAAGCAAAATATAACGAGGATTTGGGTATATAGATCGCTATGTATAGTTGAATATCTTTGGAGAAGATAGCGTCAAACTTTGCAACTGTAAACTCTGTTAGCGTATTATCTATATAGATAACTTAAAATGAATTACCTTTGTTTTATATAAAATGGTTAGGTGCTTTCTTAGTCTCTAGACTGGTTATCACATACAGCTTTATTAAGACCCTCGGTCTTGAACAGATTCACCACAGGAAGAAAGGAAGCATAGAAGGAGCTCCTGTACCACAGGCAGAACAGAACCCAACAACAGCCTATAGGTCCGACGCATGTCAAGTGGCAACGCTCCTCCGTGACTACGTCAAGGTTAGAGTATCACTTAAAAAGGTAGTGTTGAATCAGCCGCGTTCTAGTCTTCGCTTCATCATCCAAATGGACCACAACTTTCCACGAATTGATTAATCTCCTCCCTACGGTGACTGCAGTCTTGTAGAATTTATATACACCAAAAAGAAGATTTTGATCAAACATCTTTGTATTCATCCAATTATATATTTTTTGACTATCGGATTGACACAAGGATGAATCGCACAAGAGTTCCACTCTCTTTTTTTCCACGAAAAGAAACCAAAATTATATGCAAGAATTAATCTTGTATTCTGCTGTTACATAGATTCAAGTTAAAGTACAATCAGTCTACCAGCACTTTGACCGATTTTTCTGGGAAGTACACCCATAGCAGTCGTAATTGCCCAAAAGGTATTTTAATTAACAAAGCGGTATTTCTACTTTTATTGAATTTTTTAAGTATTTGAAGTGACTTTAATGAGAGGTAGATTTCAAATTACAAGGAATCGCCTGACATCATCTTGAAGAAAGAATACAAGTTAACGGCGACGAGTTTCTTTTATTAATGCGTAAATTCGGCAAGCTTTCGGACTTGACGTCCTTCGACAGGTAACTTTCCAAGAAACTAGAAGACAATCTATATATATATATATGTAGTAATCCCGAGGTGGAATGTGCTGGCAGTCGTGGTAGTGGGTGATGGATTCCCGCACTGGGACAGCAAGAGACAGAGGCAGGTCTAGATGGTAACTCCAAGAAGGTAGAGGTAAGACCACGGACGAAGGCAAGTCGAACCACGGGCGCCACGGATGCCTACATCGCGGATAGGGGTGAGAGACCCGACCGTATGACGGCGTCGCTCTGGAAACAACTAACTGAACAACTCTCCTTTGTCCCAATCTTGGGGGGCTTATATATGAGACGCTCGCAGATGGCGGCGAGTTCTGTTTGGTTCCCGTAATCACGCCACCTGTCAAGCGCTGGGTTATTAATTATGTCTGGCCACGTGTCGGCCACCTGCTGACGGGGGGAATGAACTCGTTATCATAAACACGTGTTCGTCTGGTCCATGGCGTCGTCTGGTCTACCTTTACCCCTTCTTTGATTTATTGTCATTTCCATTGTTCGATACATATTTTATATATAGATATGGGGTTATATTAAATATTAGAAGAAGATTGTGATCTATCTATGTCAAAATATACTACAGAATGTGTCCCCGGTGATGAAGGTTTGGTTGGAGGAATGACATGTAATGAATGATAACCTAACAAACCTATTATAAAAATAAAAGAAATAATTTGTATACAAATTAGTTAAAATTAGTATGAAGTTACAAGTTAAAAAGAGAAAGATGTTGTAAGGGTGGTGTATCAATAAAAACGTACAAAATGAATGATAAAAGATTAAGAGAAGGTATATAATACAAAATGGTAACTATGGTAAAATGAATCGTACAAGGAAAGTAATATCTTATTGTATTAAAGATGAGAGAAAAAAAAATGAAGTTAGTTTATTGACTGAACTTATAATGTGACGCTAAGGTTGAAAAAGGGAAAGGGGGTATCTGAGCATGTTTCTGCAAAAGTAGTATCCCAAGCATCCTCGCAATGCAATGCGAACTTGTTTAAGTGAGGCATTGTTTTCATTAACAGAAGGCCTAAGATATTCCGTCTGCATCATTACTTCAGACAGTGGAAAGAGGTGGGAAGATTGATGGAGGTAAAAGGAGATGTAGAGGTAAGAGGGATCCCTGTTGTCCATAATGATTGTGCCCGGTTGAATTGTGAAAAAAAAAGTGAAAAGTTGAAAAAATGATGAATTGATATGATGCGTCGGGCGATGAGAAAAAAAATTAAAATATCGCGCTGGATATCCTGAACTCATTATCGGGAATGGTATAGTGAGGAAGGATTGTTCCAGTCGGATTAATCAATGAAAAAAAAACAAAAATGTTCGGCGAACTGGAATCCCTTGGAAGGTTGGAGGTTTGAAGGATGCGGAAAAGGAGAGGTGGGTGTAAGAGAATTATTGTTGTCAATTTTGATTGTGTCCGGCTTGTGTGGTGAAAAAAAAAGTTGAAAAATGGAAAAAATTGAAATGATGAGCCGGACGATGAGAGAAAAAAAAAATAAAAAACTGACTGGGTCTCCTGAGCTCACTGTGGGGAAATGTACAGCGAGGAAGGGTCTTCCTTGTTAGTTAATCAATAAAAAAAAAAAGAAAATGGTTGACAAACAATAATCTCTTGATGGCTGTAAAAAGTTGGGAGGAAAGGTTCATGGGATAGAGTTATTGGTTGTAAGGGAAGCGTCAAAAATAACATTTGAAATCTACAAAGAAAAATAAAAATGATAAATTGTTTTATCTGTTCAAGAAATATTATAAATATTGTTAGGTGTAGGTTTTTTAAAAGGTGCCTAAGATAGTTGAAGTTGTAAATTGCTAAGTCTGAACATGATGAGAAAAAGAGAAAATAAAATATTAAAGGTAATAATATATAAAGGGTTGAGTTAAGGCATTAATGTTGATTAATAAACAAAATGATATTATCGATTAATAGTGAAATGTTTTATCTACATTGGTAAGTTAAAAAAAAGTCCAACACCACAAAACTAGTAAAACTGTAAGTCTATTTTACAATAAATGAGAGAAAAGTTAGCGAATCTATTAAATGGGAAATAATTGGGGCACAAATTAGTTATTAGAATTAAAAATAAAGATAAAGGGGAGTAGTGGTTTCACACTGATATAATATTATAAAATTACAAAAAATATATAAGAGGAGTAACATAGGAAGGATAAATTTAAAGTAAACACACAGAATAGCGAAAGTAAATATTTGGGAAAGTTGGTATACTAGTTACAGTTTTTTGTTACTTAAGGTGCCTTGAATATTTACAACATAGTTTCAGGGATGTAATATAGGAAGGAGGAGAAGTAGAGATAATAAAAGTAAAATAAAATATAAAAGAAATTTGACTTAAGCACAAGGTTTGCGATAGGTAGGGACGCAGTGAGGAATAAAGGAAGAAGGTCTGAATTGGTTTCTGCAAAGGACATCTCAGGAATCCTGCCCTGCAATATGAGCTTAGAAGCGAAGTATTGTTTTCAAGGTTCAGCAATCTCAAGATGTTCTGTAAGTAGCATTAGATCAGATAGGCAAAAGGCGTGAAGATCGAAGGAGAGGTAGGTAATGGGAGAATATGGGAAAGAATTTTTTTCTGATAGAGGTTAAAAGAGATGGTGTCTCAAGAGCTGCGCTGCTGTCGGTGATTGAGCTCGACAGATGAAAAATAAAATTAAACGAAAAATGAGTGGGCGCATCGTGCCTGGTTCGAGCGTTAGAGAAAAAATAATAATCTCGCTGGTTACCCAAGCTTTCCGTGTGGAGTTAACATGGGGAGGTTAGAATGAAGGCATAGAAGGTCAATGGAAAATGATCAAGAGACGAGAGAAAGTATGGAAGGCCTATAATTGATTGATTGACAGGTAAGAGTGTTGCAGTAAGAAAGATTACCTCTGCTAATGATGGGTGCCAAAGGTCATTCCAACCCTTTAGAAGTAGAGGGAAAGACAAAGTGAAAAAAAACAATTAGGATGGAGTTCAGTGCGTGCGTCCTTGAGCTGTCGTTGGGATGAAGATTGGATTTAATTGTCCTTTTAGTCTCCTTTGTATCATGTACAGGATCGATTTTAGAGATGATGGTGACCTCTTCATTATAACATTGTAATTTATAGTTGTATTTGTACTTGTGGGAAAAATGGGAGCCACATTATGAGATGAGATGATTTAAAATTTATATTTATAATAATACAAATCTAGGACTAGTTTTTAAAACTTTTAAATATTGAGAATATCAATTTGAATAGTAATAGGTCAAGTAAAATAAAGAGCGTAATAAATTTAATTATTAATACTATGGCCATAAAATAAGGTATTAAAAAAAGACACAAATAAGTTTAGAAAATATGATTCGAGTAATTAAAATTATAATATGATTTTTATGTAAAATTAAAATTAATGAATTGAAATTTAAAAGTTGCTTAAAATAAAGTAAATATTGATAACCTGAGGGTGTACAAGATTTAAAATTTGATTGAAATGTTATAAAAATTGCAAAATTTGATTTAAAATGATTACAGTGAAAATAAACATTAAATTTATGGAGAATCAAGTTGTTTTTTAAAAACTCACAGTTTTGAGGATTGTTCAGTCAGGAGACTTGGTCTTTAGTAGTTGATGGGGCCTGGTGGTCAGTTTTTGCGATGGTTGCCATGGGACATCGTCGATGTTGATGGGGGCGATGATGACCTCCTCGGTGCGAGACGCAGCTAGTCCTCGCATGGCGTCTTTTAGGTGGCTTACTAGGTCTTCGCAGTGGGGTTGCATGTTGGTGAGGGCATCCGCGACGTACTCGTCTTCGGCCTCCGTCATCCTCTGCATGCTGCCGTCCTCAGTTATCCTGTCGACTTTTAACGGGTTCTGTAGTAATCCCGAGGTGGAATGTGCTGGGCAGTCGTGGTAGTGGGTGCGTGATGGGATTCCCGCACTGGACAGCAAGAGACAGAGGCAGGTCTAGATGGTAACTCCAAGAAGGTAGAGGTAAGACCACGGACGAAGGCAAGTCGAACCACGGGCGCCACGGATGCCTACATCGCGGATAGGGGTGAGAGACCCGACCGTATGACGGCGTCGCTCTGGAAACAACTAACTGAACAACTCTCCTTTGTCCCAATCTTGGGGGCTTATATATGAGACGCTCGCAGATGGCGGCGAGTTCTGATTGGTTCCCGTAATCACGCCACCTGTCAAGCGCTGGGTTATTAATTATGTCTGGCCACGTGTCGGCCACCTGCTGACGGGGGGGGAATGAACTCGTTATCATAAACACGTGTTCGTCTGGTCCATGGCGTCGTCTGGTCTACCTTTACCCCTTCTTTGATTTATTGTCATTTCCATTGTTCGATACATATTTTATATATAGATATGGGGTTATATTAAATATTAGAAGAAGATTGTGATCTATCTATGTCAAAATATACTACATATATATATATATTTACGTAAATATTTCGAACTTTTCTTAATGAAATAAATGATTACACTAGTACACAAAATGAAAAATAATTTCTCCTCCTCAAATAAACAAAACATTTGCTGGGTTAACATTTTGTACTGATTAACGTAGAATCAATATTTCTTTTCGATTATCTCAATTCCTCAAGTTATGGATATAATGCCTTTTACCCGTGATATTCATCTATTGGAGGAAAAGTTATGACATTAAACTTATTACTATTAAAATAAATGCGCCAACGATGGTGCAAATGAAGAAACAATATTATACATATATGTATGTGTATATATTCTACTTCAATAACTGCTTTAGATATATATATTTATCAAACTGATAATAAGTTAATTGTCCGTGGCATAAACTATTATGCTTCTAATGGCCGCGTTGTTAGCGCCAGCGGAGACGTAATATAGCAACCCACCGATAGCTGCAGCATAAACACTTATTTCGTTCAAATAAAAGTTATTTAACAACAAATGGCAAGCCTTCTGGAATTATTTACTGGAACATAAATGGATTCTTTAGAATCTTTCCCCTCATTGATTATCACAAACAGTTCGACATCTTCGCTTTGACTGAAACCTGGTGTCAAAACCCACTGAAATTTGCAGTTGAGAACTACAAAATTTACCCACTCACCGGCTTTAAAGACATTAAAACGAGGGAGAAGTTTAGGTGGTATTATTATGGGAGTCAGTAAAAGAATCCAACCATTAATTGAAAAAGTCGAAGTGGAATCTCAATGGATTTCAGCAATCTTTAAATTAGTTCCAACTGCAGATTCACTACTAGTTTGTATGATTTTTGTCTATTTACCACCAATTCAAACACAGCTAGAGAATCTTAAAAACTATTTAGTTACATTGAGAATAAAATCCAGGAGGGCTTTGAGATAGTTCTATACGGTGATCTAAATGTTCGTACCAGTGACCTTGGGGATTTTAATAACTTGCTAGATACTCCGACTCTGCTTTCTGCCAGCCGTGCTTCTAGCGATCCGGTCTCATCATCTCTTTCAGAAACTCTTGTTGATTTATTTGATGATAATTCCCTCACTATACTGAATGGTAGATCTACCAGTGACAGAAATGGAAACTTTACTTTTATCTCAAGTCAAGGATCCTCAGTTATAGACCTTGCTGTTGTCTCACCGGCACTACTGGAACTCATTGTTGATCTAAGTGTTGAATGCATGCCATTTTCGGATCACCTACCACTTGTTTTAAAACTCAAGGGCTTAAATAACATGAAGTCAAAAGATTCTACGAAGTTTTGTCCTGGAACAAAGTATTCCTGGGTTGCAGACAAGGCTATATCTTTTAAAGGCAACTTGAGAGATTTAGCCATTTTACCATTGACGGGCTCCACATTAAACTCACAAGTCGAAAGGCTTACAATTGAAATTCAAACGGCAATGTCAAGAGCAGGGATGAGTCGTGAGATAAGATCTGGCGGTATGAGGTCTGAACCGTGGTACGATGAGGAATGTTATACGGCTAAGAAAAAAATGAAAGAAAGTCTTAAACTGTATTTATTACAAAATAATGTAGTTAACAAAGATTTGTTTATCACAAGCAAGAAAGAATATTTATCATTAATTAAACTTAAAAAGAACCAATACTTTGATGATATACAGAATGTCCTCTGTAATGCTAGAAACGCTTCTCAATTTTGGAAGATAATAAAATCTTTTAAGCAAAGAACCACAATTAAAGGCAATATCTCGATGTGTGATTGGGAGGATTTTTACCGAAGACTGCTGTCTTCCCCACCTATAATAGACGCGTATATATCACCGGCGCTAACATATATAGACCCGGATCTGGATGCTGAAATTTCGCTTATGGAGGTAACCACGGAAATATCCAATCTGGGGAAGGATAAAGCAACGGGACTGGATAACATACCAAATGGAGCAATCAAGTTTTACCTGACGAATATTTGATTCTATTAACAAATATATATAACAAAATATTGACGACATCCTCGGTTCCATCAGTGTGGACTAGAACAATTATTCATCCTATTTTCAAAAATGGCGACCCAAATATATCATCAAACTATAGAGGAATATCATTGTTATCCAATTTATCAAAGCTCTTTACATCCATATTAAAGACAAGATTGAATATAATTGGATTGAAAAAAGGGGAATCTTAGCGGAAAACCAAGCGGGCTTCAGAAGTGGATATTCCTGTCAAGACCATATTTTTACCCTTACCTCACTAATACAGATGACGCTGAGCCGCAAAAGGAGGAAGTTATATGCCTTCTTCGTAGATGTCAAAAAGGCCTTTGATACAGTACCACACTCCCTGCTTTGGAGGAAGTTGACAGTTTATGGCTTAAGTACCCCGATTTATCAGCCTTATACAAAGCTATTATAATCAAATGTCAGCAACAATAAGATGGAACGGATCACTTACAGAATTTATAAAAATACAAGCTGGTGTTCTACATGGTGAACCCCTGTCACCTTATCTATTATCCTTTTTCTAAACGACTTGGTTTCTCTGTACGATGATGCCGATTTGCCAAGTATTTATTTACCGAATTATGGAAATATACATCTCCTTCTGTTCGCAGACGACATCGTACTTCTCGGAGAATCCAAGATAAATTTACAAAAAAAGATCAATGTACTCAGAAATTACTTCGAAGATATTTTTTTAACGCTGAACTAGAGTAAATCAAAGGTTATGGTGTTTAGAAATGGAGGTCGAAATACCCGATCGGATGTTTGGTTCTGGGGACAAAAGGCATTTTTAGTTTATGGAAAAGCGGTTCATTTTCAACGTTTTGCTCACCTAAGCGAAACATACTTCTTTAAGGCCCCGTTTTTTGTATATAATGATTTTTTCTGTCTCTGCTGTCCCACTTGCATAAAAGGCAAGGATACTTTGTGTTTCCTTTCTGCAAGCCCTGTAAAATTCCTATTGTTCCTTATAACGATAGGCAGAGATTTTGGTTTGTGGTAACAAGAGGTTCCTCTGCTTTAATCTTGATCCAAGGTTTCTGTTGCTTCTTTTGATAGCCTCTAGATCCCTAACAAGATAATTTAATAATGCCTGATCAAATAAATGTGGAATGCCACTTTCATTTAAAATAAATTCAGGGTCTTCTAATTGATGATCATCTGCAAATGCTGTGTGCTGATCATTCTTTTTGATATAGGATTCTTAAACCGTTTTAGGAATCGGTATGGGATTCTCGAGGTCGTGAGGAATAGGTTGCTAAGCTAATGGTATATCAGGATAAAAGTTAGTTTGCTTCTTTTTGCTATTAAGACCTGTGATTTTGCAGACACAGAAATAACAAACGCCATGGTGATTTTTGGTTCTCGCCAAACCATTGGTACACCAAAGGGCATGTGTGGGCCAAGAGATTTCCTACCAGCCTGCCTGGATGACGGACCACGCGGGGGACATGAAATAGGAGATGACCACCGATGTGCGGCCCGGCATACCAGCGGAAGTCAAAGAGAACCAGAATAGACATTCTAGGCTGTTGTCATTTTTGTCTTCCTCTAAAAATGTAGATAAGAAGTAATACCAATAAAACACTGACTTTGAAATACTTTTCTGAGCCATCGCTGGACTAATAAATCGATACACCACAGGCATACCTTTTGATTTCCCCGATTTCCGTTGCAAAAGCCCTTGATAGCACGTTCCACACACACTATGGGGGCACCATCACTTGTCTTGATCACCTAATGCCACACCAAAATATTCTTTATAGCATTCTTTTATCTTTGGGGTGATACGTTTCCTTTGTTAGGGAATTGTAAATTTTCCACAAATGTAGCAGAACATATCTGAATTAGCTTTTCATTTACGCGGTATTATTTATATTTTTAAAAATATTTATGAAAAAAGGTGTATTTTTGAACATTTTCTTGATATAAAATTACAATGGTATGCATTTCATCTAAATGATAATTACATTTTATGCTTACAAAGTCTATATATTCAAAATATTTTGATGACAGCGATGACATCGGCTTCTTTTTAAAATTAAATATTTTCAATTTTTTTTTCAAAAAATTGAGCTAATTTTTAAAAATGAAGGTTATATTCATGATCTACGGATTGGAATTTACTAGAAACAACTTTCAAATATTGAGGAGGAAAAATTGTGTGCACTAGTGTTATTATACAAAAATATTTTCTTTTTATCTATGTAAACAAATTTGTTCTGAGAAAAGGATGGCTGCAATAGGATGCAGGGAAAGGCAAAACCATCTGAAACCCCTCAGACAAAGAAGGTTTTAAAAACTTGGGAGGTTAAATATTTTTTCCCCGGTTAAAGACAGATTGGGTACTATTATTATTAAATATGTGTAGGTATTGTGGTAGAAGGTCAATTTTTCCGTTAAAACTGTTCAGTTGGGCAGATATAATTGCTTCGAAGAAGAGACGCTGTTGTTTGTTTTTTATTCCTATGTGATGTGCGGTAGCTTGGGCTTCGTTGAAAGTGTGGCCTGTACTATGGATATGTTGGTAAATTATAGGAGACCTGGTGTCTCTATTATTGGTGCATCTTTAGTGTTCAGTATAGCGGATGGTGATGGAGCGGCCAGTTTCTCCTACGTATATGGCATTGCAGTTGTTGCATTTTACGGAATAGATAGAGCCAGGTTGAAGGAGTGGATCTGGAGGGCAACATTTACTGATTGGGTTTCTAAGTCTATGGCCAATGTTAAGGGGGTTTCAAAATAAACTGAGATTCCGTGTTTTCTAAGAGTTTTAGCTATTTTAATGTTAGTATTGGAAAATGGCATGGAACATATTGACCTGTATATATGGGGGTGGCGGGGAATATTCGGGTATAGGTATATCTATGGATAAAGTGTTTGGGGTAGCCCATGGCCATTAAATGGTTGAATATGTTGCTTCCTTCGATTGTTTTAAAAATAGGGAGAGAACAGTGTGTGTATATTCGTTTGGTTAGTGTTATTACTATATTTATTTTGTGAATGGTCGGGCAACTTTAAGTGAAATAGGTTTATGCGGGAGCTGTGTGTTTTTTGTAATGAGCTGTGTGGTGGTATCTTGATATGGATCTGATGATAAGTATGTCCAGAAATGGAATGGAGTTGTGCTGTTCTGCTTTCGAATGAACCCTTCTCTTATGACAAGGAATGTTATCAACAAATAAGAGGTTCTCCTATGGGAAGCCTCTCATCCATTGTGCTGGCAGAGGTCGTTATGATGAATTTGGATGAGTGGATCAACCAGCGGCACAAGGAAGACATAGTCATATGGAGGAGGTACATAGATGTGGATTTTGTATATGTTTCAATTGAAGAAACCCATATATTACACTCATTAAATAATTATCACCCGGATATTTCATTCACCCCAGAAGCAGAACAGCACAACTCCATATCATTTCTGGACATACTTATCATCAGATCCATATCCAGATACCACCACACAGTTCATTACAAAAAACACACAGCCTCCGCATACACCTATTTCACTTCAGGTTGCCTGACCAGTCACAAAATAAATAGAGTAATAACACTAACCAAACGCATAGACACACACTGTTTTCTCCCTAATTTTAAAACAATCGAAAGAAGCAACATATATAACCATTTAATGGCCATGGGCTACCCTAAACACTTCATCCATAGATATACCTATAATGCGAATATTCCCCGCCACCCACATATATACAGGTCAATATGTTCCATCCCATATTCTTATACTAACATTAAAATTGCTAAAACCCTTAGAAAACACGGTTTCTCAGTTTATTTTTAACACCTCCCTAACATTGGCCATAGACTTAGAAACCCAATCAGTAAATGTTGCCCTCCTGATCCACTTCTTTAAATTGGCTTTATCTATTCCGTAAAATGCAACAACTGCAATGCCATATACGTAGGAGAAACTGGCCGCTTCATCTCCATCCGCTTAACTGAACACCAAAGATGCATCAACAATAGAGACACCAGGTCCCTAATAATACCAACATATCCATAGTACAGGCCACGCTTTCAACTTAGCCCAAGCTACCGCACATCACATAGGAATAAAAAACAAACAACAGCGTCTCTTCTTGGAGGCAATTACATCTATCCAACAAAACAGTTTTACCTCCATAATGCCTACACATATTTAATAATAATAGTACCCAATCTGTCCCCTAACCTGGAAAAAAATTTAACCTCCCAAGTTTCTAAAACCTTCTTTGTCTGAGGGGTTTCAAAGGGTTATGCCTTTCCCTACATCGTATTTCAGCCATTCTTTTCTCGGAACAAATTTGTTTACATTGATAAAAAGAAAAGAGTATTGTATAATAATCATTTATTTCATTAAGAAAAGTTTTAAAAATTGAATTATTTACCTGTATATATATATTTTTTTCTACTAGTTTCTTCAGATCAGAGTCAGTCTTACGAAGAGTGTTCATTGTCTGGTTTGGCTTTTTTCTCTTTGAAGTGAATTTGCTTTTGATAGTTTTTATTTATGGAGCCCAACCAGTATGATGATGATGGTGGAGGAGGTCAGCAGGCCAACAACAAGCGGCAGCGTCCTGAGGACGAAGACCTCCTCCCGTCTTCCCATCAATAATTCAAATTAAACAGCACAGCGAACTTGTTCAACTTTGGGTGCTGAACCTTCGAGACGATAATTGCCGACACCAGCCTGGACTCCCCTGAAAAGATACAGATGGCCACCAGAGGACTCATGCTGACTCTGGTCCAAGAGGCATAACTTCTTCTTGAGGACGCCTTCAAGGGAGCCAGTCTAGGAAGACCCAATCCCAGAGCCAACGTCCGGATTCCCTCCACCTCATTCGCCTCGATAGTGGCAGAGAAAGACAAGCCGGTAAGGCCTGCACTTCCGAAATCCAAAGCGAAAGCCACATTTGTGAATCTTGCTCCTTCTTCGAATCGCATGTCGTCCTCAGGTCGGCTAACCCTAAAGCCAACCCAAGGGAAATTCAAAAGATATCATCCTTCCCTAGCTTCATCAAAAGACGTGGTGGCGTTCATCAACACCAGCGGCAAGGTGGTTTTCCACACCAAAACAGCCCAATTGGCAAAGTCGCTGGGCACTGGGCTGACCTCCCTGCCAACGGGACTAAGCTGCCACGAGCGCCCGGTTATCTTTCAAAGATACTGCCTCTTCAGAGTGGACGTCGAGGTGCGGGACGAGGAGATATGCGAAAGCTTCCGCTCCAACCACTCCGTGCAGTCACTCCAGGGAAGACGTGACATCAGGGTAGCACATCGATCGAATAATGTGGCACACTGCACTAGTACAGTGTTCATCGAAGTGGACAACCAAGTCGTGAAATCCTAGATTAACATGGACGTATCCCTGTGGCGGGTCTAATGCACAGGTATGAGTGTATTCATAGTTTAAAGCAATGCTTCCGTTGCTGTGGCTTCGGCCAACGCGCTTCTGCCTGTTTAGCTGCCCATCCAATCTGCTATCGCTGCGGCTCTGCAGAACATGAGGGCATCCAATGTTCGGTCGAGCCAAGCCAAAGCCGCTGCTGCCGCAGCAGCAAAAAATCTGGAGTGTCTAGGCCATTGCGTGTCCTGCAGATGAACACTAGAAAATTAACTGCCATTCTTGAAATTGAAAATTTGGCAAATTCGACACAGGCCGACATCGTGCTCTTGCAGGAACTCCCAACTAACTTCCTTTGGCCCACACCGGGGTTTCAGCCATTTTTGTCCCAGGCGCCTACATCCCCTCGGGAATTGTGGCACGTAGCAACCTTCATCCCATCCCCTGAATCTAACCTTCCCAGACACCGCCATAACCTCCATAGCCATATGTCTAGAGCAGAGTATCATCGCGGTGTACTCGTTCTACTGGCACGGCCTAAGAGCTGCCGAATTTTCCATCCCTCTTCTGGAAGAAACGATAAGACGGGCCTCTCTTCCAGTGATCCTGGGTATGGACACTAACGTCCACTCTCCTACCTGGGGCATCGGTGCTAGGTTGGACTTCAGGGGTGCTAATCTTGAGGAGTTCGCCAGCTTTAATGGTCTTTATTTCCTGGGACCCCCTGTGGACTCGACCTGATCAAATGAATCTTTGTATTCTTCTATAGTTGTTACTCTGTCATCCAGCTGACTGGCTATCCATGCCACTAGAGGTTTATTAGATGAGATGGCCTTCACTGAACATAAACCTATCTGGACTACATTCCTAGACATGGTCAATAACGAGACAAACTCCTCCTGGGTTGAATCCTCATGTAAAGAACAGACCATTAAATCCTTCATCAACTATTCTGCCCACCAGGTAACTACCCTATTAAACGAAGCCTCTACCAAGAAGATATTGACAGAGTGGTCCTCCTTCTGACATCCATCCTGCAATCAGCTTGTGATTCTTCCATGGGGAGACGCTCCAATACTACAAGACCGTCAAAGCCGTGGTGGACCCCCGAACTGAGTCGGCTCAGAAGGTTGGTTATCTTCGCAGTTATAGTCAGAGTGTCCGGTGTCCTATCAGGAACTTCTTCCGCGGTGTATACCGAGCGTGCCATAATCGACTGAAGGTGGCTATACGGAAAGCTAAAAGTAAATCCTGGTTTAATTTCTGCGAGGAGGTGTCATCCGCGTCCTGTAGTGCCATACATCGATTTATCGCCCGGGGACGCGGCTACCCCAGAGGTCCGCCACTTCTCAAACATGATAACGGCTCTCCTTACAATCCTAATGAGACTAGCCAGGCCGTGTTAAATCACTTTTTCCTACCTGACACCAGACCTCACCCGCTAAGGAATGCAATTCTTGCGCACTCAGACGAAACTGAAATTAAACCCTCTGAGAGCCATTTATCGCTGTGTACAAAGGAAAGCCATGGGCCCCTACGGTCTTGGTTGAAAATGCCTAGACCTGGGCGGCCCTTCCTTGCAATTCCTGCTAGCCGAATTGTTCACCAAATGCCTCCGTATGGGCCACTTCCCCCGTCCATGCAAAAAAGGCCGCCTCATACTTCTGCTAAATTCTCCGGTTCAGCCACCAGTCAGCTGGAGAAATACAGACCTATTATTTTTCTGAACACTATGGCCAAAGTGTTTGAGAGATGTATCCTGACCAGATTTCAGTGGCTTGCGGATTGTCATGGATGGTTATTTGAAGATCAATACGGTTTTGTAAATGGTCGTTAAGCGGAAGATGCACTGGCGAGTATCGCTCAATTCATTGAAGAAAGACAAGCTCACCGGAGGAAACCTCTTGTCATCAGCTTGGACATCAGTAAAGCCTTCGGCGCTGTTTGGAGGCCGGCAATCATACCTAATCTTGAATGTCTAAATTGTTCAGAGTCTTAGTAGAAAGCTTTTTGGAAGACCGGAGGGTTTCTTATTCAGCTTGGACAGCAACAGAATGTACGTCCTCCCAGCTCGGCACTTCCCAGGGTTCAGCGCTAAGTCCTTTCCAGTGGAACATAGTCGTTCGGACCATCTTCACTCTTCCCTCCATTAAAGATAGCCGATTAATAGCTTAGGCGGACGACTTCACACTTCTGATTCAGGTTCGTGGTCGCCTACCGGTCTCTGCCACTAACAGCTTTTTGGAGAGGATGACATCTTGGTGCACGATGAATGGTCTTAATATAAACCCCAGTAAGACTCAAGCTTGCCTGTTCCAATGGCGTAATGTCCACCCGAACTTCGAGACAGGGCTTAGAATCCTTGGTCAACCTTTAAACATCAAGAAGACCATCACAGTCTTAGGAGTGGAGTTTGACCAGACCCGCGGAATTTTCGCACACCAACGCAAGTTCACACGTAGATGCAGTTCAACGATTCCACGACTCACCCACTCTATACAGGGTAAATTTGGAATCTCCTTTTCAGCTGGAACTAGAATTTTCGACGCGGTATTGTACCTGCCTTGCTTTACGGAGCGTCAGCATGGGGACGTCGTGCTATCTCCAGCGAAGGCATTAGGTAGCTTAGGAGCCTTCACTACAATCTTTCCTAACGTATACTGAGAAGAGGTCTTTGCACACCAACAGTCTCAGCCATTTCAATCACCGGCAGCCCTCCTCTCGATATTATTGTTAGGTCTTGTACGGCGTTCCTAAAGGAAATCAATGAAGGAAATTTTGAATCTAGACCAGGCCCTTCTTCTTCGCCATACCCTCCGGATAGACGTCAATTGACTTTCAGCCTAAACATCGAGGAGATAATTAACACCTATAATATTTACAGGACGGATCGAAAAATGAGGCTGGGGTGGGCGCTGCAATTGTTCTCTCTTCAGAAGACCAGCATCCCGTTCTCTTATGGCTCCATCCAGACTACACAGCCTTCCAGGCTGAACTTCTGGCTATCCGCTGGGCGGTTCGTCTGGTAGAGGAAGGTTATACTATAAATGAGATCACTATCGCGTCGGACTGCAGATCAGCTCTGTCAGTCATAGGTACGTCAGGTCTATTTCGATAGACATTAGTAGCTGAGATTATTAACGCACTGAACACCAACCAAAACGTAAAGCAGTGTTAGGTGACGGGACACTACGGCATCGACGGAAACGAAATAGCAGACAGAGCTGCTAATAACGCGGCCGTTTCGACCTTAGAGCCATCATTTTTCATCCTGCCTAGAAGCCTGGCCAGTAACCACTCACGCGCGGCAGCCCTAGACGCTTGGACGTAGGTTTATTCCCGGGAAAACTCCAACAGACACCCGAGGAGAATAGCTTATACTCCAGACCGGCTGCTCCAATTCCTCCCTAAGGTCTGTCCTGGAGAAGTCACCATCACCTTACTCACAAGACATGGCCATGTTCGGGCAGACTTGGTTCTCTGGCGTCCTGGGGAAGACCCATCTTGCCCACATTGTATGGAAGAACAACAGACTGTGGACCACCTTCTATTCAGATGCCCTGTTTTCATGCGACACAGAATGAAGACAGCCCTGCTGCTTAAGAATACTTCTCGTTGGCTGGACTCCCCGGTTCTCTGCAGGCATGGAACTTATTGACCAGCTGGTTCGGTTCTGCAATTGGCTCTGTGTAAATATAATCTATAGTTACTGGTTTATACCCGGGACAGCCCAGGCAGTTGGCTTTTCTTGCGCTCCAGGGGCCTTGGTTATCTTTATTTCTCTCTCTAGTTTCTTGGAAAGTTGCTTGTCGAAGGACGTCAAAGTCCGAAAGCTTGTTGAATTTACAGCATTAATAAAAGATACTCGTCGCAGTTAACTTTTATTCCTTCTTTATAATGAGAGGTATTCAATATTTGCGATTTGTCAATTTGAATGCCTTGTTCAGTTGCTATTAGAATAATACCGGATATTCCGGTCTGTTAAACAGTGTAGTCGGTATTGTTGCACCAGGTTGCGACTTGGCGGACGCTTCAACCTTGATTCTCTCCTGTACCGGGTCTTGCATTTTACCAGAGCGTGTTTCAACCATGCTACAAATTTATATAAGGGAATAATGAGATAACTCTACTTTAAGTAGCCTCCAGAATTATTTATTTATTTCTCACATCAAAGAGAGCATTGAAGTCACAAAGTGTACCAAAATACAAATGGTGATTCTATAATACATATATTCTGTTTAATAGAGAATAAGTAAATATAAAATATAAATTTGAATTTAAAATATATGAAAAATAATATTATAAATTAATATAGGTTTATTAGCCATGTGTGTGTGTGTGTGTGTGTGTGTGTGATGCAACACTTCCCCCTCTCCAGAAATCGTCACGTCCTCGTGAGTTACCTCATCAATTCTCTCAAAAAATAGGGTTTGAGTCTTGAGACATGGACAATCAATGGGTCTTGGCCAGGATTATCTTTCGGCTCAATTAAGTAATTTACGTTAGACAGCTTCTTTAATATTCGATATGGGCCAAAATATTTTCTCAATAGTTTTTGACATTTACCGATTTTCCTGACTGGTGTCCAAACTGCCACTAAATATCTTGGTTCATAGATCCTCTCATTGTGTTTTTTTGTCATAGTTTCTTTTCATTCTTTCCTGAGTCTTCTCTGTATTGTTAATGACTACCTCTCTCGTCCTTTCTATTTTATCTAAGTGAGTTTCTATTTATCCGTCGTAATCGTCCATGTTACTGTCCGTTGGGATATTCTCGTCGTCTAAGAGGGACATGGGTTCCCTCCTAAAAAAACAGGAAAAATGGAGAGTAGCCTGTGGTTTCTTGAATCGTGGTGTACGTGTGGGTGATAAAAGGTATAATTTCGTCCCAGTTCTTCTGGTCTGTGTTTACATACATGCTGATCATATTGATTAAAGTTCTATTTAGCCGTGTCGTTAGTCCGTTAGTCTGGGGGTGGTAGCTCGTTGTGAAGCAATGTTTAACTTTGCCCATTTTCATTACCTCCTTCATCAAATTGCTAGTGAATTGTGAACCTCTAACGCTAATAAGAAATTTTGGGGCCCCGTGACGTAAAATAATATGTTCGATTAAAAATGTAGAGACTTCTTTCACGGTTGCTTCTGATACTTACCTTTGTTTCAGCATACTTGGTATAATAATCAGTCAGCACAATTATCCACTTCCTTCTTTTTCGTTTATGGCAAGGGGCCAACAACGTCAATTCCTATTCTTTCAAAAGGGTAGTTAGCTGGGGGAATAGGTTGTAAAAGTCCAGAAGGCAAGTGATTTGAACCTTTCCGACTTTGGCAAAGATGGCACGTCTTTACAAATTCGGAAATATCTTGCAGCATGGAAGGCCAATAGTATTTATTCTTCAATCGGTAAGTGGTTCTGGTGACGCCCAGATGGCCATTCAGCATATGGTTGTGGTATTCTTTCATGATTTCCTTCCTTCTATTCTTTGGAACTACCAGCAACAATGCCCTACCTTCAGGATTTGTATTTTTCTTGTAGAGACACCCATTTTCTTCTTTAAATTTCTGTGTAATTGAACGCTTGTTTCCACTATGGTTCTCCTTAATACTCTCAATAAAATCATCCTTCTCGTCTATTATTTGATTCAGAAATAGTCTTTCATAATTTTCTTCCCATTCGTTTTCCGGTAAGGGTCCTCTAGATAGATCATCAGCGTCCAGATGGTTTTTTACCCGATTACCCGATTTGTGTATAATTTCGAAATTATATTCCTTAATCATCAGTGCCCATTGTGCTAAACGGCCGGTCGGATCTTTCGGATTCTTAAGCCAGCATAGTGCATGATGATCAGTTATGATCTTGAAGTGCCTTCCATATAGGTAGGGTCGTAACTTGGACATTGACCACACAACAGCTAGACACTCTTTTTCGGTATTCGAATAATTTTGCTCAGGTTTGCTCAGTGTTCGACTTAAATATGATATAACTTTTTCTTTATCTGCGAACCTTTGGACTAATGTTGCACCCAGACCTATGTTAGATGCACTAGTATGAATGTAAGTAGTTGCATTCGATTCAAAGTGCCCTAATATTGGGGGATTTATCAATTCTGCTTTAAGGGTTTGAAAAATGCTTTTTCTTGATTTTCTGTCCAGGTAGAAGGTACATTCATTTTATAAGACTGGATAATGGATCAGCATTTTTCGAAAAACCTTTGATAAAATTTCTATAATATGAGCACATTCCTAAAAATAATTGAACTTCTTTTATCTCTTTGGGCAGAGGAAAATCTCTAATAGCCTTGATATTATGCTCCGCTGGTTTTATTCCATGTTGACTAGTTATATGGTCAAGAATCTCCAGTTCTTCGAAAGCAAATTGACATTTTTGTTGTTCAATTTTAAATTTGCCTCGCGAAAACATCTTAAAACAGGTTCTATTCTTTTGAAATGAGTTGAAAATCCGAGCTATATTTGATTACGTCATCTAGATAACATAAGCAAATTTGCCATCTAAGATTACCAAGCATATTTTCCATGTTCCTCTCAAATGTAGCAGGGACATTGCATAGTCCGAAGGGCATTACGTTGAACTCATATAGGCCATGTGCTATAGTGAAGGCTGTCTTTTCCTTATCTTTCTCCTCAACCTCTACTTGCCAATATCCTGATTTAAGGTCAATTGCTGAAAAGTATTTGGATCTTTGAAGTGTGTCCAATACTTCATTAATTCTGGGAATTGGGTAAACATCCTTCACTGTTACATCATTCAATTTTCTGTAGTCAACGCAGAATCTGTACTTACCATCTCTCTTCTTGACCGATATTACGGGGAAGGACCATGGACTCGGGGATGGTCTAATTATGCCGTCTCTGAGCATTTCATCAAATTGTTTTTTTTTTTTATGATTTCTCGCTCTTTTGCGCTCACCCTATACGGCTTGTATTTGATTGTTTGGCGCCTTCTGTATCAATCCGATGTTTCGCTAAGTTGGATCTTCCTAATCCCGACGAAAACAAATCCGCGTACTTTTCCAAAACTTGTTTCAATTGCTCCTTTTCCTTATATGATAAATTTTCGTTTATCTGAAATTGAGGTTCTTCATGCTCCTTTTGTTAACTTTCTTCCATAAGAATCACTTCGGCTGGCTGGCTTCCTGAGCACAATATTTGCTTTTTAAATATTTTTAATGATAGAGGGTAAGGGTTTGTTACCAAGATATATGTTTCCTTATTCGCAACATTTATTAAGCTTCTCGCTAGTCAAAGTCCATTTGTTTGAAACATTTTAAGATTCTCCTCGATGATGTATTCGCCATCCTCTGATTCTACAAATGCCTTAATCAATTTAATAGAAAGTTCTGGTATAATGGCATCCTTTTCACTTTTTATTTTCTTCTGTTGATATTTGATTACGTCACGATTTCCTGTCAAGTCATATTTGATTATTTCACGCTGACAATTAATTTTTGCGTTTATTTTCTAATCTCACCAAGTATAAATATTCGCAAATGTTTTCTAATTGTCACAAATTGATGTATAATTGCGTTGTCATCAAATTATTTATTTAAAACAATATTTCCTACGATGTCTAATTCTTTGCCATCGGGTCCGGAGCACATTTTATCAGGGTTTATCATTTAAAGACCTGTATTAAGAGCTGTACTAAGGTCCTATCCACGATAATGTTCATTTTATATTTGGGGTCCAATCTTTTAATTCCATTTATGGTCGACTTGCTTTGATTGACGGACTGAGGCGAGATGATTAGTTTAAATCTTCCAATGCGGCATATCTATTCCTTGTTTGGATACTCGAGTGCGTGCTATTACTTACGTCAGCGAAGAGCAGAGGTCTAGACTTCTCAGTTTCATTATCCATTCGGATTTCTTCTTCGACCTTGTCTTGTGTAACTATGGGGTCCTTTTCCACAATTCTCACAAATTTGACTCTGCAATACCGCACTACGTGTCCTGGCTTGTTACACTTGTAACATATTGGTCTTCCGTCTTCTGTCCTATTCCTGTTTGTATCTGGACTCTTATTGTATGTTTTCCTTGGGTAGACCAGTTTTGGCTCAGGATTGAGAGTGTAAGATCGTCTAGGGGCAGATACCAGGGGCAGAGGCTTGTTCTGGTAGTACCTAGGAGCGGGGGCCTGGGGCTTGGGGGTGTTCTGGTAGTACCTTGGAGCGGGGGCCTGGGGCTTGGAGGTGTTCTTGTATGATCTTCTGAACGACGGAGTGTTCTTCCATCGCTCTTGATGATGGAGACGAGGAGAGCGTGGTCCATTATATAGAGTTTTCGATTTTTCTACACGTTCTTGGTAATTCTTTTCAAACAAATCCATCTTTTTTACAAATTTCTAGTAGTTCGTTGCTATTTTTAGGAGGGTTAAGGTAGTATTTCTTTAACCCTCCAATAGCCTAGTTTATTTTAGTCTCTTCTTCCATTTGGGTTTCGACCTTGTTGCACAGTACAAGGATATCATCTTTAAACCTGATTGCAGGTTCATACCACTGTTGCATCCTGTTTAGTCTCAACTTCATTTCTTCTTTGCTGGCGTCTGAGGCAAAATCTCCAATTAGAGGGCTCTTGAAATTTTCTCAGCTGGTGAAGCTTATCTTGTGTAGGTTCAGCCAGGTTTTGGCGCTACCAATCATATTCATGGCAGCATAACGGGAAATTGTAGTCTGCCCAATGGTACAGGAAGCCAATTTCTTCAAGAGATTCAATCCACGGGCGAGGGTCATCTGTTCCATCATACTTGGGGATGTCGATGTTGGGATTCAGGACAACTGGGTCGGAACTTGCATCTCCACCAATTGTTGCACCAGGTTGCGACTTGGCAGACTCTTCAACCTTGATTCTCTCCTGTGCCGGGTCTTGCATCTTACCAGAGCGTGTTTCAACCATGCTACAAATATAAGGGAATAATGAGATAACTCTACTTTAGGTTGTCTCCAGAATTATTTATTTATTTCTCACATCAAAGAGAGCAGTGAAGTCACACAGTGTACCAAAATATAAATGGTGATTCTATAATACATATATTCTGTTTATAATACATATATTCTGTTCAATAAAATAAGTAAATACAGGGTGATCCAAAAGTCCCGCACAACTTTAAAAATTAATAACTCCGCGAATATTTGCGCTAGAGCAATGCGGTAAACACCATTGTGTTCAGGATGCAATGGGATTTTTTATGGCAAATAATGAAAAATTCGAAATTGATTTTAGTTACAACTTTATTCGCTAGATGGCGCTCTACCAGAATCAGAGATTCAGCGGCCAAATTGTTCGATAGATTGAAAAATATAACTGAACGACACGTATTTTTCCTTTTTGAATACCAGGAAAGAACCCTAATAATATCAAATGATAAATTAATAAAACACCATTTCGCCAAAAGTTAGAAGAATTGGTAGACGATTTTTAAATACAATCTGAGATATGTAAAATAGGTATATGCAAATTAAAACATGTAGCAAAAAATATATATATTTTAGATGGAGTTTTGTGAAATAGATTGAATGTTTGAAAATAAATACTGATTTCAATACACAATTTTTGAAATGTTAATATAGTACCAAAAATTATGATGGCACTACTAATAGGATTTCGTGCTAAAAGGAATGTGTAGTTTCTTGACTGATTGGCGACAGTTGACTATTTAACTGTATATTAGTCATGATCCAAAAAATAAATATAGAGGGGAGTGACAAAATATATTTGTCGTACTTCATTCCAAATATCCTATAGGTTTGTCAAATGTTATCATTGTTTATTATACTGTACATAATTCTGAAAATGTATTCCCTCAAAAAAAAAAAATTAAATCGACCTTTTGCGTTGAAAAACGTGGTATTAAAATCATTTTGTATTATATTTTGCGCAAAATTTCTAAAGTTGGGGGGGGGGGGGGGATACAGAGAATATTCCTTATGCTATTTCTTTTAATGAGCGAAAAGCGATAAACTAAACATAAGGGGTAAAATTGTGTATACCAGTGTTATTCGAGAAGTTATAACACTTTGGCCTGCACGACATAATATAAAATGTGGGCAAATGATTAAACAAAGTATTACTCTTCACAGAAATAAAAAGAGTCAAGATGTGAGGACAGCATTTATTATTCCCATAACCCAAAACAAAGAGCCGCAAAATATATCACATGAGGTAACTGCCTTCTCTCTTGTATTAGGTCACAATCCTTGCTCAATGTGGCGCCCTTCATTCTCAAATACCTCCTGCAGACGATAGATGACAGAATGGTCACAATTAAATAGTTGAAATTTATAAAACGTGCCATCTGATAGAAGCCTTCAACATGGCCAATGTGGTAGGCCGGCATCGATAAAAACGCGACTTAATGTACCCCCATAACCGAAATTGTAAGACGTCAAGTGTGGTGATATTGGAGGCCACTGGTATATAATGTGACGAATTATCACAGGATTTTCACCGAACGTATCCTTCAGCAATTGTTTGGCACCGCGGGAGAAATGAGGAGGTCCTCCATCTTGCATGAATGTTATTTCGCTTATTGCTTGTCTGTCCTGCAATATGGGAATAACCTTTTCTCTCAAAAGTTGAACATAACGTTCACCAGTTACAAAAACGGTTTTAAAAGTGCTTCCATTGATTTTTTCAAAGAAAAATGGCCCAATAATAAAAGAAGAAGTGAACCCACACAAAACTGTAACTCTGTGCTAATGAAGTGGTATTTCTGTAAAAATCCTAGGGTTTTCTGTTGCCAAAATGAGGCAGTTTTGAATGTTAAATTCTCCCTTTAGATAAAAGTGAGCATCATCTGTTCTTAGAACATTTGACAGCCAGTTTTAATCAATATCAATTTGCCGGAAAACCCATGCAGCGAATTCTTGACGCTTCTCAAAATCGCTGACTTTCAACTCGTGAAAACTTTTAATTTTGTTAGGGTATTTTTATAGAAAAATTCTAAATGTGTGTTCTCTCCAAACTGTTCCATACGAAATCCCCGTTTGTCGAGAAACTTGTCTAGCACTTACTTCTCCATACGTGGATAACGTTTCAATAGCTTCAGCATTCTGCAAAACCGTAACAGCCACTGACTTGCATGTCGATGGTATTCCACTCCGAAGTTTTGCTTTCAGAGATCCAGTTTCCTCAAAACTTTTAATCAATCGCTTTAGAGAGTAGCAACTCATTGGTCCTTTGCCGCTTCGAATATCTTTAAAGGAACGAAACGCTCGTAAAGCTTCAGTGGCAGATTCTGAATCACAATTTAAAAAATTCACCAAGAGTGCTTTATCCTGTAGTGACGGCATTCCAGGGGGAAGGGGAGAAGTTCGACCACACCTCCTTGCGGTCCCCCCTGGACCCTTGGAATATTTGACCAAATTCTGCTTCGTTTCCAAGATGACTAACGTTGCAACGGCACCCATTTTCAAATGAAGAGCAAAACTGATATCTCCAGTAATGCTACCGCGTCCGGGGTAACCGCCGCGTCAGGAGCTGCAGCTCGAGCTCATGATGAGAAATCTACTACGAGGACACAATTCAATCTACTACAACTCAATATAAATGGTACCCAGAGGAAAATAAAGAGCTGACTTGTTTTTCTGTGACAACAATGTACATATTACTTGTCCTCGGGAGACAAAATTGAATCAGAATCTGAGATTCAATATCAAAGATTATACAACACTACGAGAGGACAGACCGGGAAAATTCGGAGGAGGACTTGCCGTTTTGATTAAAACTCTAGAAATCAAATTTAAGGAAATCGCCTATAATCAGAGTAAGCCTAGAGAAAGCACGACAGAAGCTCAGGCAATAGAAATCTATCTTACAGATAAAACAATTCCAATCATAAATGTTTGTCGCTACGATAATACTAGCATCAATACAGGCCTGATAGAGACATTAAGTGAAGCGTCTTCGGATATCGCAATCATACTTGGTGATTTTAACGCCGAAAGACCAACTTGGGGATCCCCTGTCCAGGATAACAAAGGTCAGCAGGTTGAGGACATGCTAACCGACCTCGAATTTACACCGTTAAATAACGAAAAGAACACCTATCTATCCAAGTCCACAGGCACATAATCCGTAATAGACATCACAGCGATAAATTACAACCTCGCACCCACAACACAATGGAAAATTCTGAAAAGTGCAATCAGTGACCACAGACCAATTTCAACAACCCTAAAATTCAAAATTGAGAATGTCCAACAGAATAAAAGACAACTGGAAAAAAATTCACAGAAAAGTTTGAAGAACTGTGCAACGAATAATTTAATCACAGAACGATTGACAAAAAAAAATGGAAAAATTCTCTTCGAACATATCCAAAGCTGCAAAAGTATCGATACCTAGAGGTAGACGAAAAGACCTGTGAATACTTCACTGGAGGGACCACAATATAGAGGCAATGATTGCAGAGAGAGACAATATCAATGAACTTCTTAAAACAAATAAAACAGAAGAAATCATAAAGGAACTCATTGAAATTAGTCACAAAATAGAACAAGAAATTTGGATATTCAAACAAAAGAGAAAAATGGGCAGAATTCTGCGAAAAAAAAAATGGATCCAAAAAAGGAAAGCCATCACTGGAATATGATTAGTGTTATAAAACAATCAAAACCAACATTAATCCTCCAATACTCTAACCGATATGAATAGCGAGAACGAACAAACAGATGGCTGAAATAATTGCTGGATATTTTTCAAGCACTTCCAGACTCAGCTATACGAATGAAGGCAGGACTCTAAAAAATAATGTGAACAGGTTAGTTAAACAAGCAAGAAATTACCATCAACAAGATATTTACTCGAGAGACTTCACACTGAATGAGCTAAACTCATCAATAGAAAAGTTAGATACAAGAGGTCACCATGATCTAATCTTTGGTAAAATGATCAAACACTTTGGAGACGAAGCTTAAATTCAACTCCTAAGAATACTGAAAATTTCCTAGCAAACTGGTAAACTACCAAAGAATTGGAAGATATCAATTATAGTGCCAATACTGAAACCAAACAAAGATGCCAAGGAATGCAAGAACTATCGGCCAATAGCTCTTACCAGCATACTTTGTAAAATAACAGAATGAATTATCCACTCTAGGCTCATAGTCTGGCTCACTAACAATAATAAAATAAACTTCTACCAAACTGCCTAAAGATCCAGACACTGTACAACTGATAAACTGTTCTACTTCTGTCAATCAATAATAGATTTCTAGGGAAAACCGCCAGAGAAGACAACGGCCGTATTCCTGGATATGACCTCAGGTTTTGATCGAGTGTAGAAATTATTTGAAAGGCTGCACAACATCGGAGTAAGAGGAAACACCTTAATCTGGATTGCAGACTTCTTAAGGGGAAGAAGGATAAAGGTTCGGGTCAATAGAACATTTTCAAGGACCGAAGAACATGGGCTGGTGTACCTCAGGGATCTGTGCTCAGTCCTCTACTCTTCTCGCTATATATTAACTGTTATTTATGTAAATAGATGAATATTATTTGTATTATTTAAAGCCTCATTATGTAAAAATATATGTATATATAAATTGGACATTTGTTGTTGGCCATTATCAAGTTTGAGCTCTTGTACGTCTAATTACGACACAACAAAAGTGGCGACGAGGATGCGCGATCTACAGAGCCAGTAAAAAGGAGGAAAACGGCGTCTATGCAAGTATAACAACTACATATTTTAAACTATCTGGATCAAGAAAACACAGGAGTAGAAAAGATCAGCATGCCAAGTTCAAAGTTAATAGTACCTTTTAGATGCTATAGCCCAGTGGAGGACACTTCGATCTTTTTGTACAAAAATTTGAGGCTTTCTTTTTGGCATCTGAAGGAGGAGATTAAAGTACTGATTTTTACCTCGCTACCAGATTCTGAAACGTTGAAGCAGGGAAACGACATTTTCTTCCTGGTCTAATGAAAGATCAACCCTTTGATACTATCATTCAAAGAATTAAGCTGCATTTGGATCCAAAGAAGAAAGTGATACAACAGCGATGCAAATTTTTAAAGAGAATTCAACAGGAAGGAGAATCAATTTCGGAATATCTTAGAAAATTGAAACATTTAGCAATAAATTGTAATTTCGGCGATATGCTGGGAACCATGACGCGAGACCGTTTTGTGGCTGGAATCAAGTTGGAAAGCCTGCAAAAGAAGCTACTACAAGAAAACGACGATGTCACCCTGGATAAAGTTTTGCAGTGGCGATCTCATTCGAACTGGCGGAGATAAATACAAGAGAATTACAAGATAAGTTAGTGGCCAAGATATCCCCTGTGAATGGAAAAGATATGGATGCACTCTTAGAAAATAAAATTAAAGCAGTGATAGAGGCGCCTGAACCTAAATAATTGATGTATATAGTTGTTCATTTGTTTTAAATAAATATTAAATTGATGTATATAGTTGTTCATTTGTTTTGAATAAATATTAAATTGATGTATATATTTGTTCAGTTGTTTTGCATATTTTTCATCTGTGAATTAATCTCATAATTTGGTCTATGAAAATAAAAATATTGGACCAGTGACCAAAACAAACTGTAAATAGATCGCTTAATGTTATATAGTTAGTATAGAGAATTGTTAGGCAGGATATATATATTTAAATGTTATGCTTATGTAACTTTAATCTTAATTGAAAAAAAATATATAAATTATAAATGTGGTATAAATCTTAAAAACAAGCATTAAAACAACTGGCGACGAGGAAAAGCGAATTTTGTAAAGAAAAAATAAATTAATTTGTGAAAAGAAATTATACTTTAAATATGTCTTCAGGTATGTTTGAAAAATTTGACGAGAATTTAGAAAATGTTGAAAATTATATATATCGCTTCAAGCAATTTATGCTAATTTCTAAAACAAAGGAAGATTTTAAGACCCCATTTCTGATATCATGCATCGGGCCTAAATATTTTGGAATCTTGCGAAATTTGGTTTTTCCGGAGGAAGTTGATCAAGTTCCCTTTGATAAATTATGCAAAATCTTATTGAAACATTTCAATCCTAAGACCAATATAATATATGAAAGATTTGTATTCCAGAAAAAGGATCAAAAATCAGGCGAGGCAATTTCGAAATATATAATACGCCTAAAAGAACAGGCTCAAAGGTGTAATTTTGGAGATTTTTTGCAAGAATCCCTACGAGACAGATTTGTTGCGGGCATCATTGATACATCTACCCAAAAGAAACTCCTACAGGAAGAAAAATTAACTTTTGATGGTGGAATCAGCGGATAATGACCTACATAACATCAAAGGATCCGAAAATGCCCATCAGTCCCCACAGCATCTTCATGCCATTAATAATACCTGCAAACACTGTGGTAAGACTAACCATCTACATTATAATTGTTTTTTTAAATCAGCTACTTGTAGAGTTTGTGGTAAAGTAGGTCATATTTCTACAATATGTTATAAAAAAGACAGTTCTGCCCGTAAAAATTGCCCAGAAATTCTAAAAAAACTTTTAATAAATTCAAAAAGCACCCTAATGATAATAATCCTTCGGGATCTCAAAATAGTTTGTCATTGTATAATATAAATTTACATCCTCCTTTGACTGAAACTGTATATGTAAATGATATTGAACTTTTGGCCGAGATTGATACTGGAGCAGCCATTACAACTTTAACTAAAAGTGTTTACGTTAAATATTTCAAAAATATAGTGTTAAACAAATGTAATACAATCTTAACAGGCTATAGTGGTTCTAAAATACCTAATTTGGGCAAGGCTAAATTTAATATAAAATTAAGAAATGTTTCTAGGATCATTGAAATACTAATAACTGATTTAAATTGTTCTAAATTTCTTTTGGGAAGAGATATCCTTAGTTTTTTCAATATTTCTTTTAATTATTTACATAAATTGGACTCTTTTAATGTAGATTCACTTATAAATGATTATGGATCCATTTTTGAATACAAATCAGGCCCTATTAAAGGCATCAAATGCCATCTGGATGTGAAGGCTGACTTTATCCCAAAATTTTATAAATTCAGACAAGTTCCTTTTGCCTTAAAACAACTTGTAGAAAATGAAATTGATAAATTGGTTGATTTGAATATTTTGTCTCCAATAGATAAAAGTGATTGTGCTTCACCACTTGTTTGTGTTGCAAAATCAAATGGCCAAATTAGACTTTGCGCTGATTTTAAAAAGAGTTTAAATCCTTACTTAGAGGATGTCAAATATCCTATTCCTAACATAGATTCAGTCTTGAGTAATTTTCAAGGAAAGAAATTATTTACTAAATTAGATTTGTCAAAGATTTACCATCAAATTGAGATGGATGATATTTCAAAAAAGTATTTGGTTGTCTCCACTCACAAAGGTTTATATAAATATAATCGTTTGGCCTTTGGTATAAAGACTGCTTCTGAAATATTTCAGAAGACAATGGAATCCTTCTTCTCGGGAATCACTGATGTTTACATTTATTTTGATGATATTCTTATTGCATCAGAGGATTTGGAAAGCCATTTAGATATTCTTAAGAGAACACTTAATATTCTTAAAGAAAATAATTTTACAATAAACAAAAATAAGTGCTTGTTTGTTAAAAATGAGATTGAATATCTTGGGCATAAAATTAATGAATTTGGTATATACCCCTTGAAAGACAAGCTAGCTTGCATAAAGAATTGTCCCCAGTTCCTAAGAATATAACTGAATTAAAAAGCTTCCTTGGATTTTTGTCATTTTATAGTAAATTTTTGCCAAATCTTTCAGATTTAGCATATCCTTTTTACAACCTATTAAAAAAGAATGTGAAATGGTCTTGGAATGCTGGGACAGATAGATCCTTCAATTCCTGTAAAAATGCATTAGATGAGACCACATGTTTATCGCATTATTCCCTAAATTTGCCTTTGATTCTCTCTTGTGATTTAAGTCAGGTGGGAATAGGAGCAACCCTTTCACATTTGAAGGATGGGGAGGAAAGGCCTGTGTGTTTCATTTCCAGAACTTTAAATGTTCATGAAAGAAAATATTCTCAAGTTGAAAGAGAAGGACTTGCAATTGTTTTTGCAGTAAATAAATTAAAAAAATTACCTTTTTGGTAGGAAATTCAGCATTTATACTGATCACAAGCCCTTAATAACTATTTTTGGAGATAAAACAAATTTGCCTCCACTCATTGCAAATAGACTTCATAGATGGGCTCTAACTCTTTCAAATTTTAGTTTTGAAATTAAGTATAAAAAAGGAAAGGATAATATTATTCCAGATTTCCTTTCTAAATTTCCAGAGTTTCAAGAGAGTAATTTGGAATATAGTGATGGGAGTGGTGAAATTTTACTCTTAAATACTTCCATCATTGACCATGTTCTTGTGGCTCATGAAACACATTTAGACAGAACTTTATTCAAATTGTATAAAATTATTGAGACAGGGGAGTTACCCTCAAGTCCCAATGATGATCTCATTCCTTATTTAAAAAGGATTGATGACTTTACCATTCTCCAAAAATGTATTTTTCTGGAGAATAGAATGGTTATCCCAAAAAGTCTACATGAAAAGGTACTTCAATTGTTACATGAGAGCCATGCAAGGACTAATAAAATGAAAATGATGGCTCGTTCATCTATTTGGTGGCCCGGCATGGACTCTTCAATAGAAATAATTACAAAAAATTGCAGAACTTGTCTTTCTAATGAAAGTTTGCCTCCTCAAAGGACTTAGAGTTGGCCTAAATATGCAGGACCATGGAGGAGGGTTCACATGGACTATTTCAATTTCAAAAACAAACTGTTTTTACTAGCAGTAGATTAATTTTCTTCATGGGTTGAAGTTTCTGAAGTACCATCTACCAGTGCATATTTTTGTATAAATTTTATGAGAAATTGTATTGCTCGCTACGGATTTCCACAAGTAGTGGTTTCTGATAATGGTCCTCCTTTCTTTAGTAGTGACTTTGGTGATTTTTTGTCTAAGAATGGCATATCCCATGTGACATCTCCCCCATATCACCCAAAATCGAATGGACAGGCAGAAGTCTCTGTAAGAGAGGTAAAGAAATTGCTAAAAAAGCAATTATATGAAAATGAGCAGGTGGAACTAGATTTGGCTCTGTCCAGGGCTTTGTTCTTTATAAGGACCGATGTAAATATTAGGAAAGGGACATCACCTGCGGAACTGTTTCTTGGAAGAAAGATCAGATCAAGACTTTCTGTGTTGTCAAAAGAAGAAGTAAAAGTCTCCAAAGTCAATGGTCAATATGTTAACAGTGAATTTAAAGTGGATGAGACTGTGAAATTTAGGTGGATTACTAATGGGCATCCCTCTTGGTATACAGGAAAGATAATTAAAATACTAGGAAGGAATGTTTATTTAATAAAACAAGGTGACAGTAAAAAAAAGTTAATCAAAACTACATTTAAAAAAATGTTGCCTGGTAAATCACATCCCACTAATATGAATGATGCTGAACGTGTGCCAACTCCAATCTCGGAGGAGAAAAGAGTTACAACCCCCAGGTATCCTCAGAGGGAGCGCAGATGTCCGCAGAGATATGGAGAGTAAATAAATAAATAAGGGGGGCCAAGCCTAAGAAGGGGGAGTTGATGTATATAGTTGTTCATTTGTTTTAAATAAATATTAAATTGATGTATATATTTTATTCAGTTGTTTTGCATATTTTTCATCTGTGAATTAATCTCATAATTTGGTCTATGAAAAAAAAAATATTGGACCAGTGACCAAAACAAACTGTAAATAGATCGCTTAATGTTATATAGTTAGTATAGAGAATTGTTAGGCAGGATATATATATTTAAATGTTATGCTTATGTAATTTTAATCTTAATTGAATAAAATATATAAATTATAAATGTGTTATAAATCATAAAAACAAGCATTAAAACAATAATGTTTCGCAATTAAGATATTTCATAGGACTCTTAATTTATTATTATAGATTCATAAAGAATATAGCAAACATTTTAGCGCTATTCTATCAACTTTTGAATAAAAATTGTAGAAGGAATTGGACGAAAGAATATCGAATGTTATTTAAAAAATGTAAATCATTATTAATGGACTATGGACTAGGCGTAATTCTGAGTCATAGAAATGATAGAAAGGAAGAATGGCCTATAGCTTTTGCTTCTAGAACATTAAATGAAGCGGAAAAACGTTTCTCTCAACTAGAAAAGAAAGCGTTGAGCATAAATTTTGTCGTTGAGAAATTCAGACAATACTTACTGGGACGAAATTTATATTAGTCACAGACAACCGACCCTTAATTCATATATTTTCACCTCATAAACCAATTCCCATATGTGCATCATCCAGAATTAAAAGATGGTTCTTAAAATTAGCTGCATTTAATTATACTGTGGAATTTCGAAAAATTAGTGATAATTTCAATGTTGACGCATTGTTACGTCTTCCTTTAGAATCGAGTGTCAGGGAGTCTCTTGATGAAGACCAGGTACTTCTTCTTAGGAAGTCGAATGAGGTACCGTTCTCTTTTATGGAGGTGGCTAATTAGACGCCCCAAGATAAAATACTGTCTATAGTATTAAGGAATGTTAGAGAAGGAAACCGGACATTTACAAGGGTACCGAGAGAAAACCCACTAGCTCCTCATTATAAGATCAATGAGGAATTAAGTTTGGAGTTTGGTTGTCTTCATTGGCGTGAAAGAGTCGTAATTCCCCAAAAATTAGATCTTTAATTTTAAATGACTTGCATGAAATACACATGGGGATTGTTAAAATGAAGATGTTTGCCAGACGATATTTTCTGGTGGCCAGGCATAGACAGTAACATCGAGGAGTTAACTAGAGAATGTAGAGTATGCCAAGAATCGAAAGCATGCCCCCGGCTACAAACTCGGAATGGACTTGGCCCGAAAAACCGTGGCATCGACTTCATCTTGATCTAGCGGGTCCGTTCATGGGAAGAATGTTTTTGGTTCTCGTGGACGCATACTCAAAGTGGATAGAAATTTTTATCATCAAAGATATTACCATCAAAACGATTATAAATCATCTTAGAGAAATTTTTGCCCGATTTGTTTTGCCCTAATTTTTGGTAACAGATAACGGAAGACAGTTTGTCTCCGATGAATTCGAGAAATTTACCAAAATGAATGGTTTACGGGAGGAGGTTCCAGAGGTTACATCAGGAAACAAGGAGGAGACTGCTTCTGTGCACGTGCCCTCTTGCACTCCTAGACCAGGGCCGTTGCTGTGCATGTGCCCTCTTGCACTCCTAAACCGGAGCCTGCCACTGTGCAAGTGCCCTTTCGCAGTCCTAGACCTCAGAGAGCCAGGAAACCCCCAAACCGACTGGAGTATTATTAAGGGGGGATATGTGTTGTATATGTAAATAGATGAAGATTATTTGCATTCTTTGAAGTCTCATTATGTAAGAATATATGTGTATATAAATTGGACATTTGTTGTTGGCCAAACGAAAAGAATAAGAGCTAAAAAAAGAGTCATGGTCAAGTTTGAGTTGTTGTACGTCTAATTACGACACAACCTTAACAACATCCATCCTCACTGAAGACACAAAAGTTGCCTGTAATGTAGATTATATAGCCATATGGTACACAAGTAGTAGTATAGAAATATCAGAAAAATACTGAACACATCAATGAGAGGACTGGAGAAGTAGGCAATGAAACTCAAAATGACCATATACCCAATAAACACAAACCTATAGGTCTCCTTCGCTGACAGGAAAAAAGGCATGAATTTAACTCCAAAATAAGCATAAACAACCATATAATTGGTGTGATACCTGATGAGTAATTGCGATTTACAGAACACATAATCAGCACCTCAAATAGAGCTACCAAAACCTAAACATTCTGAGAAGGCTATGTGGAACAAATTGGGGAGCAAAACCCAAAATTCTCAGAACAACATATATCACCTTAATAATGCCAATAATGAAATATGCAACACCTGTTTGGGCTCCCTCAAGTTCATCACTAAAAAAAAGACTAGACAGTGTTCAAGCAAAAGCGGCCAAATTAATCACTGGTTTTGTTTCAAATACCAACAATTAGAAAATTCAGAGAGAATGTGGTCTAGAAATACTTTAAAGCAGAAGACAATTAAAAACAATAAAATTCACCAATAGCTTAAAAACAAAAGAAACCGAACACATATTCCATAAAACCTATTTAAACTGGACACAAAAAGAAAGGTTCAAAAGATCTTCAACACTTCAGTACGACAACAATATTAGAAAGAGCATAAATATGAAACATAATGAATTTCAAATTCGAGAATAACCACAATATTTCTTACCCCATTGCATCAAATGTAATCATCAATCTTACTCTGAATGAACCCTGCAATAAAAAAGAGAACAAAAACATACTTAAAAAGAAAGGACTTGACACAATCGGTTTATGCGATCAGATAAATTATTTAACAGCATATACAGATGGATCATCAGACTTTACCATAAGTAATGAAGGGGCTGGAATTAACATAATACTCCAAGATGGAACATACATATAAATCAAAGAAAGAGCAAGAAAGATTTCGTCAAACTTCACTTGTTAACTGACAGCTATCTGGAAAGCCCTTGATGTATGCCTTAACCAACCATCCCTGCATCAAGCAGAAGGAATTATAATAGACCGTACAACGACTTCATATCCGATCTTGAAGCAATTTAGAAGGGCAATACTATAATCACACAGAAAATACACTCGTTACTTACTCAACTGATATCATTGGAGAATAACTGCATTCTACAATGGATTCCTGCCAGTGTTTGGATAGGGGGTAATGATATGGCAGTTGAATTTGCAGAGGAAGCCAGAAAGTTGAGCCAAAGGAAAGAACAAATGTCATTATTTGACGCTAATGCTTTTGCAAAATACAAGATAATTAAACAAAAAATAAGAAAAGATCAAAATGTGAAATAAACTCCAAGAGAAAAATGACAAAACTATAACAAGATTTAGAACAAACATTATAAAGGATGACAATACATTCAGATGGCACAAGAACTTATAGAACATGCAACAACTGTCTTGGTGTGGAACTAACACCTACCCACATATTCTCATGTCCGCAGCCTTGCATAAAATTGACATAGACCCAGAGCAGCTGCTTTACACACCCAAGATAGTGGACAATGCTGCTGCTGCTGTGATAGAGATGCATGGAGACATCTGAGGCTCTTTATTGGACACGACAAAAATAACAACTGCATTCCAGCGTAAAATAAATCATCAGAAATAGATAAATATTTTTCAAATGAATTAAAATAAATATAATCGATACTGAGAGAGAGTTGAGTTAAAAAAATTAGAAAATTATTATTTTCGAAATTTAAATAGCTGAGAGGATTCCAGCAAACCGCATCTAAAATATCAGTTTTTTTTTTTTTTGCTACATGTTTTAATTTGCATATACCTATTTTACATATCTCAGATTGTATTTAAAAATCGTTAACCATTTCTTCTAACTTTTGGCTAAATGATGTTTTATTAATTTATAATTTGATATTTTTAGGGTTCTTTCCTGGTATTCAAAAAGGAAAAATACGTGTCGTTCGGTTATATTTTTCAATTTATCAAACAATTTGGCCGCTGAATAGCTGATTCTGGTAGAGCGCCATCTAGCGAATAAAGTTGTAACTAAAATCAATTTCGAATTTTTCATTATTTGCCATAAAAAATCCCACTGCATTCTGAACACAATGGTGTTTACCGCATTGCTCTAGCGCAAATATTCGCGGAGTTATTAATTTTTTAAATAGTGCGAGACTTTTGGATCACCCTGTATAAATTTGAATTTAAAATATATGAAAAATAATATTACAAATTAAAATGAAATAGGTTCATTAGCCATTTTATGCAACATTATAACCCTTCAACAAATTTTCAGCCTGCTCTTTGGTGGTTGTGCAGTGTCCAGAAGTGTGCCAAACAAATGCGAGGCAACATGCTCTCTTCCATTTTCATAATCCTCACCCAAAAACTAAAATCTTTTTAATAATTACAACTTCCAGTGATACTCGTCCGCGCTCTATTCTCAGCATAAACCCATGAGTATATTTTGGTAAATTCAGGTAGCGTCTTAGGAAGATGTTCTGAACTTGGTCAACTACCTTTATTTTGTCAAGTGCACAAAAGGTTGTGGCGTATAGTATGTGAGAAAAGGTGGTGGCGTATAGCATGTGAGACAAGATAGTCGACTCAAGTAAGTTAATTACTGCATTTAAAGAGTTCATCTTGAATTTTGTCAAGACCTCCCTTACGGTACCAATTGCTGCCAGGTCTTTTCCCTTGTAATATGCAAATACTTTGATTAGTGAGTTTGCACTTGTAAGCGGGCAACCTAAGTATTGACATTTCATAGTAAAAGACAGATGCCGCTCTGATCTGATTTTTTGAAAATATCCATTAAGTCATTTATAAAAGTAAAAATAAGTACGGTGACATCGGTTCCCTTTGTAAACTCCCGAGCGCACTTGTATTGACTCAGTGAATGAGTTATACCATCGCACCACCGCCGTCAATTTTTGTATAATTACTTTTAATTAAGTTAAATAAACGCTGGTCTACTAGTTTTCTCCATAGTAATGAGTAGGGGAAATATCGAAGGCTTTTTTCAAATCCACTAGAAAAATGTGTAACATTTTATTATCTTTCGTCCTAGGGTGATTTGAATCAAGGATAATAGAGTGAATTTGTGATCGGGGCAAGAGTGACTGCCTATGAATTCCGCATGATTCTCAGGAACAATCTCTATCCTTTCAATCCAGATGTATAGACGAGATTTGAGGATTGATGTGAGTAGTTTTGCTATTATAATTAAGAGTGCGATGCCTCAATGGTTAGAGGGATTGTTTCGATCACCATTCTTGAAAATTGGTTGAAAAACTAATTTTAACCGGGAATGATATCGGGAATTCAGATGTTCTCAGGATTCTATTGAATATGCCTTTAAAATAAATCAAATATTCTTTAGGGAGGGCTTTTATTGCTCCATTCATTATGTCATCAAAAACCTATTATCACCTTAGAGGATGAACTTACACATTTATCTTCTGTATGCTTGTAATATTGTCTTCAGATATATATTTGGGAGCGTTAAAAGGGTGGTTTGCCTATGCGACCATATCGCAGTATTGTAACACTATAGTGGCAACATTTTATTACAAAGACGTTTCGGGGCCTTTCAATTGCGACTCTTGAAGTATTTATAGTTACAGATGCCTACCAAAAATGTTTAGCGACTTCCACGTCTGTATTCATAACTTTTTATTTCTTCTCAGTAACGACTCACGTTGGATTTAATTAGCACCAATACAATATTTTCTGTGTAAAAGAACGAATACTGGACTCTATTCTGGATCTATAATAGCGTAATTGCAAATCCTAAATGTGGCAAGGATCAGTGAGATAACGATTTTCAATGATAGACAATTATCAAAATATAGTAAAATATATTAATCCAAGTACGTGCTTATATACAGGAAGAAACTCTCCCTAACATATATTTGCTTGGAGGAAATAACTACGCTAAAGTTTAAAATATAAATGGAAGATATTAAATAAAAATACCAAAGCGATCAATGCCCAAATGAATGTGTGGGCCAAACATCACATTATACCCAGCGACCCTAAATCTAGCAAGGTCTCCCAGCGGACAATTTATGGCTCCAAATTAGCATCCCGCTCTGCGAGGTCAGCACATTACCGAAAGTTTTTAGGATCCGAGAATTATTGTCGCCATGACAAAGGCTCGACAAGGCCTGATCAATCACCTCCGGAGGTCTGATTTGTCTTCTTCTTTGTCCAGAGAGCCGGTCAATGGGAGCGATGAAAAAGTGGGAAATTTAATTAATGGTCTCACAACTCCATTAGATCACAAAATCTTGACGCCGTTTTTTATTATTATTTTAGATTTTTGATTGAAACTCACCTTTTGGAATTGTTTTAAATCAATATTGCAATATTTTAAGCCAATATATTTTATATCTGTCAAGACAAAATTTATTTGTAAAAGAAACATATCGAGCTCTAATATACATTTGTATATAAATATAAATTGAAGATTCATTGCATCGATCAATGCTCTTCCGCAAAATCTCAATTGAGCCTTTTAAGCACACAACATATTGTCACGGTAGAGATAACGAGTATTACAAAAGTTTAAGTAAAAATAGTTAATTTTGAAAATGCAAAACTATATCTAAATATTTATTTACAAGTAAAATATATAAGAATCGTAAGGAGTGATGACTATGCAAATATTAATGATGATATACCACAGAATATTTAAAATAATTATTCAGTGACATTGCCCCCTTCCTAGATGAACAGCGTCCCGCTGTAATTATCACTTGAACAGATCAGCATGGTCCTCAGGGTCATGGTAGGGTTTCATTCTTAGTACATGGACAAGGTCTCTTGTTTGGCGTCTCCTGGTTGGTTGGTCCACAGGTTCAACTTCGAAGGTCACGTCAGAAAGCTTCCGAGTAACCCTGTATGGCCCGAAGTACCTTTTCATCAGTTTTTCTGAGAGTCCCACCTTTCTTATCGGGATGAAAATCCATACCAGGTCACCAACGTTGTAATCCATTGCCTCGTGCTTTGAGTCATATCTGGCCTTGTCCTTTTCTTGGGCTTTCAAGGTTTCTAATCTTGCTAGCTGCCTAGTCTCTTCGACTCGCGAGGCAATCTTCTGACTATAATCCTCTTGGAGATCTTCATGCGGATTTGGGAAAAGAGTGTCTACAGTTGTTTCGGCTTCGCGTCCATGAATCAGTTTAAAAGGGATAAAACCTGTCGTATCTTGTTTTGCCGTGTTGTAGGCGAAGGTAACGTAGGGCAGGATTACGTCCCAGTCCTTCTGTTCAACACTTACACACATAGCGATTATGTTGGCTAAGGTTTTGTTTAACCTCTCCGTAAGTCCATTCGTCTGGGGATGATACGCTGTCGTGAACCGATGTATCGACGAGCATTGATTGGTGAGTTCCGCAATCAACTTGGATTGGAATACTCGTCCTCGGTCCGTGATGATTTCTCTGGGGGCTCCGTGCTTGAGAACTACATCTTCCATTAAGAACTTGGCTGCTTCTTTTGCTTCCCCTGTGGGTAAGGCTATAGTAACGGCAAATCGGGTAAGATAGTCAGTACAGACTATGATCCATTTATTACCAGTATCAGACTTGGGAAATCTTCCAAGGAGGTCCATTCCAACTCTCTGAAAAGGGGAGGTTGCAGGAGGTATTGCCTTAAGTAGTGCGGGTGGCTTTTGAGTTGATTGTTTCTTTCTTTGGCACTCTTTACAATGGGCGACATACTTCCGTATGTCCCGGAGAAGTCCTGGCCAGAAATATTTGTTTTTAACTCTCTCATATGTCTTCGAAAATCCAAGATGACCTGCTGTGGGAGCGTCGTGTAAACTTTTCAGTAGTTCTAAGCGTAAGTGCCTGGGAACAACTAAAAGGTGTTGGTTTCCCATGGGGTCGAAATTCTTTTTGTATAAGATTCTTTTTAACATTTTATATCCTTTCGACTCTGCACCAAATCTTTCTGTTTCTTCTATCAATTTACTAATTTTAGGGTCTTTTCTTTGTTCAGCCTCGAAGCACGTCAGAGCAGTTATTGAGGGTATATCATCATCCTCATCATTGTATGCTTCTTCCGATTCAAGTTGGAGAGGATTTCGAGAAAGACAGTCGGCATCTTGGTGTTTGCGTCCACTTTTATAAACAACTGTTACGTTGTATTATTGGAGTTTTAAAGCCCATCTTGCTAGTCTTCCTGTCGGGTCCTTCAGGTTAGATAACTAGCAAAGAGCGTGGTGGTCAGTGACGATGATAAACTCACGACCAAAAAGGTACGGTCGAAATTTGTTGATGGCCCATATTGCGGCCAAGCATTCTCTTTCCGTTGTTGAGTAATTATTCTCCGCCTTAGATAAAGTTCTTGAAGCATAACCAACTGGCCGCTCCTTCCCATCGTTGATCTGTACGAGGACAGCTCCAATTCCATAACCGCTGGCGTCAGTATGAAGCTCGGTTGGCAGTTGTTCTTCGAAATAGGCAAGAACAGGTTCAGACATCAATGCTTTTTTCAAGGAATCAAAAGCATCCTGTTGGTCAGAGTTCCACGTGGATTTATTATATTTTTTGAGGACTTCGTGTAGAGGAGCAGCTTTCTCAGCAAAATTTCGATAAATCTACGATAATAGGAGCATAAGCCAATGAAGCTTCTCACATCTGTTATAGATTTTGGGGTCGGAAACCTGGCGATAGCTTCAATCTTTTCTGGATCGGGATAAATACCTTTATATCGACGCGGTATCCAAACACTCTTATTCGTTTGGTTCCGAAAAGGCACTTTTTGGGGTTGAGGCGTAGCTCGGCTTTGTCGAGACATTGTAGTATGATTTCAAGCCGGTGTAAATGTTCGTTGAACGATTTGGTAAAACACCACGATGTCGTCCAAATAACAGAGGGCCATCGTCCATTTCAGGCCTTTCAATATCTTGTCCATCATGCGCTCGAATGTTGCAGGGGCATTACACAGGCCAAAGGGCATGACCAGGAATTCACAGAGTCCATCAATGGTAATAAAGGTAATTTTTTCTCTATCTGCTTCGTCGACTTCTATTTGCCAATATCCCGAACGAAGGTTTATTGATGAATAAAATTTGGCTCCTATCAGGGAGTCAAGTGTATCATCGATTCGAGGTAGTGGGTAAACGTCTTTTTTAGTAACCTTGTTTAGTCGTCTGTAATCCACACAGAAACGCCAGTTACCATCCTTCTTCTTCACTAAATAACCGGCGATGACCATGGACTTTCTGAATGACGTATAATCCCGGCGTCTAGCATTTTGTCTACTTCCGTTTGAATTGCTTGGCGTTCTGTAGGGGAGACTCGATATGGTCTATGCTTAATAGGCTGATGGATTCCAGTTTCAATTTTATGTTTGGTTACTGAAGTTTGCTTTACTGGTTCATTATTTTTATCAAATATTTTATCATGTCGCTTTAAAATTGATAAGATTTGAGACTGCTGCTCCTCTGATAAATCATCACTAATTAGATTTTGTAAAAATTTAAAGTCACCTTTATCAGCATGACTGGCATGATTCACATCTTTCACCTCCTTATTAAATTCAGAACATTCTGAAATAGCCGTCAAGTTATTTTCTTCAACCCTTTGAATTTTTCCCAGGCACATTCCCTTAGGGAGTATTTGAGCTGTGGTGCCAGAATTTACGATTCAAAGTTTTCCTTTATTATGGGAAAGCCTGAATAATGCACAGGGAAGTGTTAACCCTTTTCCTATTGATACATTTTTCGAAGTTTCAAAAAGTACCTGATTTTGCCCATTAAGCTCTTCACTCATAACATTTATTAGTTTGGTAGATTCGGCTGGGATTACGACGCTTCTGCTAGCCACAACCTTTCCCATGGAAGCTGGTGAATTTAATACATCCTTGGTCTCTTCCAATCTGATTTCGGCGCGTCCACAATCAATCACGGCATTTGATGCTTCTAGGAAATCCCATTCGAGGATAATACTTGGGTTACTATTAGGGAGGACGATAAACTCAAGCGGCTGTTCCAATCCATTGATGCTCAAGCTGATTGTGCATCGGCCGATCGATGTAACATTCTTGCCATCAGCAACTTTCAGAGTCATTCCGCCATCCTTGAACATGGTATTTTTTAATTGTCGTCTTAATCCATTATAGATAACCGAAAAAGAGGAACCTGAATCGACTAGAGCAGAAAACGCAATGTCATCAATGATGATTTCGACATAATTTTGTTGTAATTTAGCGGCTGTCGATGATGGAGGGTTTTTCACACCCGCGACTTCCCCCTCGAAAGAAGACGCGACGCTTAGTTTTTTTCTAGATTGTAGCGGCGTGGGGATTGGCTTGTATGGCGGCCTGGGGAAATGGACTTGCGTCTTGGGGATCTTCCTCTGTTTGGATACGGCGATTGTCTGCGGTAGGTTTGGCTTCTTATGGCTTGGTGGTTACCCATTTGAGGTTCTTGGGTGCTTGGTGCATGTCCTTCGGGTCTCTGCGTCCATTGTCGGCGTCCTCTAGAATATCGCTTAACATGGCCTGGGCGGCCGCAATTAAAACATATTGGGATGTTGTCATGCGTCCTCTATTCATCCGTTCTTCGTTGTGGTGGCGTCTGGTTATATATGGGTGTTTGGGTAGGGTACTGACGTCGTGGAACCTGGTTGAATGTACGTGTTTGGTTGGGGTACGACTGTCGTGGTGGAGGCCTTTGAATAGGCTTCGAAATTGCAGCTACGTTTTTTTCAATCTCTTCTCGGATAATCTCTTTCAGAGAAGATGGTTCAGGGGTAGTTGACTCCGGATTTAGTGCGCGATGAACCACTTCACGCACGATGCGTCGGACCAAGTCTTCCATTGATTCAGAGTCTGCTGAACCGATGGCAGCAACATTCGGTAGTCTGTCGAATACTACACGTTTATTTACACGTTTTTTATTTGAAGCCTCGATTTTTCGGCACCATTTAATGAACTCATCGATAGATGCGATGTCTAAAATGATCATTGACTGATATATCTCTTCCGATATTCCTTTCGTCAAGTGTGCGATTATTTAATTTTCCATCATAGCCGGATCTACTTCTCTGCACAGATGGAGAACATCTTGAATGTAGGAATCACTGGTCTCCTCCTTCCCCTGAGCTCGAGTTTTGAGGTTCTCTGCGAGCTGAACTTTTTGGGTGACATGATGTCCGAAATTCTGAGAAAACATTTTCACAAAAATATCCCATGAATTAATTTTCACTTCAACATTTTCGTACCATCTGTGCGCTGTTCCTTGGAGGAAAAAATAAACATTTGCGAAGCACATTGAATCATCCCAGCAATTATAGCGGGCGACGCGATGGAACTCCTTCAACCATTTTTCTAGATTCTGGTTGCGTTCTACAGTAAAAATAGAAGGGTTTCTAAATGGTTGAAAGTGGTACTCACTCATTTTTGTCTGTGTCTCTTGATTGACCATAGCGATGTTTTCCTCAGGTTCTAGTCCTTGTAGTCTTCGGCTTCTTCTAATGGCTTGGGCGTCGAGGGAATATTCCAGCTTCTCCACCAGTTGTCACGGTAGAGATAACAAGTATTACAAAAGTTTAAGTAAAAATAGTTTATTTTGAAAATGCAAAACTATATCTAAATATTTATTTACAAGTAAAATATATAAGAATCGTAAGGAGTGATGACTATGCAAATATTAATGATGATATACCACAGAATATTTGAAATAATTATTCAGTGACAATATTAGACAAAATAATTAAATTTAGCGTCATCTATCGCTATTATAAATATTTTAACGCTATTTTTAGAGCGAACTGAGGATTACAAATGGCGAAACCGTTGAGAGAGTTCGCCACTGATGAGGTCTACCTTCCCTCTTTCAATTTTTATTCATTGCTGTATAAGAGGTCTGTAGAAATAGACCATAATTGTGTGTTCTAAAAAATGTGCGTTGAAATATACATTTATTTATTTTATTTATTTATTACAAAACACACGCTATATCCTATGTGGATATTTGCATGTAGATGTTTAATCTATTTTATGTACATAGTTTTAAATATATATACAAATTATTAATAGTTTTAGATAGAAAAAGTGAAAGTCTTTTAAATTTACATTTTAGAGCAAAATAAATTATACAATAAACAAATATTATTTATATACATATTATCAAAAGTCCAATATATCTTTGGAATTACAACCACTAAACCAGTGGTACAAATATACTAATTAAAACTAGAAATTTCAATTATTAATGTAATTCAAGTCCACGGAATTTGAGATAGAGTCTACAGAACTTGTTAATTTTTTTATATTCTTCTTTACTGGAAACCATTTGGCTTAAACTAGAACTGTTCGTTCGACATTGTACTCTCAAATCAGCAACAAGTGGGCACCGGATTAAAATATGCTCAGGGTTGTGATCTTCTTGGTCACATAAGCAGATTGAAGAATCAATTCTGCCAATTCTATATAATTATGTGTTAAAGTCTCCATGCCCCGTAAAGAATGGAATATTATGAAATTTGGCTGGATAAATTTGGGTAATCTTGAATTTTCAAAAATTTCTCTGAAATTATCATTTGAATCTTCATAGTATTTTTGATTTTTTCATTTATAAAGTTAGATATTATCATTCTTTTTGCTGGATCATTTTTATTATAATCTATTTCAACTTTAGGTATGTTTGACAGAATGAATTCTGTAATTTTAGGTATTCTTGCGAGAACATGTGTACAATTCGAAGATGTTGCATTATATGCATGTATACAGTGTTTAAGAATTTTATACTTTAGTGAATCTATTTTGTTTTTAAATCTCGTGTTTATATATGGGTACCAGATTGTTGAACCATTAGTTATTGTGCTTCTAAATAAGGTCTTATATAATGTTAATGATCGCTCACTATCCAATCCCCACGATTTTTTTGTTAAACCAAGAAGATATCCACTAGCTCTAGTTGTTTTTGAAATAACACTGTCGATGTGAGGCATAAAATCTAATTTGTTCTTTTTTCGGTGATTCTTGAAAGTTAATCCTAGTATTTTTAGGTTTTCAACTGGTTTGACAAGATTATCATGCAAGGTAATTACATACTTTTTGCAGTTGAATAAATATAAAATCTTTGATTTCTGTCTAGATATTTTAAGTTTGTTGTTTGCACACCACATATTTATATGTTGTAACTAAAATTTTTAAACTAATTATTATAAACTCAGGCTTTTCATAAATATATATATTAATAAAGGGGAATTTTTTTTTATATATTCACATTATATAGACATGTGAATAGATTTTATTTTTAAACATTTATTTTCCTTTGCAGATGCGGTTAAAAATCCGTGGGTGAAGTAGAATGCGTCTGCCTTTGTCATTAAGACTGGGAGCACTACTCAGTGGGAGGCCGACTTAGCTCCAAAATAAATGGGCTCCTCTGACATGAAGAACAGACGCCATGTGCAGCCGCTTCTAACATGGAGTACAAACGCTGCTCATCCTGTATACTTGGATTAGGAGCCCTTACAGGGTACTATCAGCAGGGCCTGCTGAGCCCAGGTTTTTTAGTCAGCTTGTTACTGCTCCCCCTCTTTCTTTTTCATCCGGGCTTGGGACCGACAAGGGCGGAGTTGACCTATCACATAAAAAAAAACTGTAATTCGACCATGTTTTGATTTCCCGACATACGGCATATCATAAAACAAACCGTAATTCGACACTATCGATAATTCAACCATTTTAAAATTTAAACTCCAACAGTTGAATTTCGTTTAAAAACCTTATAATTATTAACAACATATTAGGCTGCACAGAATTCACATAAATGCAGAGAATTAATATTAAGAACAATGAGTAAAATAAGTAAATAAAGTGAAGATCAAAAATAAAATAATTGAAAATATTTATTTTATATCAGGCTCTTTTTTTTTTTCTTCTTCTATCTTATATCCATACTGGGTGAAGTAGAATGCGTCTGCCTTTGTCATTGAGACTGGGAGCACTACTCAGTGGCAGGCCGACTTAGCTCCAAAATAAATGGGTGCCTCTGACATGAGGAACAGACACCATGTGCAGCCGCTCCTAACATGGAGTACAAACGCTGCTCATCCTGTATACTTGGATTAGGAGCCCTTACAGGGTACTATCAGCCAGGCCAATTGAGCCCAGGTTTTTTAGTGAGCTTGTTACTGCTCCCCCTCCTCCTTTTTCATCCGGGCTTGAGATCGGCAAGGGCGGGGTTGGCCTATCACAAAACAAATATATATATATATACTGTAATTCGACCATGTTTTGATTTCCCGACCTAAGGCCTATCATTAAAAAAATGGAAATAGACACTCTCTATCGATAATTCAAATATTCTAAAATTTAAATTTCAACAGTTGATTTTTGTTCAAAAACCTCATAATTAACAACAAGAATTCATTTAAAGGACCTCATTAAAACAACATTTCTAGTTTTATTTATACGTGGGTTCAACTTTACAAGTATGCTATCTAATGTTCGTAAACGTGAAAAAGCCACATTGAGCTGTCCGTGCGTAAACACAGGCTCTTTTAGCAAGAGACCCACTCTAGCAAAGGTTTGGCCTTGAGCCTTATTTATAGTCATGGCAAAAGCCAACCTTAGTAGAAACTGACGCTTCTTCAGAATGAAAGGAAGGTTGGTATCTGAAGGAGCCAAATATATTTTGGCACCAATACAGTGTGTCCAACTTTTGTCCCTGTCAGTATTTGTGCTTCAAGGACATAGGACATGAGAGCATATGCGCTGTATCACCATACGTGTTCCACTGCAAAGACCCTGCTTGGGGATTCAAATTTCTCAGAAACATAACAATGGCACCAATTTTAAGATTCAATCGGTGTGGAGGCATTCCTGTGGGAGTAAGGCTATTGAGAAATTCAGTTGGGTAGTTATTTTCTCCTCCACATTCTCACACTCCACACTGTCAACACTGAAAAAACACTGACTCCTGTTTGGCAAGCAATCCAATACTTTTTTATTAATCTATAATGAATCTGTGTTTTTGGCATTGTAATCACAGACTTGCTAAGGGCGGTAATATCGCCATATAAAGAACCAAATATTTCCTGCACCAGGTCACCCCCTTGAAAGATACAGCTTTCTGGAAGAGAAATGAGGCCCTCCCTGTTGGTCTGTAGGTAGATCACCATCACCAACTTTAAGCAACCATTGAGAGAAGCTCTGCGCATCAATACCTGCTCTCGTATTCTGATTAGGCGCAAGATCACAAACAATTGTCATAGCTCGCTGCGTTTAATGCAAGCAGCAACAATCTCGGCTCTAGAAACCCGAGGTACCACAGGAAGCACTTGGCGAAAGTCACCTCCAAGATCAACAACCTTTCCTCCAAAAGCAAGGTCACAATGCATTATATCCCTCAGGAGGCGATCCACAATTTCAAGTGCACTGTAATGGGCCATAGGAGCCCCATCCCAAATAATTAAGGATGAACTCCGAATACGCTCAGCCTCAGAACTATTGACTGAGATTGAAGATGCAGAATTCTCTAGCAAGGGAATCGGCAGTTTAAACCTGGAATGGACAGTCTGGCCGCCTGACAAAAGGGTAGCCGCTATTTTTATGGAGGCCAGCAGAGTGACAATTTTTCTAACGGCTCTAACACAATGGATTAGAGTGTTGTAAACATAAGTTTTGCCTATTAACCAGGCCCATCAATGAAAAAGCAACGTGTTTGTGTTGACAGAATCAACAATTGTCCACAATTGACTTTTGATCTGGTGCAGGGGCGTATACATTTGTCCCCCAATTTGCATCTCCTCATTAACATCAAGGTGATCCTCTACGGAATCAAGAAGTGGGTTCAGGGGGGCAGGAAGTCCATAATGGTGGCAGCTGAGGCGATTTTCTCTCAGCTGTAAATCAAGGGCTCTGAGAACCATCTGCTCAGCAGCTGTGTCAGAGGTTCCACGAGAAAAGACTTACTAAGATACCCCTTGTATTTGGTCCATAATGATCCAGGGTAGTTTGGATTATTGAAGATGAGAATTGTCGCAAAGAGTGCTGGCCCTGTTGACATAGAATCTGGAACAAAGCCGCCTCAGCCAAGCATGCACCCCACTCAGAATCATCAGCCAATAATCCACGGCGCTGGGCATCCTCTTTAAAATTGGAGCAAACAATATCATCGACAGTTCGCAAATCTTCAAAACTCTGAGCACCTGCGACATGTAGCAGTAGGAGTCGAAGGTGGTAATGCTCAGAATCTTTGGGATTCACCGATCACATATGTCCAATGCACAAAGCCCCACTCCGAACTCTTGCATGCCATTGATTCTGCCTGAAAACATAGGCGGAAGGTATGTCTCTATATAATATAGTTCGTGCAGATACATCAACACAATTGAGCTGAAACCATGCAGTCAGAGTTGTGCATCTCCGTGAAACATTTTCAAGAGCCTGATCTTCGGTACCTTCAACAAAATATACAGACTGAAAATTAGGAAGATAAACAACTAGGCGACATATGGTATGTGAGTGGGCATGTAAGCGATATTCAAACATGCGCCACATTGCTTCAGGAGCGCTTACATACCGAGCGTCAAGAAAGATTTTGATTTCATCATGTGTCCTGCTTTCCAAGGCTGATTCTCCAACAGTCAATTCCACCTCAGCCCTGTCGATTCCCTTATAAACATACTAGACGAATGGCCCTGGCAACGCCCGGGTTTTACCCGAGTGCGTATATATTTTTAAAACGTTTTAATTCAAATACTAATCGTTACAATTATAAATTGGCGCCATGGATGTCACTCTTGTGAAACGTCCCGTTCTAAACTGTGTGTTTTTAAAATGTTTTAATTAAAATACTATTCGTTACAATTATAAATTGGCGCCGTGGATGTCTCTCTTGTGAAACGTCCCGCCCCAAACTGTGTGTGTCTTGAAAATATAAAAATAAAAATGTGAATTTTCATAAAGATTTCATCATGTCGATTTTTTTTTTTGCATTTCACCTAATAAATCGATAGAGATAATTACATTTGCAACATGAACTTAGGTATATTGACTAAATAGACAACTGCATAGTAATAAAGATCATTTTTAAAGGCACCATATCGTTTTTTTTTTCAATAAAATCGAAACAAAAATTAACGATAAATAACGATAATTGCCTTAAAAAGAAATTGCCTTAAAAAAAAGAAACATTCGCGGTGATTTTGTCTTGCATTCGTTTATACAATTATTATATACGAATGACCCGGACAACGCCCGGGTTTTACCCGATTAAATGCTTTTATTCAAATACTATTCGTTACAAATATAAATTGGCGCCGTGGATGTCATTCTTGTATAATATATAAATGAATTTTAAAAATTGTAAAAAAAAAAAAAAAAATGCATCGGCCTGGAATCGAACCCGGGCCGCCCGCGTGGCAGGCGAGCATTCTACCACTGAACCACCGATGGTTATGAAAAATCCCATCCGTGAGCTTCAGACAAACAAACAGACAAACAGACAGAATAAGGCAAATATATAAGTAGATTTGAAAAGGTATTTGACACTTTTTACAGAGGCACAGTCCTCAACGTTAATGTGAGCATTGAACCTAACCAGCAGATAGGGATTATAGGGAACAAGCAGTGGTTATCCACCTGGTGAGTGCCCACAACTAATGTCTGGCCGTCATCTAGACGGCTGTAGCGAGGATATTCATTATTGTTGGCCTCGGTCAGCTGAAGGAATGATTTTGGGAAGTCTTTATTACACTTACTATCAGACATGCATGGTGTGCGAAGATTGAAGTTCCCACAAGGACTATGGATCATATGTTTACGAACCATGTCATACAGCTGAACCTGCATAGTAGGGCTAGGAATTTCAGCACAAACCAATTTGTCAATGACATCTCTGTCTCTAGGCTTGTCTTCATCTCTAAGCATAAACAGCATGTGGGCATGTTGTAAACCACGTTTTTGGAATTCGAAAACATGAACCCGTGGAATGACCACTCCCAATACATGCTAACTAACAATTGCATGCAGTAACTGCTGCAACTTGAGATTGAAAACTCTAGCCACCAGATCCAGTCTATCAGAGGGACTCTGGTTAGGAAGATGTTCAACAATGTCAGTCCAACGTGGGTAACGGGTAAATGTTACGAAAAGGTCAGGTATTCCTAACTTTCTTACAATGGCCATCGCATCCTGATAGTTTTGGTGCATGGCCCGGGAACTCCCAGGAAAGGAAGTTGGAAGAAGAAAAATACGGCCTAATCGCACACCCCGGGAACGTTCCTGTCCCTGAATATAATCCATCAGACCTTGATATAACTCCACCCTAAGCAGGGACTGATTTTGGCGAATATAGTACAGCCGATTGCCCTCTGTTTTAACCTAGGCATCAACAACATATTGCTGAAATAGTATCCTGCCATAGTGAATGGGGGAAAGGTCAGGCCTGATGGTCAACCCGTAACTATAAGACTGTAGAGTGGTAACATGGCTTCTAGTTCTAATGCGCATATTTTCTTCATGTGAGAGCCCTATTGTCCATCCAAGCATCACCTGCAGGAAATAAAAGAGGATATGTCATTGGGTCACAGTTAGGATTAAGTGGAGAAATGCGCACAAAACCGCGATCATGTGGAAAAACAGCTATATCTCTGTTAGAAGGAACATGGTCATCTTGATCAACAAAAATAGCCGCAACCTAACTTACACTTGGCGCATTATAACGGCGGAGATCCCTAAAATGATTTTGTTGGATGAGCATCTGAACCTGACACATTTGCCGGTTCTCAATGCGAGCCCGCGGTTCCTCATCCTTTCTATTTGGAGCATCTACCTGTAAGCAGAAGTATATTGTTGCGCCAAGTTGCAACTTTGTAGGATCGTCGACCTTGGTTTCTTCCTTCTTGGTGCGATACACGTTTCCCGAGCGGGTTTCCATAGTCAAAGCAAATAAATAAAATTGAATAAATAAAATTAAAGAAAAATAAATTATCTTTTGAAGTTATTACGTTTATGTATTCGTTGTCTTCCTCGTAGGTCGCGATCTGCAGTCTTCGTCCAGGTCCTCTCTCGCTCCAATAAGCAATCAAGATATATGTTCAATAAAATATTACAAAAGGAATGAACTATAAAAAGGAATGATGATAATCTAAATGATCTGTTTTGAATAAAAATGAATAAATATATAATTTAAATTTTAAATGTATTAAAAATAATATTATAAATATTTTTTAAAATACGCGCATTAATCATGATGCAACATTTCCCCTCTCCAGAGCTCGTCACGTCCTCATGAGTGACCTCATAAATTCTTTCAAAATAGGGTTTGAGTCTTGAGACATGGACAATCAATGGGTCTTGGCCAGTATTATCTATCGGTTTATTAAGTAATATACCTTGTACCACTTCTTTAATATTCGATATGGGCTAAAATTTTTCTCGATAGTTTTTTACATTTTTCGATTTTCCTGACTGGTGTCCAAACTGCCACTAAATGTCCTGGTTTATAGATTCTCTCATTTTGTTTTTGTCATAGTTTATTTTCATTCTTTCCTGAGTCTTCTCTGTTTTGTTAATGTCTACCTGTCTCGTCCTTGTTATTTTAGTTAAGTAATTTTCTATATATTCGTCGTAATCGCCCATGTTACTGTCAATTGGGATATTCGCGTCGTCTAAGAGGGACATAGGTTCCCTCCCAAACAACAGGAAAAATGGAGAGTAGCCTGTGGTTTCTTAAATCGTGGTATTGTACGCGTGGGTGATGAAAGGGAGGATTTCGTCCCAGTTCTTCTGGTCTGTATTTACATACATGCTAATCGTGTTGATTAGAGTTCTATTTAGCCGTTCCGTTAGTCTGGGGATGGTAGCTCGTCGTGAAGATGACATTCTACGGCCTGTTTTGTTGCCGTTCCTTTCACATCACCCCGGGCTTACTTTTCAACAAGATAATGCCCGGCTACACATGGCACGAGTTACTATGGATTGTCTTCAATCTTGCCGAACTCTTCCGTGGCCAGCAAGGTCGCCTGATCTCTCGCCCATAAAGCACATCTGGGACGTGATGGGAAGGTAATTGCAACCATCCCGGAATGTTGACTATTTAGCCCGACAGTTGGAGACAATTTGGAAAGAAATCCCGCAGCACACCATCCGGAATCTTTATCAGTCCATGACACGCCGGCTGGCAGCCTGCATCCAGACCAGTGGGGGTCCAACGACATATTGACATTCTCAATTTGTGACGATCAAACTCTGAAATAAAACAATTAAGAAGGACTAATCTGACAACTCCTTCTTGGTGCGTCGAATTTTTTGTTATACAGTGTATATAGATTATTAAATAACGAATTATATTAACATCAAATGTTTTACAAAATGAGAAAGGAAGATATTCATATACCAAAAGTGGCACCTCTCCTTTATAAAATGATTTCAAACAATGCATTTTAATTTATTATCCCAGTAGAAAATATAGAGTTGGTGATAAAGAATGAGCCACCACAACATGGTTTTGGGCTGTTATGAAATCGAAGTATGCGGGCCAAAGCCCGATACCACGGTATTAAAGTTAGGTTTTGGTTTTGTCTGAATTTGTTAAAACTGGTGGCTTTTATTTATCACCTTCATTGCATTTTGTACCAAGGGGATAACAATAGGCATTGTTTAATGAAATTAAATTAACACAGGTCTACAAAAAAAACTTGGTTTTTTTTTTGCCGGAGAAAGCCTGATGTTGATTTCAATGTAACTTTTCATGCTGAATTCAAAAATGAAATAACAAGTTTCCATCACCCATAGTTCTTGCAGGATAAACATTTTTTTCTATAAATTGGTATATACAGTAATAATGCAGAAAATGATACGTAAGCATTTTTTAAGTAAACATCATTACATTAGCTAGCGCTTTATTTTTGACAAGAAGAGTTGATATGTGGAGCCAAAAGCTTTATTTCATTTCTTATTGATTAAATTTTGCTCTTTAAGAATCATAAATATTTATTTGAATAACAAATTATTTAATTTTTAATTAAATATGTTTATTTTATAATGCAATCTGTTTTGCTTTCAACTAAAAAATAACGCAAGCTCTGGAAAGCTATTTGCTGGATAACAGTTTTAATATATATATTTAAATTGAACCTAATGATTTAATAGATTTGCATCAAAAGTGACAGGTAATTTGAAGAGTGTTCAGTTTATTCTTCTCTATCGATTTGATTTTATAAATCGTGTGCACTAGACTGTGTCAATATGTCGAGGCGTTGCATTAATATTCCTGATATTTTCTGTTACATTTGTGGGGAATTAACTTTCAAAGTTCAAAGGCGAAACTTTACAACGCTCATCAAAAAGTGCTATCAACTTTATTTTGGCTGTAAAGTCGGTGGCCAAGATAAGACTTGGGCTCCTCATCATTGTTGTGAAATTCGTGCTCGACGTCTTACAGGGTGGATTGAAGGTGAACGTCATATGCCTTTTGCGGTTCCAATGATATAGAGGGAACCTAAAGACCATTCTTCAGACTGTTATTTTTGTTTGACAAAGAGTACAGGTATTACATCCAAATCAAGACATACAGTTGAATATCCAGATTTGCCTTCTGATATGAGACCGGTTCCTCACAGTGATATTTCACCTGTGCCACAGCCTCCTGAAAATGTAAAATTTAGTGACAATGATTCAGATAGACGAGAGCAACAGTCGGATGACACAAATTTTGAAGCAGGTGCTTCATCTGAACCTCATTTGTTAACCCAAGGAAATTTGAACGACCTCGTACGTAATTTAGATTTATTCAAAATACCACCATTACATATTGAACTGGGATTAATGAAGAACTTTGTCAAGGCAATGGATCGGAATGCCAGTGTATTTGCCTACCTAAAACAAAAATGTTCTAGCATAAGTGATGCGAAAATTAAAGAAGGCATTTTTGTTGGACCTCAGATTCGAAAATTGCTGCAGGATAGTAATTTTCAAAATAGTTCGAATGAAGTTGAAGCAGCAGCATGGAATTCCTTTAGAAACGTTTGCAAGAACTTCTTAGGAAGTGTCAAGGTTGAAAATTATTGAGCCGTTGCTTTCTCACAAGGCACTTGGATGTAACATGTTTCTCAAGATTCTTTTCCTGCATTCACATCTAGATTTTTTTCCAGACAATCTTGGTGCAGTTAGCGATGAGCATGGTGAGAGGTTTCATCAAGATATATCAAGCATGAAGAAGCGGTACCAAGGTAAATGGAGTCCCGGTAAGCTTTCTGACTACTGCTGGACACTCAAGAATAATGTACCACAAGCAAAGTATAGAAGAAAATCCACTGTCACTACTTTTCAATAAAATAAATATATTTCGTTCATATCTCTTCTCTATATATATAAAAATGAATGTTTGTATGTTTGTTTGTTGGTTTGTATGTCCGGTATACAAATTCGCAGTAGTTCACTAATTCAAACCAAAATTTCCATACATAGGTAAAATAATACGGGGAAGACGATAGGCTATTTTAAAAAATATATAAATCAATCATTAAAACTATATATTTTTAGTCAGAAAATGATGATGACGATATTGCTGTATCATGTTTGATTATCAGATACAAAATTATATCGGGAAAAATTCCAAAAGCAGAGACCACGGGTGAAACCAGTTCATTATTTTGTATGCAGGAACAAAATTCTAACAGAAAAACATTCATTCGAGCAGAAAACAAAAGCCAGATCATCTTTCTATAAAAATATCGCTTCTCAGACACAAAGTTTGGAGCGGGACGTTTCACAAGAGTGACATCCACGGCGCCAATTTATAATTGTAACGAATAATATTTGAATAGGGTACATTTAATAGGGTAAAACCCGGGCGTTGCCCGGGTCATTCGGCTAGTAGGCCTATAAATTAAAAACATTTCCAAATTTCAAGTAGGTGTATCTCTAAAATCTTGCGTGATAGAAAAAAAACTAATGGTATATTTGGAATCAGCACAAAGAGTTAAATTTAGGTAAGATGCTGTATCTTTTTTAAGACAAAAAAAAAATTCTGATTAACCAGTGTAATGTAATAAGGTTTATGCAAAAATGTTTACGTAATATATTTTGCATTTTTGCTGTATTTATTCCAATACCAAAAAAAAAAAAAAAAAAGGCTGTCACGCAAAAACCATGGGTGATGGAAATTTTATGATTAGAATTTTGAGTTCCGCATGAAAATTTACATTAGAAACACAATCTGGTTCTCTTGGGCAAAAATGTTGTTGACCAGTGTAATTAATAGGTAAAATACTTTTTTTTGAAGCTTTTCATTTAAATGCACTAAAAAGGAAAAATAAATTTCATTGAGCAATTAGATGTATCTGAGTGAAAATAAAAGCGTCGGGGGACGATCATTATGAATTTCGAACCCAATGTGATTTAATATGTAGCAACTGAATAGCTATTTTTATGAGTGTTTGATATATTGGGAGTACAAATAAGTTTTGAGGGATTTGCAAAAGTAGCCACAACAAATATTATATAAATAGCATCGGACCTTGTGTAAGGTTTCATGTTAAGGCTTCATAATTTTCCCAAAAAAATCAGAAGTCTTTTCACTCAAGTGTAAGGAACCTTTTTTTTTTTGGTGCTCTAACCATGTCAACCTTTTTGCCAACAAAACACAATTTGCGGGAAGCGCTGCTTTTTTGTTTTAATTTGAAGAAAAGTGCAACTGATGGACATCGATTGCTGTGTGAGGCATATGGTAAACATGCTTTATCAATAAAATCATGTGAGTACTGGTTTCGGCGTTTCAAAAGTGGCGATTTTGACACCAGAGACAAAGAACGCGGAGGGAGGCCAATAAAGTTCGAAGACGCTGAGTTGGAGGCTTTATTGGACGAAGATTCAAGCCAAACTCAAGAGGAGCTCGCTGAAACCTTGGGAGTGACTCAACAGGCGATTTCGAACCGTCTCAAGGTAATGGGTATGGTGCAAAAACAAGGAATTTGGGTTCTATATGAACTCAAGCCAGGAAACATCGAGCGCCGTATTTGCACGTGCGAACTAATGCTCAAAAGACAAAATCGGAAGGTTTTTTGCATCGAATCGTGACGGGGGACGAAAAGTGGATTCACTACGACAACCCAAAGCGCAGAAAATCGTGGGTTAAGCCCGGTCATGCAACAACTTCAACGGCCAAACCGAATATTCAATGGCAAGAAGCTAATGCTGTGCATCTGGTGGGATCAGCTCGGAGTGATCTACTATGAGCTACTTCAGCCTAACGAAACCATCACTGGAGAACGTTACCAACAACAATTGATGCGATTAAGCCGAGCATTGAAGATATAACGCCCACTATATGCCAAAAGACATGACAAGGTGATCTATCAGCACGACAACGCTCGGCCACATGTTGCAAAAGTTGTCAAGGAGACTTTGGAGGTGCTTCAATGGGATGTCCTACCCCACCCGCCGTATTCACCAGACATTGCTCCTTCAGACTACCACATGTTCCGTTTGATGACACATAGCCTGGCCGAGCAGCACTTCACTTCTTACGAAGAGGCGGAAAATTGGGTCAATGTTTGGATCGCCTCAAAAGACGAGGATTTTTTTCGACACGGAATCCGTATGCTGCCTGAAAGATGGGAAAAAGTCGTAGCTAAAGATGGACAATATTTTGAATGAAATATACTGTACTGATTTCTCTGAATAAAGCTTCGAATTTATAAAAAAAAACTAGCCGAATGACCCTGGCAACGCCCGTGTTTTACCCGATTGAATGTTTTTATTCAAATACTATTTGTTACAATTATAAATTGGCTCCTTAAATAAATGCATATATTAGTTAATAACTATAGCCTATGTGCTTTATCTGCCTATGTACTGTTGGCTTCCGTAAGACGCTCGAAACTGTATATAGAATAGCCTACCGCCCGCCATGCGCTCGCACAGGGAGGTCACGTGCTCGCTGGCAGCCAACGGGCGCGCGCCGCCGGCGGGGGGGGGGGGGGGGGGCATTGCGTCACTCAAGGTCACCGTCGCGCCAACGATGACACGTGATCGTAGCCGTCCAATGGGGGCGCCGGCCATCCGTGACAGAGGCGGCCGATGACTGATTAGGAAAGACGCTCGTGACTATATATAGTAATAATAATAAAATTTGCCTTTTTTTTATCTAATGATTTTAAATTTGGATTGTTCTATTTTCAAAATATAAATATATCTATATTAATATGTGAGAAATGATTTAAGTATTTATTCAAAATCTTAATTTATTAGTTAGGTATGGGTACTTTTTGTGTAGAAATAGGATTAGTTGACTTTATAAGGCAAACTTATTCATCGGTTTGTATCCCTCGATAGCTCAGTTGGCAGAGCGGAGGACTGTAGATGTAATTAAGCGGTGATCCTTAGGTCGCTGGTTCAAATCCGGCTCGAGGGAGGTTTTTTTTGGTAGATGCGCGCGCATCCGTGACAGAGGCGGCCGGCCGATGAGGAAAGACGGTCGTGACTATATATAGTGATAATAATAATATAATAATTATTATTATCATTAGATAATCATAATGATGATGCGCGCGCATCCGTGACAGAGCCAGGAAAGACGGTCATGACTATATATATGTTGATAATAATAATTATTATCAATAATTATTATTATTATTATCATTAGATAATGATCATAATGATGATGCGCGCGCATCCGTGACAGAGGCGGCCGGCCGGCCGATGAGGAAAGACGGTCGTGACTATATATAGTGATCCCTCAAAACTTATTTGTACTCCTAATATTTTATTTTTTCTCTGAATATGATCGTCCCCGCCGCTTTTATTTTCACTCAGATACATCTAATTACTCAATGACAGAAAATTAAATATTTTATTTTTACTTCTTAGAGCATTTTAATAAAAGCTTGTTTTAAAAATGTATTTTTAATGATTAATTATCTAGTTAGTTTTTAGTCCTGAATTTACAAAACTTAAAATCAAAAGTTCACAAGGGATTAAGCCTTAAATAGACGGAAGCCTGCTCGCGGCAGATTGTAAGAGGCATAATATAAGACAAAAAAAAAAGAAATATAGAAATTTGTTCATTTTTGGCCACTCTGACCACCCAGAAGTCTGAAAATTTGTATTCTTGCATTGTTCATTGGACTGAGTGAGTGTTAAAAGTTTCCTACTTTTATGTGTTCTGGAAGTATATTAAAGTTAATTTAAAAAATTGAAAGGCAATTTGGAAATTTGTACATTTCCGGCCACCCTGACAATCCAAAAGTCTGAAAATATGTCAACCTGCATTGGCATCGGGTTCTGAAAATTGTACCAAATATTAGATTCCTACGTTCTCTAGAAGTATATTACAAGATTTGTGGACAGACATACGGACAGACGGTGAAGCAAGCTGAAAAAAAAGGTTTTAAAAAGAGAGGTATCACTTTTGGTATATAAATACTATAGAATAAAGCGTTAGGAGAAAATAATTTTTAATGATTAATTAGATTAAAAATTAAAAATTATTTTCTCCTAACGCTTTATTCTATAGTATTTATAATCCAAGGAGAAAGTTTCCATGTTTAAAAAAACTTTTGGTATATATACCAGGTTGTATAAAATACTATACTATAATATACTATACTAATATACTATACTAATATACTATAATATACTATACTAGCCGAATGACCCGGGCAACGCCCGTGTGTTACCCGATTGAATGTTTTGATTCAAATACTATTTGTTACAATTATAATTTGGCGCCTTAAATAAATGCATATGTTAGTTAATGTACTGTCTATGTACTGTTGGCTTCCGTAGGCGTCTCTTACTGGGAAAAAGAAAGAGAGGATTCCATTTGGTTATTACCTAATATATGTATTTATTTAAGGAGCGACCCGCTCCACCACCATAGTTACAAAAACAAATATGCGAGTGGGGGGGGGGGGGGGGGGGGGCATGATGGGGGGTGGGGCAAAGGTGGCGTGATCGTAGCCGACCAATAGGAGGGCGCCATTCAAAAAAAAAAAGCAAGCCGTGACAGAGGCGACGAAGAATGACGCTCGTAACTGTATATAAAATGGTTAAAAGTAACATAATAGGAAAACCTAACTATGTATGAAGCAAATGGTTCGTTTAAAAGAAAGAAAAATTTCTACTGTCCTTACTGCAATGATAAAACATATCGGAGGGCCTGGATCTTCAATGGTGAACCCTCTTAGCGGTTTCGATAGTTTAATCTACCATACCGGTCATAATTATTGTATTTTGCTTTTATACTACCTGATGGTCAACTCTTGGAAAAGGTATTTTAACCAACCATGAAGACAAAAGCTTTGATATTGATTATTTCAGGAAGAGCAGTTGAAAAAATTATTTATTTAAATGTACGTATTGTCATGAATAGTTCAAATTTCCTATAAAATTATGGCGGGCTGAATACATCATGTTTTATAAAATGACAATAAAAATTGAACTCTTGGTGATATTTTAATTTGTTTTTGCAAATATTCTTTAACAATGAACGTCATTATATTATGATGCATTAGCGCGCCATCTGTTATCAAAATTCGAAACTATTATAGACGCGTATGAAGATTTTTGAAAATAAACAATTTCTACTGTCCTTACTGCAATGGAAAAATTAATGGGAGGGCCTGGCTCATCAATGGTGAACCCTCCCAGCGGTTTCGCCAGTTTAATCTACCATACCGCTGTTATATTGCATTTTTCGATCTTCCTTTTATACTGATACTGATGCTAGACTCTTTGAATGGGTATTTTAGATTAACTATGGACATAAGCTTTGAGGACAGCAGAATTACAATCATTCTGCTGTCCTCAAAGCTTATATCCATAGTTCATCTATAATTCCATTCAAAGAGTCTAGCATCAGTATCACTATAAAAGGAAGGTCGAAAATGCAATATAACAGCGGTATAGTAGATTAAACTGGCGAAATCCTTACGTCGACGAGACTTACGTCGTCAGTCTTAAGAACTAGTACTATGGCCAGGGATATTTTCAGGTGACTGCGGTGGATGTCTTCTTTCAGTTGAGATATCTTCTTCATGAGGACTTGGTAGGTCTATGTTTACGTCAAGGTAGCTTTTTCTTATTTCTACTGTGGTCGGGAAGGGGGGACTTTATAACTTTGCGGCCTCACCTCCAATGTGGTCTTTCATCTAATTTTAATGGCGGGGCGTCCAGCTAGATCTTCTAGCAGGTGAGAAATGTTGTCTGTTTCGGCCGCGATATGAAGTAGGGCTTCGGTAGCGAGTGAAAGTTTTCCTCGATGAATCGTCATTGGGGTCCTGAGATTCAGCTCGAGAGTTGTAGGATACCATTGCGTCTTGCTTTCTTTGGAAATAGTCATTTCTCCTTTCCTCATTGTGTCTCTTCCTGTCACGGCAATAGCGGACGACGTGACCTGGGCGTCCGCAGTAGAAACAGATTGGCCTTCCCTCAGTTGTACGCCAATCATTGGTGTCGCGTCTTCCTCCTTGTTTTGGGTATCTAGGTTCAGGGTGCGGTCTTATCGTTTCGGCCTCATATCTAGTATTTAAAAAATTTCGGGGTATTTCCTTTTGAGGGGGACTTCTCCTAGACTTTGAGATTGGCGCCAGGGTTCTTCCAATCTCCTCCTTTACAATTTCTTCGATTGTAGCATTTTTTGGTTCCTCCCGAGGAGAGCCTAATGCCCGCTGTACCTCCTCACGAACAATTTGCCTAATCATAGATGACAGATCTTCTCCGTCATCCTGGTCACAGAGAGAGGCTACATTTGGTATAGGCGCTCGTACCTGGTTGGGGTAACTCGCCTACAATGGAGCGCCTCAACACGGCGACATTCTGTAATGAATTGCTCGGTGCTCTGTACATCCCTCGGTAGGAGTGCTTGATAAAGCTCCTCAGCTATCCCCTTCATGAGGTGGGAGATTTTATCTTCCTCGCTCATTTGAGGATCAACCTCTTTGCACAAGCACAGGACATCCTGGATGTAAAATTCGGTACTTTAACCTTTTAATTGTACCCGTGTTTTAAGTTTCTTCTCCGCTTGCAATTTTGAATTTTCTTTTTTTCCGAACACATTCTCTAATTGAGATGTGAATTCCTTCCAAGTCTGTATGCTTTCTTCGTTGTTCTCAAACCATTTGAGAGCAGTTCCAGACAGATAAAAATAAACTTTAGTAAGACAAAGGGTTTCGTCCCAATGGTTGTACCTTGTCACACGTGCATACCCTTTTAGCCATTTTTGAAGATCTTCACCATCCTCCCCGGAGAAAATGGAAGGGTTCCTTGGCAGATGTTGAACAACGTAGTTGCTTACCTGAGTACCTTCCTTCTTCACATTCATAGAAGTTTCTTCTGGTTCAACAGAATCAATTTTTCTTTTATTTCTTAATGGGTATCGGTCCAGTCTCTCCACCAGTTGTAACGTAGAAATCAAGCCTTGAAATATCCTAAGATATAAATGTATTTATTGATGACGTCACAGCGACGAGTCGACAATTATTAACAGGTCAGCCAAACTATTTTCAGCTAGAGATTTTTTTATTTATTTATTTAAGTAACCCAGGTTCCTGGAGCGTACCAGCTAGAGAATCTTAAGCAAGCAAGCAAAGAAATATTTTAAAGATGATTTCACAAATACAGATTAATATATATTTTTATAATCTGTTGAATATATTTTCATTGAATAATATTAAATTAAATAACAAAATATTTCTTCGCCACAATATAAACTACCTGAATATACTTTTTTAAATTGGCAACATGAAATTTCAAAGAACATCAAAGAGTACTACAACAACACTCTTAAATACACTAAACCCTCTACACTAGGCATTAATAACTTAAAGGAAAAAATCCTTGAAATCCAAAATCATTATATAATTACTCCAATTGGCAAAAGTTCCAACAATTTTGCACTCACCTGTAAAAACTTATACCATGATATTATAACGGAAGAAATAAATAATATTAATAAATACAAATTAATTAACTTAAATACAAATAAGGTTAAAAAAGAAATTGAAAAAGAAGAAAAATCTTTAAACATACACAAAACGTATAAGAACACAAAAATACCTAACATATACATCATACCGAAAATACACAAAACACCAACAGCTTTTAGAACTATAACATCAGGTATTAACTCTAAAATACAGAATATTGATTTACAATTAGCTTCAACTTTAAAATTTATAACACAAAAAATTATTAACAAACACAACTATAGTTTTATATATTCAAACAAAATAATCATAAGTTTTATTAATGACAATATAAACAATCTAAAATCAGTTTACACATTTGATTTTGAAGATCTATACTCCAAATTAAATTTGGAAGAGCTTGGAAAAAAAATTAAACAACTGCTTTTAGAGTTCATCAATGATGAAACTTATAACATACCTGTAATACACAATTTTTATAAAACTATACCTATAAACCTATCAAAAGCAAAAAAAAAAAACTCCTAGACACTTTTTTAAAATTTAACTATATCGAAATTAAAAACAAGATTTACGTACAAAAAGAAGGAGTACCTATGGGCACCTCTTCAAGTCCTTTACTAGCCAATCTACTACTATTTTATTATGAAAGGGAATTTTTCAACCAACATAAGGTAAAATGGTTCATATTTAGATACGTAGATGATATAATAATATTCAATAATAACAACTTTCAATCATCTATTAACTCTTTCTACCCTAAATATTTAAATTTAAAAAGCAACGAAACTACCAAATATAACAAAAAAGTTCACTTTTTAGATCTTCAAAATGTTTGATAAAAAGATTACATGGTTCTGTCTTTGCTCTTTTTCCTACTCTAATATCTTCAATTCTTCCTTTTTTTCTATGTTCTGCTTCAATGACGTGTAACGACCGAAGTCATAAGCGTGAACTTGTTATAGCCCTATATTGTTACTTAAAGAATAAAAACTTTTTGTTACCCTAATAATAATATTTAACAATTTGCTTTAATCATCTTTAATTTACAACTACTTTTCATATAAATTATTTTTAATTCTACTTATATATATATATATATATATATATATATATATATATATATATACACTGCGTGACATCGAAAATGGAACACCAAGAAATAGTGGACAGAAAGTGATGAAACTCGGCAGACAGAGAGAGACAGGGACGAACAATAAGTGATCTTTATTTCAAAATGATAGTCATAATACAGAGCGAGAACGGCGTCGGCTTAGTAGCAAGTAGGACCACCGCGGACGGCGATGCACGCAGTAACACGTCTAGGTAGAGAGTCAATCAGAGTACGGATGGCGTCCTGAGGGATGGCTCTCCATTCCCTCTCAACCATTTGCCACAGTTCGTCTTCTGAACGCGGCTGTGGCAAGGCATGCAAACGGCGTCCAATGATGTCCCAGACGTGCTCGATTGGTGAGAGATCAGGAGAGTACGGTGGCCAGGGAAGCATCTGTACATCTTGCAGAGCTTGTTGGCTGATGCGAGCAGTGTGCGGTCGGGCGTTATCCTGCTGATAAAGGGCATTGGGTACCCCCTGAAGGTAGGGGAGTGTCACCGGTCGCTGCACATCATCAACGTATCGTTGGGCCGTCATAGTGCCCTGAATACGAAGTAAAGGTGACCTGGAATCATACGCGATTGCGCCCCAAACCATGATTCCACGTTGTCGCACGGTGGGGCGCTCCACAATTGCTACCGGATTGGACCTTTCTCCACGTCGACGTCACACGCGTACACGGCGACTATCACTGGACAAGCAGAAACGCGACTCATCTGAGAACACGACCCTGTGCCATTCCGTCATCCACGTCGAACTAGCCCGGCACCATTCCAAACGTTGGCGCCTATTCGGTGGGGTCAATGGCAGTCTTCTTAGCGGACGGCATGAGTGCAAGCCATTAGCAACCAATCGACGGGAAATGGTTCTGGTCGAGATGGAATGATCTAGGGTGTCTTGCACATGTTGCAGGATGGCGGTACAAGTGGCTTGTGGGGCCGCCACTGCTTGTCGAAGGATACGCCGATCCACACGTGCTGACGTCACTCTGGTTGCACCGACATTCCTATAAATTGCCACATTTCCTTGTTCCAACCATCTTCTCCACAGTCGGTGCACCGTGGACGCACCAAGGTGTGTATCAGCTGCGATTTGACGTATGGACCAACCTGCCCTTTTCAGTCCGATCACCATGCCCCTCGTAAAAGCGTCTGTCTGCTTGAACTGCCTCCGTTTACGATGTCCTGGCATTCTCTGTTATTACACGTTTCTTTTGACACAAGAACAAAATTTCTACAATGATTTTCCTTGAAGAAATAACGACACGAATACTGTCCTTTCTGCAAGTTCCTTCCCTTATATCTTACTCCATGTGCGCACGAGAGCTGCGCATTTTACATCATTTGCATAACTCGGTTAGGCGCGTCGACCCTGAAATTTGCATAATTTTCTGGCCACTATTTCTTGGTGTTCCATTTTCAATGTCACGCAGTGTATATATATATATATATATATATATATATGTTTGTCGGCTATGCACGCCCTCAATGTGTAACTAATCTCGCTGAAATTTGAGCAGGATAGAAGAGTTTTTTTTGTTGCACTTTAACCAATAAAAATTATTTTTAACCAAGTACTGAGCAACAATATTCTTTTCGTTAGAAATGATTATAATAGATGACAAAATAAGGAGAAAAACGTTTTTTTAATGAACAAGTTCGTGACAAGCTTTCGGGCTGTCAAGCCCTTCAACGGGTACAATGATATGTGAGTAGACAGAACTATATAAAATAATCGATCTATGAGATAATTAGCATATATGATATAGATGGAGTAATGATAAAATGAATCAGAATTAATATTGCTGCTTTGTATAACTAATTTTGTAAAAATATAAAATTTATGGTAATAATAAAATTTAAAACATAAATAAAGCTAAAACGGACGGAGATATGAACATAATTTTAGGAGGAATAAAGTGAAATCTAAAATGAAGTATGACCATATGGGTAAAGCCAAACAAAGGAAAGAAGAACATACGGAAATATCGATAAAAGCGTCATACCAGAGGGAAATAATGATTAAACCCGCCATCAGCGGAATCTTAGGACTATGGAAAAGCCGGTGGGAGGGGGGGGGGGGGGGGAAGGGGGGGGGGGGGGGCTCATGGAAAATTAGTTTTTTTAGTAGCCGGCCTATAGATTCATACATATGTCATGATACTGCTTTGGTAAATCAATATGTCTATTAATACTATTATTGTTAATGGATAAAATTGCTTCTAAAATTAATCTTTGGTATTTGTTATTGATATTGGAATACAGGGCGGTAGGGGAGGATAAATTGAAGGAGTGGCCAGTGGTGTTGATGTGTTTAAATATGAGAGATCTATTGTCTTTATTGGAGATGCATCTACCGTGTTCAGTCATCCTGGTGGCCACGGACCTACCGGTCTCGCCTATGTAGGAAGCATTGCAATCGTTGCACGAGACCAAGTAGACCGAGCCACCAGAAGACCGAATAACGGCAGATCTGTGGAGGCGGGTGATAGGGTGTCTAAGAATGGTACCTATACTTTTGTTATTAGAGAAATATGTATTGATTCCATGGGATCTGAGGATGTGGGAGATGGAGACTGATTGGGGGGAGAAGGGCAATAAACAGATGTTTCTACTGACTATGGGGGGTTTGATAAAAAATGGGTTATATCGGTATTTATGTATAAAATGGGGAGGGTATTGGGAGAGGGCTAGTTGTTTTATGATTTTAGATAATTCTATTTATCTGAAGATGGGAAGGGAGCAATGGGTAACCAATCTCTTGATGAGAGTTCTAACTGTGTTAATTTTGTGTGCTAGAGGGCATGTCATGATGATGACAATATTTCCGTATCATGCTTGATTGCATTAAAAAATTATTTTGGGGAATATTCACTAAAGCAGACCACGGGTAAAGCCAGATAATGATTAATAGTAGGCAGGAACAAAATTCTACCAGCGAAACATTCACTCGAGCAGAAGACACACGAAGCCAGGTCATCTCTATATATAAAATATCGTTTCTCGGCCTTTTGGCTAAGATCATGTAGTATATCTCTAGATATTTTTATTTATGTATATCTTTTTAAAAATCTATTCAGTAGAGAGTGGATATGTTTGCTCGAAAAATAAATTTCATATATTATATAAATATATGACATAACGAATTATATTATCATAATATTCTGTGTGTTCCCGAATATTATTATCAATAATATTCGTTAGGCAAACTTTCACTCGGATAAAACCCGGGCGAAGCCGGGTACACATCCGCTAGTTTTAAATATAAACAAACGATAATAAACAACGACAACAATGTAATTTGCATTTTCATCATTACAAAACGACAAAAAATTAAATTAACAATGTAAAAATATATTTTAACATCACATTTTAACATTTAAAACAAAAACGTTACAATATTTTCTTTAAATACAAGGTGTGTCCCATAAGTTCCCGGACTGGGTCCATATAAAAAAAAAGGTAAGATATATTTTTTTAAAAATATTAAAACTTTTTAAAGTAATCCCCCCTTGCTTCAACGCACCAGCGCCATCGTTTCCCCAAATTGTCGAAACAGTTTTTATAGAGCTCTTTTGGAATGCTCTTCAATGCCAACAGCGATTTTTCTATTATGTCATCCCTGGTGTCAAAATGTCTTCCTTTTAGAACTGCTTTAAGTTTGGGGAACAGGAAAAAGTCATTTGGTGCGATGTCTGGGGAATAGGGTGGTTGAGGTAGGCGTTTTTAGCCAAAAAAACTCGTCACCAAGTGCACTGTGTGAGGGCGGGCATGGTTATGGTGTAGGATCCAGTCACCATTAGGCCATTTTTCTGGCATTTTTTTTTTCGAATCGCTTCCCTTAGATGGCGAAGAATGTCCAAATACATTTCCTTTATAACCGTTTGGCCTACAGGAAGATACTCGTGATGAACAATGCCCTTGTTATCCAAAAAAGCGACCAGCAACACCTTGTTTCTGGATTTCAATATCCTGGATTTTTTTGGTCTAGGCTCACCCTGACCTCTCCACTCGGCATATTGACGCTTGGTTTCAGGGCCATAGTCATAGACCCATGTCTCGTCGCCTGTGATTATCTTGTCTTTCCATTCCGGATCCGTTCTTGTTATTTCCAACATGTTCTCACAGGTTGCAAGCCGACACAGATTTTGCTCATTAGTGAGGAATCTTGGGATGAATTTTGCAGGAGTCTTTTTGAGCTTCAAATCTTTGGTTACGATCCTTCCAATCGTTGTTTTAGAGATGCCTGTGTCTTGCTCTAGCTCCAGCAAAGTGGTTCGAGGATTTTCTTTTATCATATCGGTGATTTTTTGCACATTTTGGGCGTTCTTGCCGAGGATCATCTTCAATAGAAATTCTGCCAGCTTTAAATCTAGAATGTCATTCAAAAACAGTTTTTCTTTTTGGGGGTCATTGGGGAATGCTTTATTAGGCATTTCAGAAGTTTCGGTTGCTGATATTTGAAGTTTCACACAAATTTCTATGCAAATCCTCTGCTTCAATTTTTGTTCCATCGTAAAATCGCCGCAGCGCAAGGTGTAACCTTTAAATAAATTATAATAACTTTGGCGCACGCGCACGTACCGCCTCGATATTGGTACCACCGTGTTGCCAGATATATTTTCTATAATAAACTGTCAAATTTATTTACATTTTTCATTTATTTATTTTTTTTATGGACCCAGTCCAGGGAACTTATGGGACAAACCTTGTATATATTAATATTAAAATGCCAAGTTTTTTTTACGTCATAGGAATATTATATTACTTAATTCACAAATTAGAAATATTATACTTGGAACACATTTTAGGCATTGTTACAATTCATACATATAATTTCACCAGAAACCGCGAGAGGCGCTGCTTGCGAGTGAAAGTAAAAAATTTGCAAATTAAATTGCAAAGAATATTTATTTCAAATCAAATTCAAACCAGAAACCTTCCCAGTAGTATAGTAAATATATATAACTTCCTATAGTTTCACGGCGATTGGATAATCTTACCTTTTAAAAACATTCATAGTGTAAAAAAACTAATATTCATCGTGTAAACAAACCACGTTCAAATTATTAAATATTCAAATTCATTTATCGTCGCGAGCAGTGCTGCGTCCAAGCGGTAAAAGGCTGGAACTAACACTTTTTGGTTTTATATATTTTTTTAAAGCATATTAACCTTTTTAGTTTTTTGAATAGCCTATATGTTAAACGAAATCTTCCGCTACCTACACGCGAAATTTCATAATGATTCATTCTGTAGATTTTGCGCAACGCGATAACAAACATCGATTTTGGATTTCATTTTTATAGATATAAGGATTGAACCATCATTAAAAATAAAATATATATTTGAAAAATAAGTTATTTATATCAAAGAGATATAGGAGGAGAAATATTTTACTCGTCTTTAATTACTAGAAAAACAAGCAATCTAAAAAAAAGATGGAGATATGAATAAAAATAATTGAATATAAATAAACTAAATTACACGATAACTACTGTAACATTGAGAGAACCCGAAGAAATAGTTGAAATATTCATTGCAGACGATAACAACAGAAAAAAAATCAATTATTTTTAAAACTAAACCAAGCCAGGGGTGCCGAATTGATTAGAGATAACGGCGCCGTAATTATCGTGTCTCTGCATTGATTGTTACATTCGGAGAGGTTTATATCGCTCTGTAAAAAAATATATATAAAACAATTTCCTTTTTTATTTTACAAATAAATAACTTCAAATGAGAAAGAAGAGGGAACAATCAATTTTCTGGTGTAATTTATTCATAAGTTGGGAGCAAGGCCGATATTAAAGAAGCTGACAGAAGGTTCTTGGGTGGGTACACCGTGTTTTTTAATATCGCACGTCACTCACCGCAACATCTAATGAAACTTGGGGTGACGCAACGATTACATCGGCTGGATGCAAGAACCGTTCTTAGGACATTATTTTTGACAGTTTGTTCTATTGTTTATTCTGGTTTAAAATTACCGTGATGTTCCCCTAAAGCCGACCTGGCTTAGCATTCTTTTTTTAGATCAAGACATTTCCGCCTAAGTAAGAAAAAAAAATTCCTGATCCTTCTAGAAGAATATATCTCAAGGCGAAATTCGGATTTTAGAAAAAAATATTAACAACATAGCTTAAAAAGTGAAAAACAAATTAGAAAAAAAGTCTGAACATACGATTTTGACACAGGGCTAAAAACTGGCATGAATTGTTACCGAGATTTTTCCAATAAAATTTTAAAGATAGAAATTATTCAAGAGGTCTAGAGGAAATTTCAAAAGATAACTATAAATATTAATGAACAACTTCTAAACTTATTAATTATACTTGAAAATATTGTCACGCAGAAAAAGTGAAGGAAAAGCAAACTTGAAGAATGACAAGGTAATTTATTTTGAACAAAAGACAATTGAAACTTATTTACATAAAATAAAAGAGAGGCAAGGAAAGACACTTTTTGCGTAACAAAAAATCAAATTTAATAATCCATAGATAAAATACTAACACACACAATTTAACTATAATATTATAAATAATATACCTAGAGGAATTTTTTAAAATAAGAATAGATATACATTTTTTAGAAAAAAAAATATTTATTGTGGCCGGGATAAGCATGATTTAAAATAAACTCAGACAAAACTTAAGTAAGTGAAAAGACTTCGATGTCTCTGGTCGTCTGTTTTTTTTTTTTTTTTTAGGAGACAGAAGCAAATTCGTTCACACTTGGTTATCTCGTGTTTCCAATAAAGGTGACTTTCTATAAAATATATTCAGAGTTATTGTCTAAATCCTTATATATATACTAAAAGCTACGACTTCCTTAAGTTCTGTACCCCCCCCCCCCTCATGAGGGTACATATTTAACATTAATCACTATTGACAATAAAATTACGCAAAGGATTAGATGTTAATATTAAAAACAAATTATAACATTTCGGATAAGACGAGTACAAATCTCCAAGTCAAATGGACGAATATTAAGAACTGGGATCAGTTCGTGAGAGGTGTTTAAAAATTATTTAGCAGTTTTTTATGGCTAATATAAATGCTTGTCCTTCAGAAAAATTTAGATTTAAATATATTCAAAATTTTATTTTAAATCTATTTTTAAAATCGTGCTTACGATAATTACAATATTTTATCGCACTATTTTTGACACTCGCTGATACATTGATATATAAAACTTGAAGAAGTTGAATGTTTTTGATATCACTGGTAGTATATTTATTGAAGGAGACAAAATAATTTGTTCACAATAGTTTATCGCGTGAGTCTTCAATAAAGGTCACTGTATATTAAATATCTGACAGTGTTATAGTCTGGATCCCGATATACATGATGAAAGGTAAAACGTTCTTAAGTTTTGTCCATCAGGGTATATATGAATAGAAACAGAATTAACAATTTCTTGCGTGTTCTAGAGTCTAGAAGAGGTGGAAGGGAAGGCCAAGAGGTATCACATTAATCTTAAATTTCGATTTATTGACACTAAACTGCTCTAAACGTAGATAATTCGAAGTCATAGCGATCTGGAGCTACTAATTGAATGTATTAAACAACACCGGGCGTCGACAGGTATCATCGAGTCAAATGTTTCTGCCCGAAATGGATTCGGGTATTTATTGTGTTTTATCAACTCTGATTGCGGTGGCACAAAAGTTGTAAGTGTACGAACCCGAGTATGGCTAGGGCAAGACGCGAGTTTAAAGAGTTAATAGAATTGTAATATTTCATATAAAGTTTTCTATAAACGCACCACATTTATTTCACAGCAAGGAAAATACAGAAGATAGCAGTTAGCTCGAAAAACACTGTGTGAATCCGAGATGGCGAAAAATTCTAGTATTTATTTACACTAAACCTTCTATTTTTTTATTGTACATCGAAATATTTGAAATAGAGTGTATAGGGGTGATCTGACTTTCAATAAAATAAATATTCAACAATCAACTCATAAAACATGTTAAATTTTCAGTTAGAGAGAGCTCAAACATTCTGAGAAGATAAAATGATTTTTCACAAATATTACACATGGTCCTCGGGGAATAAATACCTTAAACTTAAAAGAGAAAACTTGCAGAAAGAAAAATAAACTAAAGTTATTATTATTTCACAAATATTTTATGATAAAAAAAACTTGAAAACTTCATATATTTTTATTATTAGTTCTTCTGAAAAATAGAGAAAACTTCTTACAATTGTAATCGATAAATTAATATTTCAAATATCATCTTGAAGACGGAATAACAGGTGGGTTTAATATTTTCGGATATATATTAATAAAGGGGAGGGTTTTCGAAATGTACAAATGTATGTATTTGTCCTTATTATGAAAAATTATGTTTATCATCGACAATAGATAAAAAGGGGATGATACCATGGATGTTTGTGATGCTATCTACATATATCTAAAGCCATGTTATTGTAAATTGGAAAAGTTACATGTAACTCAATAAATTCTATGTCTTTAAATATTTGAATAGATCTGAGAGAGAAAATAAGAAAGCTAATTCTACCGTCAAAACAGACGTAAAAACTAAGCGCCATCTATTGACAGTCTCTGCAATATAACAGAATCGGGTCGGTGACAACGCAACAACACGAACTTTGGAAATTTCAGAACGACCACTTGGAGACCATGGGGATTTGGACTAATGATTCTCGTCAGTCAAAGGGGGGACTTTTGATTGCATGTGTCCACAATGGATTAATGAAATATTCAGAGTTTTTTTTAAAGAAAGATTTAACTGGTGAAGTGAGTGTGGCTAGAGGCAAGTTCAATGACCAAACTAAATGTAGATATATATCAAGTCGGGAGATATTGATCAAACATTAAACTGCCTTATTTCCCGATAAAATATCTACTATGAACTATATAAGGTAGGTGTTGTAAAAAGGGTTTGTTAAAGGGCTACTATACACTTCCCTATAAAACCTACTCTCTAAATTCTATTAAATAGTTATAAAGAGCCTTTAATATGTATTAATTAAGCAGTAACTTTACGTTAAATTTTAACTTCTTCGATTAAAGCTACTTTTTTATCGATCTTATTGAGTTAAAGATAATATCAGATGGGCCCGTTTCTTTCATGGTTAATTCTTCTTTGCTGAGAAATAAACAAAATATTTAGTTTTGATTCACTCAGAGACTCTTCGTGTCGATTACATTCAATATAAAATAACTAGACGAATGGCCCGGGCAACGCCCGGGTTTTACCCGAGTGCGTATATATTTAAAAAATGTTTTAATTAAAATACTATTCGTTACAATTATAAATTGGCGCCGTGGATGTCTCTCTTGTGAAACGTCCCGCCCCAAACTGTGTGTGTCTTGAAAATATAAAAATAAAAATGTGAACGGAAAAATATGTCCAGGGTAGCCTAGTGGTCATGGCATCAGCCCGGTAAGCGGAAGGTCGTGGGTTCGATTCCCATCCCTTGACACTTTTTTATTTTATCCATTCTGACCAAATCTATCCGTGAACTTCACACAGTGAACTTCACACAGAGAGAATAAGGCAATTATATAAGTAGATAATCCAAATTGTGCCTTATCACACACTATTTTTTTATTTGGCCTTATTACCTTGTGTTTATAATCTATGACGTAATGCCGGCGGCGCGCGCCCGTTGGCTGCCGGCGAGCACGTGACCTCCCTGTGCGCGCGCATCCGTGACAGAACCGGCCGGCTCATGACGGTCGTGACTATATATATAATGGATGGATAATAATAATATAATAATAATAATAATAATAATTATTATTATTATTATTATCATTAGATAATGATAATGATCATAATGATGATGCGCAGGCATCCGTGACAGAACCGGCCGGCCCATGACGGTCGTGACTATATATGTTGATATATTCAAAGATATATTAAATTCTGAAAAAAATATAATATAGAATAAAAATTAAATAAAATATATAATTAAAATTATTTTTGGTCGCAGTGATACAGCCTACTTGACGCTGACGAGCGCCAACAGCGCGAAACGCGTTCGTGGATGGCATTTCTTGATTTATCGAGAAATTGGGTTGGCCAAATTTCAGCGACAGGCTAAATCAATGTTTAATTGATTCCTGTTCCACCAGATGGCGCTCTGCCTTCTGAAAAGCACATGTGCTCCTGGGCAGGATATGCCTACCTAGTTTTTAATATAATTAACTGTATAGAAAAACAAAATATACAAGTTATAAGATAGAATAACGCTGTCAATGTTATAAAATTCATATAAAAAGAATAGCATCATTTCACGCCATTTTTTTTTTATCATAAATAGAATATATTTACCAGATCGCTACCACAATTATGTTGTTCATTCTGCTTATAGAGTCTGTATTGGAATCTTAATTCTTTGTGATGGGCTTTAAAAAAAACTAAAAGAAAAGGTTTCGGGGATTGTTTCCCTTTGCATGATATCACAATTTATGAGGAGTATAATTTAGTTATGTATATTTTTTTCATTTATATATCCAAATTTTGTCTTCTATTGAAACCCAGCCCTAATTAATCCGGTAGGGAGTTTGAAAAAATATTTGATGCTGTTGTAGGAATGGTCAATTAAAGAGATAGTTTTGAGAGCTGTCCGAAGCTTATTCCAAACTTTCTTTAAACGCTTTTCTAGTATATCGTAAGTGAATGGCTGTTACTGATTGTCTGGATATTCTGTAAATTAGGGTTGGGAGTTTACCTCTCTTGTAACTATGCTTGTTCTAATGTTGCCGCTAAAGAATTAATAATTGGCCATTTAGGTAATTATATTAGAAAATATAAGCTGAATTCAGGTTCCTGTCTTTAATCTGGGTTGTCGATAGTTCATAACTCGTACACGTTCCTTTAGCAGTGGAATATATCCAACGAAGGTTCGAATGCAAGAATATTGACGTGGGACTTTAAATTGCGCCGATGTTCGATAAACCACGGCAGTGACAGAAGCATCGGTTTCCGATACAACCGTCAGGTCATTGTCATCGCAGGACAATCTAGGACAGTTTGACATCTCGAATGTTCCTAGCAGTGCGACAATTGGAGTGTTTTACATTCCTCATAGATGGATCGCTTTAACCTTTAGTTCCTTATCAACAAATTTGTAATCAATTAACCATCGCACATCTAATGTGAGCTTCAGACCTTGAGATTAAGTCTAGTTTTTGGAAACTTGAAATGTATTTATATTAGAACCATTATCAACATCGTTGTTGATTCTCTTCTTCTTTTTTTTTTCACTAAAACTTGAATGGTAATGTTTTGCTAACATACATTAAAACTTCGTATAAATCCATTTCAGGTAATTATTCTCTTCCTGAAAGTCATAGAGTATCCTATCAGCTTGTTACATGCTATCTTTAATCATTTAGAGAGGGTGTTCTATTTATAAAAGAACGATTTTGAAACGCTGAAACTCGCGAAAGCGATTTGAGATATATTTTATTTATTCGAAAAAAAAAAAACAAGCAATGCCAATGCTTTATATTCAATGAAAAGAAAATTAAATATTCAAAATGCGAAAATTATGAGTGATAAATGTAAAAAATTACGCTTTCAGACTTTTTGAGGAGACTTTCTCGTTTACTTAAATTATTAAAATTATGAAAGCAAAGAATATATTGCTATTACTATAGGTGCAAAATAAATCAAATAATAAAGGAAAAGAGAGAAAAATTATTCTAAAAAAAAGTGCCTGAAGAAACCTTCAACTCCAAGCGAAAGAAGATAAAGTAAATGGTTGTAGGAGAGAATCCATTTTCTCAAAATAACTACCACAATAATCAACGTACCACCTTATACCGTTAACCGTCTATGTTATCAAGTGAAATATCGCTTATAAAACGTAAAAGGCTAAAGTTCATGTTCTTAAACGACACCATATCGAAAAACCTAAGACCTGCAGCAGAGCCCTTTATGAAATGGACATGGCAGGTGGAAATGGAAGAATATTGTTACACTGAAAGAACGAGGCATGGGTTTACCTCAATAATAGCACTAACCCCGTGCCATATACCACGCTAAATTTCAAGAAACGCAAGGAATGCTCCTATAAAAAAGATGGACCCAAATGTCAAGATACATTTTCAAATATACCAAAGATTTGTCTTAGACCCATTATAAGAAATGAGGTCTCATATTTGTCTCCAAGTGACTCAAAATCCATGTGACTGCACCAGGATAAGGCCACGAGTTATACTTCACGTTCAACAGGTCGATACCCGGACGAAAAGAGCGAAGAAACTGATATTTCGTATATCCATTTTAAGCAAATTCTGTCAAGTCCTCAAACCTGGCTCTTTTGAATTTTTGTGTTTCTGGCTTGCTTAAAAATGCTCTTAGATCTAGAAAATCAGAAATGTGAGATGGTCTCTAGAAAGTCGTTAAAGACATTTGAGATGGTCTTGATCAAAATATTTTAATACGAAGCCTTATTTCCTGGAAACAGCAGAAACATGCAGAGCTGTTGCTAAACGTCAAGGCTTACACATAGAAAACAATAGGATAATCACTTCATAACATTGCACATAGTCCACATCCAAATTTCCGGTAAATGCGGATAAAAGAGAACAACACAATATTTCAAATACATCTGCAAGATGTCAAATTATGTTGCTACATTATGTATTTATTTTTAAATCGTGTATATTATATATATATATATATATATATATAACAAATGTATTTTCTTATCAAAGTGTATTCCTTCGCTCTGTAAATCCATCACTTTACATTAACGCTGGGCATGTCTCCCGCAGTTCAAAAACGATGTTGACAAGGGCTAGAGAGCAACCAGAACCCAGTAACTGACAATTCCAATTAGTAAATTTTATTTACAAGCAGGCCCTGTTGGCAGTTTTTGAGTTCGTCCAGGGCACCCTTTAGCTTTATAGGTTTGTAATATATGACATGTTCATCTCACTGATACCATTTAGCTTGTATAGTGGCACAATGGAGTTCATAAGGACATTTTCTGGAGAAAAATGATAACAGAAATAATATAGATATGATATAAACTTTATATACAACTCAAATATAGGTGATATAGAAATGATACATATATAATAAAAAATAATATTTAATATGATCTAGCGTCTTAATAGATTATGAAATAGAATGGATATAAAGCTTATATATATATATATATGCAAGCAATGGTCGCCTCTCCCGTCAAAATAAACGTCAGAATCTGACGCCATCTATTGACCGTCGCCGCAACTAGCGGCATCGGGTCGGTGACAAAGCCACAACACCAACTTTGGCAAACTGATAAGCGTCCACCTGGAGACCATGGTTTCGGGCTAATGGCTCTCGTCAGTCTAGGGCGGACTTTATTCCACGAGATCCACACGGGATCTAATAGAATCCTCACAATCTACCAAAGAGGTGTTTTGCTGGCAATGTGGCTGGGCCAAATCTATTGGCAAAACATAGATGGAGAATTTGCCGGGAGGAAATTAATCCATGGAAGCAATGGTAGCCTCTCCCGTCAAAATAAACGTCAGAATCTGACGCCATCTATTGACCGTCGCCGCAACTAGCGGCATCGGGTCGGTGACAAAGCCACAACACCAACTTTGGCAAACTGATAAGCGTCCACCTAGAGACCATGGTTTCGGGCTAATGGCCCTCGTCAGTCTAGGGCGGACTTTATTCCATGAGATCCACACGGGATCTAATGGAATCCTCACAATCTACCAAAGAGGTGTTTTGCTGGCAATGTGGCTGGGCCAAATCTATTGGCAAAACATAGATGGAAAATTTGCCGGAAGGAAATTAATCCATGGAAGCAATGGTCGCCTTTCCCGTCAAAATAAACGTCAGCAAAACACCTCTTTGGTAGATTGTGAGGATTCCATTAGATCCCGTGTGGATCTCATGGAATAAAGTCCGCCCTAGACTGACGAGGGCCATTAGCCCGAAACCATGGTCTCTAGGTGGACGCTTATCAGTTTGCCAAAGTTGGTGTTGTGGCTTTGTCACCGACCCGATGCCGCTAGTTGCGGCGACGGTCAATAGATGGCGTCAGATTCTGACGTTTATTTTGACGGGAGAGGCGACCATTGCTTCCATGGATTAATTTCCTCCCGGCAAATTTTCCATCTATGTTTTGCCAATAGATTTGGCCCAGCCACATTGCCAGCAAAACACCTCTTTGGTAGATTGTGAGGATTCCATTAGATCCCGTGTGGATCTCATGGAATAAAGTCCGCCCTAGACTGACGAGGGCCATTAGCCCGAAACAATGGTCTCTAGGTGGACGCGTATCAGTTTACCAAAGTTGGTGTTGTGGCTTTGTCACCGACCCGATGCCGCTAGTTGCGGCGACGGTCAATTGATGGCGTCAGATTCTGACGTTTTTTTTGACGGGAGAGGCGACCATTGCTTCCATGGATTAATTTCCTCCCGGCGAATTTTCCATCTATATATATATATATATATATATTATATATAAAGATGATGAGTGAGATTTTCTGCATGAATTTTAGATCATGTTGAGGATTATGGTAATGGAAACGCAGTCGTGGTTGAATAATCTTGAAATAAAAATAATAATGGTTTTGATCAAAGATTGTTTTAATTGAGCTAAATTAATATATAAGAACATAATTTGATTAAATTACTGCCTGGATTAAGGCGTAAAAATAAAAAAAAGAAAAGCTTATTTACATAATGTACAAAAGTTTCGGGTCGGCCAGCGGGGTAAAACAACAACGAGTATTTATATGCAAAGCGTGACCTCTGGCGGTCGATTTAAACATAGTATTTGAATCTATTAAATTATATAATTTAAAATAAAATAATATTTTTATATAACATTTCCCCCCTGTGAAGAAAATAATATGGGTTAAATTCAGAATAAAGTGATAAAAATATAGGTAAAAAAGATAAAATATGATTGATGGAAAGAAAATAATGTTAGAGGTGATATTCACTTATCATATTGGTTTTGGGATGGTAACCAATAGACAGGAAAGTACAAATCAATACATAGTGTGAATGATTACAAATATTGTTGGTAGAAGTGAATATAAAAGTGTGATAATCCATAATCATATTGGTTTGTTGTTAACCAATAGATTGGAAATAAACGAGAAAAAATGATACACATAATATTAAAAATGAGGAAGGAAAAATAAAATGCATGAATTATTAAAATGTTTATGAATGAAAAATGAAGAAAACATTGAAAACAATATAAAAAATAATTGGCAAAGATATATGGAAATACTAAAAACATTTGATGACTACAAGAAATGGCATTTATATAAAAAAAAACAATAAGTTGAAGGCAAAGTTTAATTATGTACAAAGGAAAATGTGCAAATAAGGAATAAACATGTAAAGGAAAAAAAAGGCAATGGTAAGAATAAAGAATGGTCATTTGAAGAAAAAAGAATCAAGGTGGATAAAAAAAATAAGAGCTAAAAATTTACATATGTTGGACTCTCTAAATTTACATATTGACAGAAACGCTTTTAGATATTTATATAGGAAATGAGCAATGGGGGTAATAATGCAAAATTTCAAAAATAACAACATATTAAGAAATGAGATTAAACAAGAAAATATCAAATATTAAAAGTTTGGGAATTTTAAATATAAGATGGAAATGTGAAGCAATAAGGCATTGTTGTCATTAACGAAAATATATAATGAAAATATGATTAACAAAGATTAATTTTTATTAAAGATTGAAGATGTGAGAAATATATGATATTTTGTTGTTGTTGTTGTCCTCCCGGCCGACTGTTTTACATTTGAAATTATAAAAAATGGTGAAAATGGTCTAACTTGATTGCAAATATTTAAAAGTAAAATATAGAATGAGGTATATTTAATAACTAATTATACAAAGAAAATGTGGCATTATTTAAATGGCAAAATTATTTAAGAAATGACATTAAAGGGATGTAACTATAAGCAAACAGCGATTGAAAACTATTGCAAATAATGGGTGATAACATAAAGGTAAAATGAGGAAAACTACGAAATATAATGGATACAAAGTACCTTGGGTTGGATGATGGGCTGGATTTGAAGATCTCGGGAGATGGCTGGTGTTGGGCGGAAGGTGTGATGGCTGGAGTTGGAAGGGAGAAGGCTGGTGTTGGGCGGAAGATGTGATGGCTGGAGATGGAAGGGAGAAGGCTGCTTGAAACTTTTTGAGATGGTGATGGCTATGTTTGCTTGTGGAGATGGCTATGTTTGCTTGTAGAGGGCTATGTCTGTTTGGAGATGGCTATGTTTGTTTGGAGAAGGCTATGTTTTCTTGTTAAAGTAGATTATTTTTGGTTGAAATGAACTATTTTTGATTGGAAAATTTGCATATTTGAATTTGAAAAATTTTGCTTTTGTCATTAAAAAAAAAGAACAGGTAAATATCCTGTCGACTTATTATTATATATAAAGATGATGAGTGAGATTTTCTGCATGAATTTTAGATCATGTTGAGGATTATGGTAATGGAAACGTAGTCGTGGTTGAATAATCTTGAAATAAAAATAATAATGGTTTTGATCAAAGATTGTTTTAATTGAGCTAAAGTAATATATAAGAACATAATTTGATTAAAGTACTGCCTGGATTAAGGCGTAAAAATAAAAAAAGAAAAGCTTATTTACATAATGTTCAAAAGTTTTGGGTCGGCCAGCGGAGTAAAACAACAACGAGTATTTATATGCAAAGCGTGACCTCTGGCGGTCGATTTAAACAGAGTATTTGAATCTATTAAATTATATAATTTAAAATAAAATAATATTTTTATATAACATATATATATATGTTGAATATATATATGTATGTAGAGATGAAATTGAGGTGATATAAAATCTATATGGAAGCGATTTAGAAGAAATACAGTGAATATATATAAATTATATTAATATGATATAAATGTTGAACATAGGATATAAATAGTTTTAATAAAAGGTGATAGAGAGGCTGAATAAAGCCGATATATAAAACGATATAGAATTTATATTGAAGTGAGGAACCCCAAAGAGAGCTTTTTTTTGCACATATTTCACAAACACACACGTATACTTCAATTGTGTAATTTCAGGTATATTTCTATTTGTGGGATAATATATATATATATATAATATAACTGCTATAGTGTTAACTTCCATCACTTTTATATTTATATGCACTCATGGACAAAACTTAAAGAAGTTGTACCTTTTAACGTATATATCGTGATTCAGGCAATAACTCTGAAAGATATTTGATACATGGTGATCTTTATTGGAAATACACGAGATAACCAAGTGTGAACAAAATTGAGTCTGTCTCCTTAAAAAAAAAATAGACAACCGGCGAGATCAAAATATGCAACTTCAAGTTCTGTCCATGAGTGTAAAGTTTATATAGAGTACATTTCGCCAAGAAGGCGGTTTAATCAAGAAATAACATTGTTCTCAGATGTCTTATAGTTTTGATAATTTTAATAAAAATAGACAGTTATACCTCTTTTAATTAAGAAAATTGAGTATACCTTGCACTTATTTCGTGTTATCATATGGAGCAGTTAACTCAACTTGGTCTCAATTGACTATGATACATTCATGACTCAATTTGATCCTTGGGAGAAAATTCTAAATATATATATAATTGAATGTCTGTCTGTCTGTACTCTATAGATTCAAAACCCATACATCCAATCGCCGTGATATTTTGGGATATTATTAGGTATATCCCCGGGAAGGTTTTTGAAAATAATTTCTTGAATATCTTGAATATCCTTAGAGTTATTTGCAGATTTGTAGATTAAACTAAATGATGATGATTATTTATCAAAAGTAAGATTTTCTACCTATTAATTGCGCACAAGTCAAAGTTAGTTTTATCATTTATCTACAACATATATATTGGGAGAATAGATAAAATGATGATTTTGTAATGTAGAAAATTAGGAAAGACAAAATTCAGAATGACCGGAAATTTATTTGAGACAAGAATAATGATACAATTCCAAGGCAAGCTACTATTCCTTTAACTTCCAATTATCGAGGGATCCAATTAATATTGATTTTATTCAAATTATCGAGTATTTTTCAAGGGACCGGGAAAAAATGTTTACTAGATAAAATGATGATTTTGTAATGTAGAAAATTAGGAAAGACAAAATTCAGGATGACACGGCAATTTATTTGAGACAAGAATAATGATACAATTCCAAGGCAAGATACTATTCCTTTAACTCCCAATTACCGAGGGAACCAATTAATATTGATTTTATTCAACTTATCGAGTATTTTTCAAGGGACCGGGAAAATATGTTCACTTTATCGAGAGATTCAAATTTTCGAGTTTCAAATTATCAAAATATATATATTTAAGTTATATCTATTTAAGTAATGAGTTTATAGAGAATTGTTTTAACAAATGTTCGTTAGACAAACCTTTACTCGGGTAAAACCCGGGCGAAGCCGGGTACATCCGCTAGTATGATATATTAGAAGCCTAGGTTATCTCTGCTGCAGTTAGACAACTAGGCATTTAGAATGTAATCAGTATATAATTATTGTTCTTGCCATCAGAGAGTGTATGTTAGCCATTGCAGGGCTCTGATACAGTGTGAAATAAATATAAAGCATTTAATTGCAAAGATATATTTTGATTGAGACCGATAAGCAATCAATATTACTCTAGAAAGACGCTAATATGCCTTTGCTTAACAATTTCATTGAATCCAAAAAAATGAAATACAATTTAGATGTTTCAAGCATAATACCGGATTTTATTAAATTTAAAATGGATACTTTATAAAGAACAATACAAATGAAACTTTTCAAAGCTTCTTTCCTAACAACATACCAAAATATTTCCAACCAAACTTTCATAATTCTCAAGTCATTTCTAATCATGGAAATTTCAGAAGCTTTTTGAAAGAATTAAAGTGGTGGAAGACCCGAGTTGTTTTTGTGGACATGAAGAACAAACCTCAATACATCTTTTACTAGATGTCCTGCTTTTTAAGACTACAGAATCGAAAATAATTTAATAGAAATAAATACAAGTGGTTTTATTTCCAGTAAAGAAATGTATACTAAATTCAATACCTTTTTTAGATATATTTCAAATTATATAGCAACAAATATCTTTTAAGAAACTGATAATTTATATATTGCTTATTGTACATATTGGCAGACACTTCTTTCTTTTGTACAAAGTTATTTTTTCTCGTTTTTTTTCTCTCTTTCATATTTTTAAGATCATATGACTATCCTATTCACGGCCTGAAAGTATTGTATATATATGTGGTATGATAGGTGAGGAAAGAAACGCACCACAATTTGGGAGAGGAACCCAGGCAACCAGAGAGAGAGAGAAACTCATTTTCTTGATAAATCAAGACAGGCCATCCACGAACGCGTTTCGGGCTGTTGGCCCTCGTCAACGTGGTGCAGACCAAAGGTTTGGTCCCAGAGGTTCCCGAGATAACAAAAAATAGGTATTTAAGGCCACATTTGCGTAAAGACGCTTTTCATGTTAAAAATTAATTTTAAAAAATGATTTTAACATATTTTTATCAAATTTTTCACTCATTTGAATATAAGCAAAAAATAATTTTTGGACTTAATTCTATTGACGTAATGTGACGCTGAGTTTGTCGTTGACACACTTTAATATTCATTAAATATGCATACATTGGATATATAAATATTTTTTCATTCCGATATTTCGAAGGGCATTTCGCCTCTCTTTATCGAGAATATTTGTGTTTCTCACTAAAACACGTGAGAACGCGTGTATCAATCTCATTAACAAGACCAATCAAATATTACAGTTAAATATTACATCAATATGTTATAATCAGATTGCCCTCAAAATGTGGACAGACCTCTACATCCAAGATTACTACACCAGAAATCTACGAAGATTTGCTGCTACCCTGAAACTACTCCTCCAAATGCTTCAAAACATCAAGCATGGATCTACCTCCACAACAATCTTGACCGACCATGGTTACATTCAGGCAGACCTTGCAACGGTATCGAAAGAAGACCCAATTTGCCCCCACTGCTTCGATGAAGAATTAACCGTAGACCACCTCCTCTTCACTTGCCCAACCTTCCAATACCAAAGATTCCAGACAGCCACTCTCCTAGGTATCACCATCATATGTCCAGCATCCCTAGAAAATCTCCCAAGAAAGAAATCTGCCTGGCGACACCTCATTAATTGGACTTCCACTGGCATTGTATATAAATCCAAGAAGACTTAGTTCAGAAGGACATCCCGGGTAGTTGGCGACTTCTGTACGCACCAGGAACCTGGGTTACTTAAATAAATAATATTTTATAATACCTTGAAAAAGTTGGGGTTCAGCCAAATGAAATATTGGTAAAATAAATAATATTTAATCCAATATATGCCTTTGTGAATAACTATAACTATATATATATATATGCAATATAATTCCCACACTACTTGTAGATAGTCAACACATTTTTATTTTAATATCCATATATTTTAATATCTATAATCAAAGAGTAAATAGCCAATGCTTGTATATAATATTTTGACCAACGACCCGAGGGGTAAGAGGGAGAACAAAGGAGTTGGAAAATAAGCAAAGAGAAAATGGCTGCGTTTCTTTTTGTCGCGCGTCTATTATTTATTATATACAAATTTAGAGTTTTAAATTTATAATTATTTTCAAAGACTCACCTTAATACGACAGTATTTAGCCGACACAGGATATAATAACCGGTACGTTTTTTCTTTTTTTTTAAACTTTATTGGATTCAGCCTTTAGCCTACACCCATTCGCCACAAAATGCCAAAAAGTAAGTCAGATACCGACACTCATTTTTCTGACAGAAACGATAATATGGAATTTAAATTAATGAAAGAACAAATTAATTTACTAACACAAATTATACAACAACAGACGATCTCAAATAAAAATTATATAAGTAAATTCTCTGGCCTCAATCAAGATATAAATATTTTCTTTCGTAACATTGAGGATGCAACGAACGATGAACGAGACAGAAAAAATTTAGTTATTCTAAATTTAGAAGAAGAAGCTAAAAATATATTTTATCGATTGGGCTTAGAACAAGAGACTTATTTAAATATCAAACAGAAACTGTCCACAATCTATATATCAAAGAAGAAGACAACGTTGGAAGAATTGTTCACTCGCCAATTGAAAAGCTAGAAAAAATTAACGATTATTGCAATTTTAAGGTTGTGGGTGCATTAGAGAACTCACTTCCAAACAAACAGATTGTTGAAGCACTTACGGCAGATGTAACGTATGATTTGAAGAAAATGATATACACCAGGAACCCACAGACGCCTGAAGAATGGTTGGACTATGTGAACACCATCCAGCGTGACCTTGACCGTTGGCGACCCGAATCCACTCCCTCGCCTGGCCAAGGTCATTACTGGCCACAATATGGGCAATTAGCGTTTCGCAGACCTGGAGGTGGACGTTTTGCCTTTCGCAACTATGCGGATACCACGCTGCCCAAGGAACCCAGGGAACCAGCCATATCGAGCGGACATCAACCCAGATCACAAGGATGTGATCCCTCATCAAGGAAAGAACCAGCTTAATGTAAGACTATTCTTTAATTTATCTATTTTCACCTTCAATGTTAAATTTCTTGTGGATACTGGCTCTACCATTAATCTAATATCTTTTGATTATTTGCATAAAATTTTGCCATCAGATATATTTCGAAATATAACTAAATATTCAGTTAATAAGCATCCTAGAATTAATACATTGAGTGGACCAATCCAACCTATATTTTATGTTATTTTACCAGTCAGTTTTTTTAAAAGAAAAGTTAGCTTAAAATTTTATATATTTCATCTACCATATGAAATTGCACTAATAGGATTATATACTCTAAAAAAATTAAAAACTAGAATTGACTTCAATAGAAATGTAGTGAGTCAACAAGGCAAATCTTAGATAATCACTGTGCACCTTCAGGAAGTAATCCACTCTATGTTAATCATTTACAACAGACACTTTCCACTCAATCAAGCATTCCAGGGGAAAATAAGTTAACCAGTGATTTAATTGATAAGTATCATAAGATAAACAACTTATTAGACCTTAAGTTAATTAGGTTATTGAAAGAATTTGCTGAAATACATATCCAACCTGTACAGATTAAACCAAATACAGATAGAGTAATCAGGTTGCGACTGTATAGAAATCCATTTACATATAGGAAAGAAATAGATATATACAAATCAATGAGATGTTAAAAAATAATATAATAGAACCGGCCATAGGTGAATATGCTTCACCCATTACTCTAGTAAAAAAGAAAAATGGAACATTTAGAATGTGTGTGGATTTTCGAAAATTAAATGAACACATTCCAGTTGATCCCCAACCTATACCATTAATAGAATCAGTGATAGAAAAACTGTCGAAAGCTAAGTATTTTTCCAGCCTTGATTTGAGCAACGCTTATTGGACAGTTCCTATCCATCGGATTCTCGACCTTATTTAGCCTTCACCACACACGCAGGAGTGTACATGTTTAAAATATTACCTTTCGGGCTACGAAGCTCACCACAGATCTTCGAGAGAGCTATTGGACAAATACTTAGAAAATATAACTTCCAATTTCTAGAACACTACTATGATGATTTTATAATTTTTTCTGATAGTTTTGAAGAACACTTAGAACATCTTCGTTTATTCTCCCAACTATGCAGGGCAGAAAATATCCGCCTCAACCTTAACAAATGTCAATTATGTAAGACCTCCATTAGCTTTCTAGGATACGAAATCACACAGGGCACTTATAAGCCTCACCTAACTAACACTCAGGTAATAGGAACCATCCAACCTCCGACTAATGTTAAAACTTTACAGTCATTTTTAGGTGTCGTAAATGTATATCATAAATTCATTCCCCATTATGCACAGCTTAGATCGCCTTTAAATATACTTCTAAAAAATAATATTCCTCTTAAGTGGACTCTTGAATGTCAGAAGGCATTTGAAGATTTGAAAAGCAGCCTAACTGCATCACCAGTTTTACATATCTTCAAAGAAGATTTACCCTGCTTCTTATATTGTGACACTAGTACATTAGGATATCCGGAATTCTAAAGCAAAAGGATGAAAATGGAGAAGAACATCCTGTACAATATTTCTCTCGCTCTCTACGCAAGTATGAACAGAACTACTCCATTTCGGAGCTGGAGTGTTTAGCTATCATTGAGTCTATCGAATACTTCAGGGTGTACCTGCTTGGTAGACATTTCACCATTTATTCTGATCACCAAGCTCTGGTCTATTTGAAAAATTTTAAAAATCCGTCAGGTAGGTTATTTCGATGGTCCTTGAGACTCAGCCCATACACTTTTGACATACACTATCTGAAAGGTAAAAATCAACTCGAAGCAGACTTACTATCAAGACAACCATTTTGCGGATTTCTAGAGGCTCAACAATTGGAGGAACACCAGCATCGTGTACCTGAGAAATATCAATCACTCATCAATACTGATGGACTTGCGATTATTACTAAAAAGGGCGTACCCAGAGTAGTCGTGCCTGATACACTAAGAAATAAGTTACTCCAGAAAGCACACGAATGGTATAACCATCCAGGAATCACACAACTCACTAGGTTAATCACTAGTCAGTATTATTGGGATGGTATGACCAAAGATATAAATAACTATGTCCGTAAATGCAAAATTGGCTGAATAGTAAAACCTCCGAAAGGACCCACATATGGAGAAATGGGTACCTTACCACTCGCGAAGGAACCTTATGAACTTATTACAATGGACACAGTAGCCGGATTTAATAAGTATGGTGGTAACCGAGCTTATTTACATGTAATATGTGATCACATGAGTCGATACTGTTGGACTTTTCCTAGTAAATCTACCTCTACCCTGACCTATATTCAAACCCTAAAAAGGGTATTTCAGAGAGGTATTCCTAAACACCAAATGACAGACCGAGCTCCTGCATTTACATCCGCTCAATTTATAGAAGGTTTTCAATCTCACAAGGTATAAAACCCTTGTATACCACAGCAAATCACCCACAGTCAAATGGTCTGAGCGAAAGATTGAATGCAACCATAACAGGGAAACTAAAGATGCTCCATTTAGAACACCCCAAACAGACATGGACCAAACAGATAGAAAGGGTCACCAGAATCTACAATCTAACTCCACATACAGTGACGGGATTTCCTCCCATCTATTCATTAAAAGGGATAGTCCCTAACAATTTAAACAACCATGTTCAGACATTTCCCGAACTCTCAGAAGCAAGAAGAATAGCATTACAAAAAACTCAAGCAAGGCATAAGGCCGAAAAACTAATGTACGATCAAAAACATAAAAAGATTGATTTTGTACCAGGGGATCTAGTATTGGTGAAAGTTTATAGACATCCGAATACTCCAAAGTTGGAACCTAACTATACAGGCCCATATGAGATCTTGGAAATACTATCACCTCAGGTAGTGCGCATTAATAGACCAAATAGACCTTTGCAGTTACAGACAGAAATTATAAATATAGAAAAACTTCGTAGATATGTAGAAAATATTCCCCATATCACACCTCCTACGAACCTTCCCGACTCTCCTCCTAGACAAAACTATTTCCTATTTCCTTATAGGCACTTCACTACAGATATCTTGGGTGATCCGGGTTCCTCCAGACCAAGGAAATGGTTTCAACAGTTTAACCATTTGGACAACAGTATTTTCACGGATGAAAAATTTTATAAGCCTGATTTTCCAATAACATCCAAACCAACTTTTTCATCAATAGTAAAGCCCACTATATCCAGTACATTGGTCTTAGACCCTAAAATCAATTCATTCGATAATATGGTGGAAAGTAATTTGGGTACTACCAAATAAAAATTACACAGTAAACTTAATCCAAATGCCGATGTCTTTATACCAACAACCTTGGCGACCAAAGAATTTTCACATTATTTAAATAAAGACTCGTTAATAAATAATGTTATCACTCTGTGTACATTTTTGTATAAAACTGTTATATTTAGAATTTAAAAAATTCCATTGTTTTTAATTACCACAATAATATTTTGGATTCTTTATACTCATTTAGCATCTTGTATATACCTTCTTCCTTTATTGTTTTATATCTTGCCTCTATCCATACAAACAAACCTACATATCTCTTATAAAATGTTCTTGATAAAATGAACCGTTAGAATAGTGGAATATATAAATTTGTATAATATAAATGTAATGTTGGACTATATGAGGCGATATGATAATTTTAATCAAGCTATAAACTCAAATGATATATGACCTTGAAGACTTGAATATATTACTTTAAAATGTGAACATAAAAACACTTAATGCGTGTGTGGGTTTAAATAGCCTATAAATATCTTTAGCCACCTTACAATATGCAGAGGCTAGCGCTTAACGTTAGTCGGGTATAACAACCCCGCATACCTCCGTTCGTTTTGTCTGGTGTAGGACAGACAAGATGTAAAAGCCTACAGATTTAGGACAATAGTAATAAGTTAATTTACGTATAGCAATACGATAGAACAACTATAGGATTAGTATAAGCGTTTTTATAAGATAAACTATCGAGGGTTAAAAGAAAAAAGAAAATTTTGGATTTTTAAACACATCATCCTCTAAGATATGGTATAACCCCATCGGTTAGTTTCGAAAATCGATGTTCGGTAAGACCTACCCTAAGATGAGCACTTCAAAATGTTAGTTCGAATTAGAGATCATCTTTAAAAAAAAAAGAAAATTTTGGCTGTAGTGCTTTGACCTATGTACTTCCATTGAGTGAGTCGTAAACTCAATGTACGAGTATATCATAGGAAAAAGTACACAGACAACGTTATCCAGACTTCCAGGTTGGAACATAGGTCTTGCCAACTTGTGGCCAACGATAGGAAGAATAGGGATCGTAGGATGAAGAAAGATATGAACATTTTCAAAATGAGCAATCGTGGCCGAGAGATCTACTATCCGTAGTCTTAGCTTGTTAACCCCGCACTGTTCGAATCCTATCGACTTATTAGATAATAAAGATGTAATAAATAACAGTTAAAAAATATCAATAATATATCATAACATCCTTAGGATATTTTCAATTCAGAGAAAATTAAATATTTTATCTAGACTGTGCAGCTACGAATTTCATCTTGCGCACACCCCCACAGGTTCACTGCAATATAATTTCCACACTACTTGTAAATAGTCAACACATTTTTATTTTAATATCCATATATTTTAATATCTATAATCAAAGAGTAAATAGCCAATGCTTATATACAATTTTTTGACCAACGACCCGAGGGCTAAGAGGGAGAACAAAGGAGTTGGAAAATAAACAAAGAGAAAATGGCTGTGTTTCTTTTTGTCGCGCGTCTATTATTTCTTATATACAAATTCAGAGTTTTAAATTTATAATTATTTTCAAAGACTCACCTTAATACGACATATATATATATATATATGTAGTAATCCCGATGTGGAATGTACTGGGAAGTCGTGGTAGTGGGTGCGTGATGGGATTCCCGCACTGGGACAGCAAGAGACAGAGGCAGGTCTAGATGGTAACTCCAAGAAGGTAGAGGTAGACCACGGACGAAGACAGTCGAACCACGGGCGTCACGGATGCCTACATCGCGGATAGGGGTGAGAGACCCGACCGTATGACGGCGTCGCTCTGAAAACAACTACTTTTTTGTCCCATTTCTGGGGGCTTTTATATACTGGACTCCCGCAGATGGCGGAGAGTCCTGATTGGCTCCTGTAAAATCACGCCACCTGTCAGGCGCCGGGTTATTTATCACGTCTGGCCACCTGTTGACGGGGTGATTGAACTCATTATCATAAACACCTGTTCGTCTGGTCTTTGTCTCTGTCTAGACTACCTTTACCTCTTTGTTTATTTGTCACTTTGCTACAAGGTCGATACATATTTTTATATAGATATGGGGTTATGATAATTATCAGAAGGAGGTTGTGATCCATCTAGTTCAAAATATACTACAGAATGTGTCCCCGGTGATGAAGGTTTGGTTGGAGGATTGACATGTAATGAATGATAACCTAACAAACCTATTATAAAAAAATAAAAGAAATAATTTGTATACAAATTAGTTAAAATTATTATTAAGCTACAAGTTAAAAAGAGAAAAATGCTGTAATGGTGGTGTATCAATGAAATAAAAATCAAGGTTATAAAAATAAAAACGCACAAAATGAATGATAAAATATTAAAAGAAAGTATATAATACAAAATGGTGAATATGGTAAAATGAATCGTACAAGGAAAGTAATATCTTATTGCATAAAAGATGAGAGAAAAAAAATGAAGTTAGTTTATTGACTGAACGTATAATGTGACGCTAAGGTTGAAAAAGGGAAAGGGGGTATCTGAGCATATGTTTCTGTAAGTAGTATCCCAAGCATTCTGCAATGCAATGCGAACTTGTTTAAGTGAGGCATTGTTTTCATTAACAGAAGGCCTAAGATATTCCGTCTGCATCATTAGCTCAGACAGCGAAGAGAGGTGGGAAGATTGATGGAGGTAAAAGGGGGAGGTAGGGGTAAGAGGGATCCCTGTTGTCCATAATGATTGTGCCCGGTTGAATTATGAGAAAAAAAAGTGAAAAGTTGAAAAAATGGTGAATTGATATGATGTGTCGGGCGGTGAGAAAAAAAAAAGATCGCGCTGGATATCCTGAACTCACTATTGGGAGTGTGGTATAGCGAGGAAGGATTGTTCCAGTCGGATTAATCAATGAAAAAAAAACAAAAATGTTCGGTGAACTGGAATCCCTTGGAAGGTTGGAGGTTTGAAGGATGCGGAAAAGGAGAGGTGGGTGTAAGAGATTTATTGCTGTCAATTTTGATTGTGTCCGACTTGTGTGGTGAAAAGAAAAAGTTTAAAAATGAAAAAATGATGAGCCGGACGATGAGAGAAAAAAAATTAAAATCTAACTGGGTTCCCTGAGCTCACTGTTGGGAAATGTACAGCGAGGAAGGGTCTACTAGTTAGTCTAATCAATAAAAAAAAAAGAAAATGGCTGACGAACAATAATCTCTTAATGGATGTAAAAAGTTGGGAGGAAAGGTTCATGGAAAAGAGTTAGAGGTTGTAAGGGAGGCGTCAAAAATAACATTTTGAAAATCTATTAGAAAAATAAAATGATAAATGTTTTATCTGTTTAAGAAATATTATAAATATTGTTAGTTGTAGGTTTTTTTAAATGTGGTGCCTAAAATAGTTGAAGTTGTAAAATTCTAAGTCTAAACATGATGAGAAGAAAGGAAAATAAAAATATTAAAGGTAATAATATATAAAGGGTTGATTGGTATTTGATGGCATTAATGAACAAAATTATATTATCGATTAATAGTGAAATGTTTTATCTACATCTGTAAGTTAAAAAACAAAGTCCAACACCACAAAACTAGGTAAGCTGTAAGTCTATTTACAATATATGAGAGAAAAGTTAAAAGAAAACAAAAATATTCGTTCCTGGAAAAAGGGAACATATTTACAAACAATGTCTAGTTGTAGGTGCAAGATTACTGGTGTATTTCTAATTTGGCCTACGGGGAGGCAATGTGGCCCTATAATTGATTGATGGACAGGCAAGGATGTTGAAGTAGGAAGGGCTATCTCTGCTAATGATGGATACAAAGGTCATTCCACCCCTTTAGAAGTAGGGAGGGAAAGACGAAGTAGAAAAAAACTAGGGGAAGTTCAGTGCGTCCTTGAATTTGTTGTCGTTGGGATGAAGATTGGAATACCGCCGTGGCGATGGACGCCTTTTTGGGGATTTAATTGCCCTTTCAGAAGGCCAAGATGGCGTCTCCTTTGGTCTCATGTTACATAAGAGAGATATGGGTGTTATAGTTTGGGGCGTGTCTTTATATTTATTAGTAACTATCTTAATTAACTTCATCCACGAGGTTCCTGGGATTCTCTAGGTGAAATAACCTTAGTTTCTCACTAAGTTTTGCGTTAAGATGTACAGACAGATCGTTAGATTGGAGATTGTTAGCGGTGATTAGGTTTAGAAAAATTATAAAATAATGAATTTACGAAATTTTCTAAGAGAAAAGGTTATGGCATGGGTACAAAATTCGGTAGTTTCGTAAATAACAATTTAACACAGGCAGGAATGAAATGCAATGGGGTATGGAAATTTTACGGTATTATATTTAGTTTTCGCATTTACATTTATAGTTGTAATTGTAATTGTGGGAAAAATGGGAGGCACATTTTGAGATGAGATAATTTAAAATTGATATTTATAAAAATACAAATCTAGGACTAATTTAAAACTTTTAAAATAATGAGAAATATCAATTGGAATAGTAATAGGTCAAGTAAAATAAAGAGCGTAATAAATTTAATTATTAATACTATGGCCATAAATAAGGTATTAAAAAAAAGCACACAAATAAGTTTAGAAAATATGATTCGGGTAATTAAAATACAATATGATTTTTTTATGTAAAATTGAAATTAATGAATTGAAATTTAAAAGTTGCTTAAAATAAAGTAAAAATCGATAAATGAGGGTGTACAAGAAATAATATTTGAATATAAATGCTATAAAAATGGTAAAATAATGAACTTGATGGATTTATCATAATAATGTTATTGCTATTAAAATGGTATCGAATAATTAATTCAGAGCAAACGGAGATAGTGTTACATTAAATAGTTCTGTAGAGAAAATTCTCCTACCAGATGGATGTCTTGAATGGGTCTTGTGGAGTGGGCTGCGATGAGGCTTGGTGATCTTTTTTTGCGGTGGTTGCCATGGGACATCGTCGATGCTGGTTGGCGGGGCAATGCCAGGATTTCTCGATGAATCTTGTCTGCCTGTTCGAGCCGATGGGGCGCAGGAGATGTCGATGGGGGCGATGATGACCTCCTCGGTGCGAGGTGCGGTTAGTCCCCGAATGGAGTCTTTTAGGTGGCTTACTCGGTCTTCGCAGTGGGGCTGCATGTTGGTGAGGGCATCCGCGACGTAGTCGTCTCTGACCTCCGTCATCCTCTGCATGCTGCTGTCCTCAGTTATCCTGTCGACTTTAACGGGTTCTGTAGTAATCCCGATGTGGAATGTACTGGGCAGTCATGGTAGTGGGTGCGTGATGGGATTCCCGCACTGGGACAGCAAGAGACAGAGGCAGGTCTAGATGGTAACTCCAAGAAGGTAGAGGTAGACCACGGACGAAGACAGTCGAACCACGGGCGTCACGGATGCCTACATCGCGGATAGGGGTGAGAGACCCGACCGTATGACGGCGTCGCTCTGAAAACAACTACTTTTTTGTCCCATTTCTGGGGGCTTTTATATACTGGACTCCCGCAGATGGCGGAGAGTCCTGATTGGCTCCTGTAAAATCACGCCACCTGTCAGGCGCCGGGTTATTTATCACGTCTGGCCACCTGTTGACGGGGTGATTGAACTCATTATCATAAACACCTGTTCGTCTGGTCTTTGTCTCCGTCTAGACTACCTTTACCTCTTTGTTTATTTGTCACTTTGCTACAAGGTCGATACATATTTTTATATAGATATGGGGTTATAATAATTATCAGAAGGAGGTTGTGATCCATCTAGTTCAAAATATACTACATATATATATATATATATATATAGTATATTTTGACATAGATAGATCACAACCTTCTTATAATATTTATCATAACCCCATATCTATATAAAATATGTATCGACCTTGTATAACAATAGAAATGACAAATAAAGCAAAGAGGTAAAGGTAGTCCAGACGACAAAGGCCAGACGTGATAAACAACCCAGACTAACAGGTGTTTATGCTAATGAGTTCATTCCCCCGTCAGAAGGTGGCCGAACAGGTGGCCAGACATAATTAATAACCCAGCGCTTGACAGGTGGCGTGATTACGGGAACCAATCAGAACTCGCCGCCATCTGCGAGCGTCTCATATAGAAGCCCCCCAAGAATGGGACAAAGTAGTTGTTCAGATAGTTGTTTTCAGAGCCACGCCGTTATATGGTCGGGTCTCTCATCCCTATCCGCGATGTAGGCATCCGCGGCGCCCGTGGTTTGACTTGCCTTCGTCCGTGGTCTGCCTCTACCTTCTTGGAGTTACCATCTAGACCTGCCTCTGTCTCTTGCTGCCCCAGTGCGAGAATCCCATCACGCACCCACAACCACGACTGCCCAGTACATTCCACCTCGGGATTACTACAGAACCTGTTAAAGTCGACAGAATGACTGAGGACAGCAGCAAGCAGAGGATGACGGAGGTCAGTGACGACTACTTCGCGGATGCCCTCACCAACATGCAGCCCCACTGCGTCGACCTAGTAGGCCGCCTGGCAGACGCCATTCGGGGACTAGCCGTGCCTCGTGCGGAGGAAGCCCTCATCTCCCCTTTCGACGGATCCCACGCAACAAGCAGCCTTCTTCCAAACAGCCATCTCCAGAGATCAACTCCAGCCAGCATCAGCCATTTCAAGGTACTTTAAACTTTGTTTCTGACATTTTCCCCATAAATTTTATATTTTCACTTTAAGCATTTTAAAATCAATTATAACCTTTTTTATATCTTTTTTATTCAATTTTTAAAACTTTCATACTCTCATTTATCACTTTATTTTAATCAAATTATAAATGTTAATTTATCATTTTCAAGTTTATTATTAGAAATATTCAATCACGCATTTTTGCCAATTTACTAATCTTACATGCCTTTCTTAAATTCACCTAAAATGGCATTATCCAAATATGCAACTTTCAATATTACATAAAAATCATATTATATTTTAATTACTCGAATCATATTTTCTAGACTTATTTGTGTGTTTTTTTTAATATCTTATTTATGACCATAGTATTAATAATTAAATTTATTACGCTCTTTATTTTACTTGACCTATTACTATTCCAATTGATATTTTTCATTATTTAAAAGCTTTAAAAACTAGTCCTATATTTGTATTTTTATAAATACCAATTTTAAATTATCTCATCTCAAAATGTGCCTCCCATTTTTCCCACAATTACAAATACAACTATAAATGTAATATGCGAAAACTAATGTCATACCATAAAATCTCCATACCCCATTGCATTTCATTCCTGCCTGTGTTGAATTGTTATTTACGAAACTACCGAATTTTGTACCCATGCCATAACCTTTTCTTTTAGAAAATTCCGTAAATTCATTATTTTATAATTTTTCTAAACCTAATCACCGCTGATAATCTCCAATCTAACGATTTGTCTGAACATTTTAACGCAAAACTTACTTTATAATAGATCCTTTCCGACATTTAGGTCCCAACTTGTTTAGTCCAATAGAAAAAGGTATAGCTCATCGATTTTCAGAACCATTTAATCATTTGTCCCCCCAACTATTCTCATAAAATTAGAGAAAATCTAGGTCCTGAAAGTGACAAACAAGCCATGTTACATAAATAGCAAATCTTATTTTTATAATGTTATCGATCCTTCTAAAAGGACAATTAATTCCAATCTTCATCCCAACGACAAACAAATCAAGGACGCACTGATCTCCCCTAATTGTTTTTTTTTCTACTTCGTCTTTTCCCTCCCTACTTCTAAAGGGGTGGAATGACCTTGTACTCACCATTAGCAGATAGCCCTTCCTACTTCAACACTCTTACCTGTCAATCATTCAATTATAGGCCTTCCATGCTTCTCTCGTCTCTTGATCATTTTCCATTGGCCTTCTATGCCTTCGTTCTAACCAACCCTCGTCCATCGCAGAGTTCCTGTTTGCCGACTTTTTTTTATTCACACCCAGGTCGTCGTCCCAGCATTCTTTATTTCATTCTTTTTTCCTCAAACCCGGGTTCAATCAATCACCGACAGCAGCGCAGCTCTTGAGCCGCCATCTCTTTTTAACCTCTCTCAGAAAGAAATTTCTTTCCCGTATTCTCCCATTACCTACCTCTCCTTCAATCTTCACGCCTTTTGCTCATCTGACCTAATGCTACTTACAGAGCATCTTGAGATTGCTGAACCCTGAAAACAATACTTCGCTTCTAAGCTCGTATTGCAGGGCAGGACTCCTGAGATGTCCTTTGCAGAAACCAATTCAGACCTTCTTCCTTTATTCCTCACTGCGTCACTACCTATCACAAACCTTTTGCTTAAGTCAATTTAATTTTATATTTTATTTTACTTTTATTATCTCTACTTCTCCTCCTTCCTGTATTACATCCCTGAAACTATGTTGTAAATACCCATGGCACCCTAAGTAACAAAAAACTGTAACTAGTATACCAACTTTCCCAAATATTTACTTTCGCTATTGTGTGCGTTTACTTTAAATTTATCCTTCCTATGTACTCCTCTTATATATTTTTTTGTAATTTTATAATATTATATCAGTGTGAAACCACTACTCCCCTTTATCTTTATTTTATTCTAATAACTAATTTGTGCCCCAAATTATTTCCCATTTAATAGATTTGCTAACTTTTCTCTCATTTATTGTAAATAGACTTACAGATTACCTAGTTTTGTGGTGTTGGACTTTGTTTTTTAACTTACAGATGTAGATAAAATATTTCAATATTAATCGATAATATCATTTTGTTTATTAACCATCAACATTAATGCCATCAAATACCAATCAACCCTTTATATATTATTACCTTTAATATTTTTATTTTCTCTTTTTCTCATCATATTCAGACTTAGCATTTTACAACTTCAACTATCTTAGGCACCATTTAAAAAACCTACACCTAACAATATTTATAATATTTCTTTAACAGATAAAACATTTATCATTTTATTTTTCTTTGTAGATTTCAAAATGTTATTTTTGACGCTTCCCTTACAACCTCTAACTCTATCCCATGAACCTTTCCTCCCAACTTTTTACAGCCATCAAGAGATTATTGTTCGTCAACCATTTTCTTTTTTTTTGTTGATTAACTAATTAGAAGACCCTTCCTCGCTGTACATTTCCCAACAGTGAGCTCAGGAGACCCAGTTAGTTTTTTATTTTTTTTCTCTCATCGTCCGGATCATCATTTCATTTTTTCATTTTTCAACTTTTTCTTTTCACCACACAAGCCGGACACAATCAAAATTGACAACAATAATTCTCTTACATTCACCTCTCCTTTTCCGCATCCTTCAAACCTCCAACCTTCCAAGGGATTCCAGTTCGCCCGAACATTTTTGTTTTTTTTTCATTGATTAATCCGACTGGAACAATCCTTCCTCGCTATACCATTCCCGATAATGAGTTCAGGATATCCAACGCGATAGTTTTATTTTTTTTCTCATCGCCCGACGCATCATATCAATTCATCATTTTTTCAACTTTTCATTTTTTTTTTCACAATTCAACCGGGCACAATCATTATTGACAACAGGGATCCCTCTTACCTCTACCTCTCCCCTTTACCTCCATCAATCTTCCCACCTCTTTCCACTGTCTGAGCTAATGATGCAGACGGAATATCTTAGGCCTTCTGTTAATGAAAACAATGCCTCACTTAAACAAGTTCGCATTGCATTGCAGAATGCTTGGGATACTACTTTGCAGAAACATGCTTAGATACTCCCTTCCCCTTTTTCAACCTTAACGTCACAATATACGTTCAGTTAATAAACTAACTTAATTTTTTTCCTCTCATCTTTTATGCAATAAGATATTATTTACCTTGTACGATTCATTTTAACATATTTAACATTTTGTATTATATACCTTCTCTTAATCTTTTATCATTCATTTTGTACGTTTTTATTAATACACCACCATTACAACATCTTTCTCCTTTTAACTTGTAACTTAATAATAATTTTAACTAATTTGTATACAAATTATTTCTTTTATTTTTTATAATAGGTTTGTTAGGTTATCATTCATTACATGTCATTCCCCCAACCAAACCTTCATCACCGGGGACACATTCTGTAGTATATTTTGACATAGATAGATCACAACCTTCTTATAATATTTATCATAACCCCATATCTATATAAAATATGTATCGACCTTGTATAACAATAGAAATGACAAATTAAGCAAAGAGGTAAAGGTAGTCCAGACGACACCATAGTCCAGACGACAAAGGCCAGACGTGATAAACAACCCAGACTAACAGGTGTTTATGCTAATGAGTTCATTCCCCCGTTAGCAGGTGGCCGAACAGGTGGCCAGACATAATTAATAACCCAGCGCTTGACAGGTGGCGTGATTACGGGAACCAATCAGAACTCGCCGCCATCTGCGAGCGTCTCATATAAAAGCCCCCCAAGAATGGGACAAAGTAGTTGTTCAGATAGTTGTTTTCAGAGCCACGCCGTTATACGGTCGGGTCTCTCACCCCTATCCGCGATGTAGGCTACCGCGGCGCCCGTGGTTCGACTTGCCTTCGTCCGTGGTCTGCCTCTACCTTCTTGGAGTTACCATCTAGACCTGCCTCTGTCTCTTGCTGTCCCAGTGCGAGAATCCCATCACGCACCCACAACCACGACTGCCCAGTACATTCCACCTCGGGATTACTACATATATATATTAGATAAAAAAGGCATATATTGGATTTAATAAAATATTTATTTTGCCAATATTTTTTCAAATCCAATATATGCCTTTTTTTATCTAATGAATTAAGTATGGATTGCTCTATTTTCAAAAAAAAAATATATATGAAAAACAATAGAAAAAATAAAAGATAAGTGGGTCAGGTGTTGATATTAAAAATAAAGTAGGCATCTCCTGACCACGAGCACATGTGCTTTTTAAATGGCAGAGCGCCATCTAGAGGAGCAAGAATACACTAAACGTTCATTTAGCTTGCTCCGTGATATTTGGCCAATCCAATTTCTTGATAAATCAAGAAAAGCCATCCACGAACGCGTTTCGCGCTGTTGGCGCTCGTCAGCGTGGAGTAGGTTGTAACCACTGCGACCAAAAATATTTTTTGGTCCCAATGGCTTCCCGAGAAATCAAGAAATGGGTTTTTAAGGCCAAATTTGCGTGAAGACGCTTAACACATGAAAAACAATTTAAAAAATATATATATAAGTGGGTCAGGTGTTGATATTAAAAATAAAGTAGGCATCACCTGACCACGAACACATGTGTTTTTTTTTTCGTGGATGGCTTTTCTTGATTTATCAAGAAATTGGGTTGGCCAAATATCAAGGAGCAAGCTAAATAAACGTTTAGTTTATTCTTGCTCCACTAGATGGCGCTCTGCCATCTAAAAAGCACATGTGCTCGTGGTCAGGAGATGCCTACTTTATTTAAAAAAAATATATATATATATGTTGTAATTATAACAATAAATAGTTATATAGTTTTATAGTTAAGTTTTCTATTAAAATTATCTTCATTAATTTGATTATTCAAATTCAAATTATAAAATTTGTAAATTGTTATTATTTAGTATAGATAGAGAGAAAAAAAAATCCTTTACTTCTAACACATCATCTAGTTAATTATATATTTATAATTAATAACAATAAAATTTAACAACGTAACGTCTTTTGCATCGGCTTTTACACGTCATTTAGACATACTCTAATCCTATATATAGAATAATAGAAGTGAGAATATATATAATATTATACATTTTAGTAGTTAGAGAAAAGAGAGAAAAACAGTACCTGATACTTTTAATCAAACTAATAATAAGAAAACAAAAAGTTTTGTATAGAAGGTAGATAAGATTGTTAGTATATATATATATATTTTTATAATTTTATATTTTATCCTTTTTTTTTTTAAATGATTTTTTAATTTTTTTTATTTTAAAATATGAATATGAATAGTTGTATTTAGTAATATATCTATACTATTAATTAACTTTTGTTATAAGTTTGGTTATTATGTTTTGAAACCCTAATGGTAGACCAGACATATACAAAAAAAATTTAAATTGGAGTAATTATTGAAAAAAGAGATCTGCTGAACCGGGAATTCTCGAATAGAAGTTCAACGGCGTTTCATCCCTTCTCTATTACGTCATAGATCTCTTTTCAACCGGATTTTATGTGTTAATATAAAGTTACTTCAGTGAAACATTTTATATAACAAATTAATAATAATAAAAATTTTATATTAACAAATTCCAACTGTGAGCCTACCTTGCCCGCGACGCCTTCAACTGTAAACATCTATTTCTGGATGACACATGTTGTGGGGGGGGACAAAATTAGATCGTTTGTTCTGAAGTTTTAGAACAACAAGACGTTCAAAGAAGAAAGAAAAGATAGTTAATGGAAGAAAACCAAACTTTATAATCTTTACAGCCAGTTATATTAAAATAACTGATTCAACACTTATTCATCTTTCAATATTCCTTTAAAAAGGCAAATTATTAGAGTTTAATAAAGCTATTAAATGTGAAAATTCACTTTTATTTAATTTCCATTTTCCTTCCCAGAAATTGGAGATTAAACAAAATGAATTCTATACAATATTACTTTAAACATCTTGTGAAAAAATCTTCAAATCAGCTATTTAATTTAAGTTTAACTAATTGTTAAAGATTATAAATTTGTATTAGTTATTATTGACAGAAATTATAGAAAGTTGATTTAATAAATGGATACTTCCATTTATTTTTTTTTAAGTATTTTATAATGGATATACTGTTGAAATATTTTACTTGTCTGATACTAAATTTGTTTTTAATAAATTCCATGTTTAAATTTTTAACATCTTCTATGAAATTTTCTAATATATTATTTATTCTATAAAATCTTAAAAACTGTCCAAAGTATATACCTTTACAACAATTTAATGATATATTAGAATTCATATTACAGTATTTTATAATATTGAAATTATAATTACTTTTTTATTATAAATTTTAATAGCATTATTTGTAAGGTCTATATTTAGGTCTAAAAAGTTAACTTTTTGTTTCTATAATTTTTTTCATTGTTCTTAAGTTTCAAGTATTTAGGATAAATTTTAGGTATTAAGTTTTTGAACTGTGGATTATTAAATATTATGATGTCATCTACATAACGGAACATTTGCCAGTTAACATTATTTTGTAGAAAGTATTCTCTTTCGTACCAGAATAATATTAAATTTGCTAATAAAGAACTTGAAGATGTTCCCATGGGAACGCCTTCTGATTGAATATATATTTTATTTTTAAATTCTATATAGTTAAAATTTAAAAATGTTTCCAGTAGAGTTTTTGCTGTTTTAAGATCTAATTTAATTGTTTTATATCTGTTATGAATAATTTTAATGTGGAAAGTTTTGTCATTGATGATTTCTTTAAATAAATTGGTTATTTTATTATTTAGATCTCTTAAATTTATTTTAGAATATAGGTCCTCAAAGTCAAATGTGTGTACTGTTTCAATGTTTGTCCAATTGTTCATTAAATAGTTAATGATTTTTTTATTTGAGTCGATAAATTTATAATTTTATTTATTAGTTAATTTATTTATAATAAATTGTAGTGTTGAAGCTAATTGTATATCAATGTTTTTTATAACTGAATTTGTACCAGATGTGATTGTTCTGAAAGAAATAGGTTTTTTGTGTAGTTTAGGAATTATATAGAACTTTGTTATGTTTGGATTTTTGTAGTGATTATAAATATTTAGTGAATTTTCAACGTTTTTGATGTCTTTTTTGATTTTTGTGGCTGTAGTTCTAGCAAAAGTGTATTTATTATTATTATCAATTTCCTTTTTTAGTATATCGTGGTATAGATTTTTACAAATTATAGATAAGTTATTGGAACATTTATCTATAGGAGTGATAATAAAGTCCTTCTGTAATTTAATTATATTTTCTTTAAAAGAAGGAATATCTGAATTAGGTTTTGTGTATTTAAGTGTATTATTATAATAATTTATAATTTCCTTTTTAATATTATGTTTCCATTCCAGAAAAGTAAATTCTGGAATACTGTATTTTACACTAGTTTTATTTATAAAAATATCTATATCTTTTAATATAGATTTAATTGTATTATTATAATTGTGTTTAATTTGAGGTATATATTTATACCCTTTATTTAAAATATCCTGATATTCTGGATTTAAAAAAGAAAAATTGCTAGTTAATATATGACCTGAGAACTTATATCTATCAATATAGTTGTTGCAATTACATTTAATTTTTTTAAAATTTGCTAAATGATTAATAAATTGGTTATAATTGCAAACTAAATTACCTATATTTTTGTTGTATCTCCAGATTGTTTTGAAATTTAAAATTTTTATAGGGAAAAGATTATTAATGTTTTGGTTATTAAAAATATCATTAAACTTAATATGATTAAATAAATTGTTATTAAATTTAATGATAATATTAATGTTATTAGTAGATTGTTTAATTTTTCTGTATTTAAAGATGTCGTGTGTGATATCTATTAATCTGTTAGTCAGATTATGAATTTTAATATATTCTATAAGTTTGATAAATTTATTATTATTTAGTTTAAATAATGTTTTAATAAATTTATCGACGAAGTTGTTAATATACATTTGTTTTGGGTCCAGTAATTCTTCAAATTCAATGTAACCTGATTTATTGGTAGTTTTACCTCTAGTTTTATTAGGTTTAGTTTTAAATTCATTTTTTTTTTTGTATTTGCAGCTGATTTCATAAGTTGAAATTTCTTCTGTTTGTGGTTTGTATGTGTAGTTTAATTCGTCATTAAGTCCATAAGGGAATAATGTGTTGTGTTTATAAATGTAGTTGTTTTCTAATAATAGTCGTTGTTTTTTTTTTGACATATGTCTAGTATTTCTATCTTAAAGTTGTTAAAAGTATGTAATTGATTGTGTTCTTTCATATATATATTACCAATTGATTTTTTAGCGTGGTTTCTATGTAGGTTTATTCGTATATTTAATGGATTACACGTTTGTCCTATATATGATAATTGACAAATTTGGCATGTTAATTTATAAATAGTATTTACTAATTTACAACTAGTCGTTTGAAATGTGTCATGGTTCTTAAGAGAGGGACAAGTTTGACAATTCTTTCTTAGGCAATTCTTAGCGAGTTTAAATTAACATAAAAGAGGTGCTAACCCTAATATGCTGGTAGTTTTTTTTTAGTTTTTTAGTTTGTTATTCTATTGAAAAGTTTTTTTTTTAAATATATTCATCTTGATTGTTTTTGTGGTGATTAAATTTGTAATAAAATGAATAATTAATCTATAAAAATATAGATATTACTGTTTGTTATCTGTTATATTTTTAAGAATAACTAATAAAAAACATCTTTAAACTAACTAAACACTGAAAAAAACAAAAGTTCTGAAGTTATTTTTTCTAAAATTATTTTTATAATTTACTTTTTCATAATCAAACAATAAAAGATAATTAAAATCTGTATGGAGTTTTATTTATATTAGAATATCTAATATATGATTAAATTTGTATATTATATTATATATAAAAATATATCATAGAGCAAGCTCATATGAATTAATATAGTGTAAAAACTATATAATAAAAATATAACAGTGATTCTACATTTAAAACTCAAGGAGCAAACTGATAAGAATGATAACTCATTTCAAGTAGATTTGGTTAGATTAGCAAGCTAAATCTAAATTAATTATAACAATAAATATTTGTATAGTTTTATAGTTAAGTTTTCTATTAAAATTATCTTCATTATTTTGATTATTTAAATTCAAATTATAAAATTTGTAAATTGTTATTATTTAGAATAGATAGAGAGAAAAAAAAATCCTTTACTTCTAACACATCATCTAGTTAATTATATATTTATAATTAATAACAATAAAATATAACAACGTAACGTCTTTTGCATCGGCTTTTACACGTCATTTAGACATACTCTAATCCTATATATAGAATAATAGAAGTGAGAATATATATAATATTATACATTTTAGTAGTTATAGAGAAAAGAGAGAAAGACAGAACCATGCACTTCTAATCAAACTAATAATAAGAAAACAAAAAGTTTTGTAAAGAATATTCCAATATATCTATGTATCCATGTATTGTAGTTGTAATGTAATTGCCAAAGTGACAAATAAAATTTCGAGTGAGTGACAGTCGATGCCAGAAGGAGGAAAGAGGTCCGAAAAACAAGTCGGGTATGCCCCCTTCTTGCGCAAACAGATTAGTCGGCTTTGAGACACAATGATGGACAGACCCCTCTATAGACAGATCTCTCCCCGACTAGTGTCGGCTACACTCATTCTTTCGCCATCTCCGTGGTGACATCTAATATGCCTCGTCCTTTTGTGTAATCTCAATTCCACGCCTGAGACCACTCTAATCATTGTGGCCACCACGACTGCAAACCAACATGCCACACTACATTCATCCAACAGATACAACAACTGTACATTACTACATATATATACTAGCGGATGTAACCGGCTTCGCCCGGGTTTTACCCGAGTAAAGGTTTATCTAATGAACATTTGTTAAAACAATTCTCTATAAACTTATATAATAAAAATAATAGATATATTTTGATAATTTGAAACTCGTAAATTTGAATCTCTCGATAAAGTGAACATTTTTTCCCGGTCCCTTGAAAAATACTCGATAAGTTGAATAAGAGCAATATTAATTGGTTCCCTCGGTAATTGGAAGTTAAAGGAATAGTATCTTGCCTTGGAATTGTATCATTATTCTTGTCTCAAATAAATTGCCGTGTCATCCTGAATTTTGCCTTTCCTAATTTTCTACATTACAAAATTATCGTTTTATCTAGTGAACATTTTTTCCCGGTCCCTTGAAAAATACTCGATAACTAACTTTGACTTGTGCGCAATTAATAGGTAGAAAATCTTACACTTTTGAAAAATAATCTTTAAGATAATAAACTTAGTGATAATAAAACTTATAGATAAAAAAACATGTTATCATCGTCGCAATGGTGGCGCTGCTTGCGAGTTAAATATACAAATCTGCAAATAACTCTAAGGATATTCAAGAAATTATTTTTCAGAAACCTTCCTAGTACTATACTAAATAACTTCCCAAAGTTTCATGGCGTTCCAATGAGTGGTTTGGTCAGGCATAAAGGACACACACACACACAAACATACATTCATTTATATATATACTAGCGGATGTGTACCCGGCTTCGCCCGGGTTTTATCCGAGTGAAAGTTTGCCTAACGAATATTATATATTATGAAGTATAATAAACAATGTTAAAGATTAGTTTTAATTATTAATCAAGATTGTGTGTGAATATGTGAGAAAGATGTAATATCGTTGTTGTTTTCTTGGCCGACTGTTTTACATATGGTGTTATCTTAAAATTGCTTGTTTTGAATATTTTTTTAGATTGAGTTGAATGAATTGCTGAATTTTTTTTGTATTTATATATAAATAAAATTAACTCTGTTGAATTTTTTTTTGTATTTTATCGATAACAGCAAAGTTATGTATTTTAAAGTTAGGAAAAATATTTTGATGTTAAGCAAAATCTGCTCCATCTCGTTTTACATAAATGTTGAAAATTTGGTCGAAATTGATGCATTGTAACGAAAGTTTTTAGCGAACACCACTTATGAAATTTCCATTTTATTAATATATATATATATATATATATATATATACGAGGTGTGTTCAAAAGGTATCGCGACCTTTGAATTTTCGCGGGTTACGTATATTCGAATTTCGATCTTTTTGTGGCTTTATGTTGGTACTCATGTCTCTCACTTATGCCGATAAGCTCGGCCATTTTGAATGTTCACTTAATTGTTGACAGCTGCTTTGCTTGCAGGTGTTTTGGATCGTCTTCGATTTTTACCTATTAAAAAAAATTGATCAAAGAACCTGTATCAAATTTTGTGTGAAAAACGAAATTAAGTGCGCGAATGCATTCCGAATGTTGACTGTGGCATACGGAGAAGCTACCTTGGATCGAAGCAACGTTTATCGGAGGTACAAAATGTTCTCAGAAGGCCGAGAAGTTGTGAACGACGAAGAGCGTGCCGGAGCCCGAGCACTTCAACAACAGACGAATAAATTAATGAAGTGGAGAAAATGATATTGGCCAATCGTCGAATCACCGTTAGAGAAGTTGCTGAGGACCTAAACATATCGATTGGCTCGTGCCATTCGATTTTTATCAATGATTTGGGCATGAGACGGGTCAATTGCGACCAAAAAAGCATCGCATGAACATTGCTAATGTTGGACTCTGTCCGCGACGACCCAAATTTGCTCCAGAGGGTCATAACTCGTGACGAAGCGTGGGTTTATGGTTATGACGTGGAAACCAAAGCTCAATCATCTCAATGGAAGCTGCCGCACGAACCAAGACCGAAAAAAGCGCGCCAAGTTCGGTCGAATGTGAAAGTTTTGCTGACAGTTTTCTCGATTGCAGGGGCGTGGTGTATCATGAATTCTTGCCACAGGGTAGAACGGTCAATAAGGAATATTACCTGAAAGTTATGCGCAATTTGCGAGAAGCAATCCGCCAGAAACGCCCGGATTTGTGGAAGAACAAAATTTGGTTTTTGCACCACGATAACGCCCCTTCTCACACATCGTTGCTTGTGCGCGACCTTTTGGCCAAAAATAACACACTAATGATGCAGCAGCCACTGTATTCCCCAGAGCTGGCCCCCTGTGTCTTTTTCTTGTTCCCTAAACTGAAGAGGCCCATGAAAGGACGACGTTACGCTACGCTTGACGAAATAAAGACGGCATCGAAGGAGGAGCTGAAAAAGATTTTTTTTTAAATGATTTTTGAAGTGCTTCGAAGATTGGAAAAACCGTTGGCACAAGTGTATAATATCTCATGGGGATTACTTTGAAGGGGACAAAATAGGTATTCATGAATAAATAAATAATTTTTGAAAAAACACAAAGGTCCGATGCTTTTTGAACACACCTCGTATAAATATATATGGATATGCGCATTAGAAACGTTTCCTATTTCTTGATTGAACTGCCTTTTTGACGAAATATACTCTATTTAAGATTTATATCAGGGATATTTATATTGTAGTGTAGTTTATTTATTCTTATGTTAATTTATATGATTTTAAATTTTTTGGATTTTAATAAATTCATTTGAATGGATAGTTTTGGTTTGTCATTTTAAAATATATATAAAGTTGTGTTTCTTTAATATTAGAGAAAACTTCGTGGGTATTGCGGAATAAATCTCTATTTCTACTTCCCTCTCCTAGAAACTATTTTTCAAACACAACAATCAAAATAGTGGTAGAAACTAACTGTCTGTAGTGTATGTATGAACAAATATAAAAATCTATCTGAAATTGTACAATTAAGAGATTCGAGTAGTATTTGAGAAACACGTGCAATCAGAAAGTCCTCTAGAGACTCCATCACTATTGAAAGGGACATGAAACATTAGGAAATGCAATATAACCTACGATAAACCTTCCAGAGTGACGCTCTTTAAATCCCAAACACAGATCCAATCGTTATATGCGGCAATTGTTATCTCGCAATCACCCCTGTTCTACGACCGCTCCTGATCAACGATTTCTATAAAATTATTCTATTTTATTTTAAAACGAGTATGGTTCCAATATAAACCACTAAATTAAAGTAACGTCTAATGAGCTATCGCCTAATATCATGGTAACTCCTGGGGTTTCTCTCTCAACTTGGGGGTTAAGCCATCTCTCTCTGAATCGTTTAATTTACAAAGGTTCATTCATCCCATGTTATTTGCCCAATCATTTTGATATATTTTTGACCTTAGCAGCTGTCTCTAGTGCCAAATTAAGCGTGTAATAAATGACATAATCACAAATATTTCATATGAATCTGCATAGAGACACCTACCCTAATTAAAATATGAGTCGAACAATGAATTTTGTTTACTTCTCTGTGCAAGACTCACAGATAAAGATGAAGGATTGTGCCATAACTACAGCTTCAATTAAAATCCAATATGTATATTATTATTTCGAGCTATAGCCTTCATTAGAACATAAAGGGAATATTCAGAATGACTATCTGAATTAACAGATGTGATACATACCTTTGTCTCCACCTTTTCCTTCTCTACCGGATGATTAATAAAATACATTGTTTTTAGGCATTTTGAAACAAAATAGACATCATTCTTTCGTGAAATGATGTATTTATATTTATAAAGGGTTTCAGGAACACACAATATTGCCACAAAATTCCCTCACTCCACCGATAAAGAATTACAAACCTCCAGGTTCGAGTAAACAAGAAATACAGAAAGAGAGATTAGTGTCCCTATTTTCCACCACATCAAGCACAGAGGAAATCGATGACAATAGTTTAAAAGACGACATTTGGTTTTTATTTTCCAAATCAATTTGCATATATCATTCATCCTCTACTGAACTCTACAACAAATGCCAGGCCAATGTTATTTTTCAGCCTTATTTTATCTGGTTTGTGTTTCCGAGTGGAACACATTTATATACACACGCGGTTTTGAAAATATCCAAATGAACCTAATTAAACCTTTCCGTTCTATTTTTAAACAAGAAATTGAACTAATTAATACGAATTTTCATCATAAAAAAAGAAAGATAAAGTCTTTACTGCAATGAAACTATATAGGAAGCGTTTCTTTCCCTCCCCAATATTTTTACAATACAGTAGGAATTGTTTTGCTTGTTAAAATATCGTACAGTGAATAAAGTTTCATATTTAGTACTTAAAGTTTATAAAAATATTCTAGTGAATTCGTATATATGTGATAACCGAGAGTCAAACCTGTAGTAACCGAGAGGGACAGTCAGGGCGTGGAGAGTTTTCCAGTACCTCTCTGCACCTTGGAGGACCTTTAACAGTTCTCACAGAGTACAGGCAGTCGTGGTCGAGGCAGAGTGGAAAGCTTGGGAATGTCCACACAAAAAAAACGAAGAGACACAGTTGTAGTAGGAAAGTTCCGTGAACAGATAGGAGTCGAGCTAAGAGCAAGATGGAGATAGAAGAGTTCTTACTGTTCTACATGGCGATGAGGTGGACCTGGGTACAACTGACGAGGGCTCACGCTGATGATGAAGTGCCATCATTTCGGCTAGGGAAGATTTTTTTATATCTTTGTCGAGGGGGGAGATATGCGGGAATTTGGACTTTGAACGGGTGCAAAGGGCGTGGGGTGTATGCGGTATTCTACATCCAATGGCCTTGATGGAACGACCTGCCAAATTCCTCTTTAGAGTTGTTGGATTTCTCTCTCGATTTTAGACGTTTTTGGACTTCTTCTCAATCTTGCTTTAACTCAGATCTTAATCTATTACATAGTTTTATTTAATCATCCTCGGTTTGTGTACAAAGTACATTACATATGGTGATGCAATGACACATGTCAATCATGCGTATAATTATTTATAGATGTGTTTCTATATAAAACATGACAATCTTGGTATAAGTATTATATAATATAGGGTTGTTGGTTTAAATTACCATATATATATATTAAATATAATTAAGGCATATCCTGATCAAAAGCCCATGGGCTTTTGATCAGGATATGCCTTCATTATTTTTAATATCTAGACCTGACCTTTTTAATAGTGCGTATATATTTTAAAAACGTTTTAATTCAAATACTATTCGTTACAATTATAAATTGGCGCCGTGGATGTCTCTCTTGTGAAACGTCCCGCCCCAAACTGTGTGTGTCTTGAAAATATAAAAATAAAAATGTGAATTTTCATAAAGATTTCATCATGTCGATTTTTTTTTACATTTCACCTACTAAATCAATAGAGATAATTACATTTGCAACATGAACTTAGGTATATTGACTAAATAGAAAACTGCATAGTAATAAAGATCATTTTTAAAGGCACCATATCGTTTTTTTTCAATAAAATCGAAACAAAAATTAACGATAAATAACGATAATTGCCTTAAAAAGAAATTGCCTTAAAAAAAAAGAAACATTCGCGGTGATTTTGTCATGCATTCGTTTATACAATTATCATATACGAATGACCCGGGCAACTCCCGGGTTTTACCCGATTAAATGCTTTTATTCAAATACTATTGGTTACAATTATAAATTGGCGCCGTGGATGTCATTCTTGTATAATATATAAATGAGTGTTAAAAATTGTAAAAAAAAAAAAAAATGCATCGGCCGGGAATCGAACTCGGGCCGCCCGCGTGGCAGGCGAGCATTCTACCACTGAACCACCGATGGTTATGAAAATTCCCATCCGTGAGCTTCAGACAAACAAACAGACAGAATAAGGCAAATATATAAGTAGATTTACTCTTCATTGTTGGCTTTTTATCTTACATTTATTCTTCATTGTTGGCTTTTTATATTACATTTACTCTTCATTGTTGGCTTTTTATCTTTCATTCATTCTTCATTGTTGGCTTTTTATATCATATTTACGCTTCATTGTTGGCTTTTTATCTTACATTCATTCTTCATTTTTGGCTTTTTATATTATATTTACTCTTCATTGTTGGCTTTTTATCTTTCATTTATTCTTCATTGTTGGCTTTTTATATTACATTTACTCTTTATTGTTGGCTTTTTATCTTACATTCATTCTTCATTGTTGGCTTTTTATATCATATTTACTCTTCATTGTTGGCTTTTTATCTTACATTCATTTTTCATTTTTGGCTTTTTATATTATATTTACTCTTCATTGTTGGCTTTTTATCTTACATTTATTCTTCATTGTTGGCTTTTTATATTATATTTACTCTTCATTGTTGGCTTTTTATCTTACATTTATTCTTCATTGTTGGCTTTTTATATTACATTTACTCTTTATTGTTGGCTTTTTATCTTACATTCATTCTTCATTGTTGGCTTTTTATCTTACATTCCTTCTTCATTGTTGGCTTTTTATATTATACTAATGATGATGCGCGCGCATCCGTGACAGAACCGGCCGGCCCATGACGGTCGTGACTATATATGTTGATATTCCAAATTGTACCTTATCAGTAGATTTGGTCTTATTACCTTCTAATCTATAATCCAAATTATCTGGATAATGATAATGATCATAATGATGATGCGCGCGCATCCGTGACAGAACCGGCCGGCCGGCTGGCCCGCCCGCCCGCCCGCCCATGACGGTCGTGACTATATATGTTGATGAGAAAACAAAATATGAAAAAATAATGATTAAAAAGGTCAGGTCTAGATATTAGATATTAAAAATAAAAAGACATATCCAGAACAGGAGTACATGTGCTTTCGAGAAGGCAGAGCGCCATCTGGTGGAACAGAAATCAACTAAACATTGATTTAGCCTATTCCCTTTTATTTGGTCAAACCAATTTTTCGATAAATCAAGAAAAGCCATCCACGAACGCGATTCGCGCTGGTGGCGCTCGTCAGCGTGGAGTAGGCTGTACCACTGCGACCAAAAATATTTTTAGTCCCAGAGGCTTCTTGGGAAACCAGGAAATGGGTATGGGCTAAATCAATGTTTAGTTGATTTCTGTTCCGCCAGATGGCGTTCTGCCTTCTGTGAAGCACATGTGCTCCTGGTCAGGATATGCCTTTTTTATTTTTAATATCAACACCTGACCTTTCTATTTTTTATCTTATTTTCATGTGTTAAGCGTATTTAAGCAAGTTTGGTCTTAAATACCCATTTCTTGGTTTCTCAAGAAGCCTCTGGGACAAAACATATTTTTGGTCGCAGTGGTACAGCCTACTCCGGCTGACAAGCGCCAACAACGCGAAACGAGTTCGTGGATGGCTTTACTTGATTTATAAAGAAATTGGGTTGGCCAAATATCAGGGAACAGGCTAAATCAATGTTTAGTTGATTTCTGTTCCACCAGTTGGCGCTCTGCCTTCTGTAAAGCACATGTGCTCCTGGTCAGAATAAGCCTTTTTTATATTAATAAATATAGTATGAGATACTCTCGATTTGGTTTGAAAGGTTTGACTTTTGACGTGGACACGCTTTGGGGTGAGATGTGTCACAGGCATGAAGGCGTATTTGGCCTGAGAAGTGAGAAAAAATAATTGTTGTGTTGCCTTGTGACACTTGTGAAGTGAATTGAATGGTGTCACGTGAAGTCGTTGTTTGATATAAAATCTAACCTGTTTCACCATGAATAACAAGTTTACTAGCGTCATTGGAGGTCGTTGTACAGAACATATCGAGAATATTTAGATTGTTAGTGGCTGTGGCACGTTTAGTGGCGACGATATGGAGCTTGTGTGGCTCGAGATTGATTTGTTTCTAAGTCGCGCGCTAATAATTATTGCCAATTGGAGAAAATGATATGTGAAGGTGTTGTAGAATTTGTTGAGAGAGATATGTTGATGCTTTATTGTGCATGTAAAAGGAAAGGACGAGGGAGTGTAACTATGTTAGAATTTAATCGTGGTAATAAGTTTGGCGGGCAGTGACCTAATTTAGCTACTGGCGAGGAAGTGGACGGTATCTTTGTTTTTAACTTGTTTTGGGGGAGGACAGTTGTTATGATTTTGAGATATTGCCTCTCAGGAGAGAATTCACAAAAGCTTTCTGAAATTGAGAAATGCGTTTCAGACCTATGTTAATTTATATTTAAAAATTTGATTTTTTATCGTTGATTATGGTTGCTAAAATGATCCTTGTAAAAGGGCAATGTTGTAATAGTGACAAATAAGTTGAATGGGGGCGTTTTCATGAAATGGTGAATATGAAATTTATTTTTGAAAATTTTAAGTATTTGATTGAGAAATGGGTGTTTTGAAATAAAGATAAAATATTAATAAAACTGTTGTGTCTCTATGTTCTTACGATTACTCCAGGTCACCGAGATCCATTAAGTGATAAAACCTTTATTGCCTCACAAACACTAATATAACTGAACTAACTATTTACAAATTGAGAATCCTTATATATATAAAAATGAAATGCGAAATCGATGTTTGTTATCGCATCACGCAAAATCTACTGACTCAATCATTATGGAATTTCGCATGTAGGTAGCTGAAGATTTCGTTTAACATATAGGCTATTCAAAAAACTAAAAAGGTTAATGTGCTTTTTTTTTAAATAAAAAAACAAAAAGCGTTAGTTCCAGTCTCTTACCGCTAGGGCGCAGCACTGGTCGCGACGATAAATGAATTTGATTTTTTTAAAGCATCGGTGGTCAGTGGTAGAATGCTCGCCTGCCACGCGGGCGGCCAGGGTTCGATTCCCGGCCAATGCATTTTTTTTAACAATTTTTAAAACTCATTTATATTATATCTATATTAATAAAATGCAAATTTCATAAGTGGTGTTCGCTAAAAACTTTCGTTACAATGCATCAATTTCGACCAAATTTTCAACATTTATGTAAAACGAGATGGAGCAGGTTTTGCTTAACATCAAAATATTTTTCCTAACTTTAACATGCGTAACTTCGCTGTTATCGATTAAATACAAAAAAAATCAACAGAGTTAATTTTATTTATGTATAAATACAAAAAAAAAAAATTCAGCAATTCATTCAACTCAATCTAAAAAATATTCAAAACAAGCAATTTTAAGATAACACCATATGTAAAACAGTCGGCCAAGAAAACAACAACGATATTACATCTTTCTCACATATTCACACACAATCTTGATTAATAATTAAAACTAATCTTTAACATTGTTTATTATACTTCATAATGTATAATATTCGTTAGGCAAACTTTCACTCGGATAAAAACCGGGCGAAGCCGGGTACACATCCGCTAGTATATATATATATATATATATATATATACATAAAAATAATTAACATAGTAAAACAAACATATTTATAACCACTATGCAAAACCTTATTTGCATATCACAACAATTTAACCTAAACATACCTATTGTTATCCAAAATACCACATCTTCTAACCCCCAATTTGTTACACAATCTTTTAAGTATTCGGGGAGTCTCCGGTTTCTTATTGGTCTACTTGGCCCAGGTGTTTCCTCCAGCCTTTCCTGTGATTCATTTGGGTCATTCATTTGTTCCCCCCTTCTTTCGGTGTTACACTCCTCCTTTTTCTCCACATCCTCCGATACTTCTTCCTTGACTCTTCTCATCAATTGGTCCTGGTGTCTTTTTGCTGTCACTCCGTTTTCCATAATTACCTCATAGTTCCTGGGTCCAAGTACTGTCTTTATCTTCCCCGGTTCCCACTTTCCCTTTCTATTATATTTACGTGCATAAACAATATCTTGGGACTTGAACCTATTTTGGAAGTGTTCTTTTCCATTTTCGCTATCTTCACTTTCTTTAAGGTGCAACCGGTTCATTCTTGTGGTCAGTCTGCGACCCATTAGTAGCTCAGCTGGTGTTAGTCCAGTTGTTCCATGAGGTGTAGTCCGCATTGCAAACAGAGCGCGTGGCAGCGTAACCGATATGTTCTCCCATCCATTCTTTCTTATTAGCTGTTTGAGTGTTTGTACCACTATTTCTGCCTGTCCGTTTGTCTGTGGGTGGTAGGGAGCCGATGTTATATGCATTTATCCGTTCATCATCAAAAATTCCTGGAACTCATGACCCACAAACATGCGACCATTACCCGAGACAACTTGGTCGGGCAAACCATGAACAGCGAACAGATTCCTTAATACTCGCACTGTAGCTGTTTCCGTGCAGTGATCCATGATGATGGCCTCCGGCCACTTAGACATTGAATCAACAACTATTAGAAACGTTCTCCCATGGAATGGACCTGCATAGTCTATATGAATACGTGACCACGGTTTAACTGGTGCCGTCCAAGGGTGAACTGGGCTCGGTTTAGGATTATTTCGCACCAGTTGACAATTTTCGCATCTTTCGACCCTATTCTCTATAGCCTTATCCATTCCTGGCCACCACACATGGCTCCTTGCAATTGCCTTCATTTGTACAATTCCAGTGTGAGTTTCATGAAGCTGTTCCATTGTTCTCCTCTGTAGAACGGGTGGTATTACTACCCTATTTGCTCACAGGAGACACTCTCTATGTAGGGATAATTCATTTCTCCTATTGAAGTATGGCCTAAATCTTTCTGCTGGACAGTGAGCTGGCCATCCTATTCGAGTCCATTTCACAAATATCCCCAGAACTGAGTCTTCCTGCCTTAATTTTGCCACTTCCTTCGCCTCTAATGGTGACTCTTCATTAGTTTCCATAAGAAAAACGTCAACTGGTTCCAGTGTTTCTTTACTTGTTTTTTTGTGGGGTGCTCTACTCAACGCATCCGCATTTGCGTTCATTCTCCCAGGTCTATGTTCAATCTGATAGGAGTACGATGCCAATGTAAGACTCCACCTCATCATCCTCGGGGAAAGCATTTGAGGGATAGGTTTATTCGGATTAAAGATTCCCAGTAGAGGCTTATGGTCAGTGATTATCTTAAAGTCACGGCCATACAAATATTTGTAGAATTTTGAGATGCCAAATATTATGGCCAGGGCTTCCTTATATATTTGTGCATACCTTCTTTCCGTCTGAGATATAGTTCTCGAAGCAAACGCAATGGGTCTCTCCATTCCTTCCTCCACGTGCGAAAGCACTGCTCCTACTCCAAAGGGTGATGCATCACAAGCCAAGACCAGGGGTTTTCTGGCATCATAGGGTGTTAGCACTAAATCGGATTGAATCAAATTCTTTGCCTCCCTGAATGCTCTATCCTTCACTTCTTTCCATTTCCAACAATTTATTTTGTTTAGTAGTCTATGCAGTGGTTCAAGTACAGTGGTTCGGTCTTTTAAAAATCTGCTATAAAAATCCAATAGTCCAAGGAAACTCTGTAACTCTTTTTTGTTTTCGGGTTTCGGAAAATTCTTAATTGCCTCACATTTCTCTTCAGTAGGGTGTATGCCTTCCGCATCTATTCTGCACCCAAGAAAAATTAACGAAGATTTTTTAAATTCGCACTTCTCCTTCTTAAGAGTCAATCCCATTCTTTGAATACTCTTCAATACTTCTCTCAATCGGAGGTCATGTTCCATTTCATCTTTCCCTGTTACCAGAATGTCATCCAGGTAAACGACTACTCCTGGAATTTTGGCTATTAAACTTTTCATTCGTCGCTGGAATATTCCTGGCGCACAGGAAACACCAAAAGGCAAACGGTTTACCTTAAACAATCCCTTGTGCGTGTTAATAGCCAATAGCTCTGCTGTCTCCTCATCCACCACCAGCTGCTGATATGCATCTTTAAGGTCCAACTTTGAGAATACCTTTCCTCCTGCCAAATTGACTTGCAAGTCGGCCGCCGCCGGAACTGGGAAAGTATCTGTCTCCACGATGGTGTTAACAGTACTCCGATAATCTCCACATATTCTTATTGAACCATCCCTTTTCAGTACTGGGACAATTGGGGTAGCAAACCTTGTAAATTCAACAGGAGTCAATATTCCTTATTCCTCCATTTTCCTTAAAGCCTCTTCAACCTAAGGTCTAATTGCGTATGGCAATGTTCTAGCCCTTAGAAATGTGAGTTTCCCTAGAGTTTTGATCTTTATATGGATTGGTTGACCTCTGTACTGTTCTAATTTCTCTTTAAACACATCCATAAATTCCTCAGTGATTTGACATACACTGTCGCCATAATTTATCCATTCAAGACCAATTCCAATCTGGTCAAACGCCTCCCTTCCAATCAGATTTGGGCCCGGACCTTCGACCACAAGCAATTCCATTGTGATATTTCTTTTGTTCACTTTTACGTCTGCCCTTATTTTACCTAGAATGGATAACCTCTGTCTGTTCCATTGCACCAACTAAGTAGCATCCTTCTCTATTCTAGGCCTTTCTGACTTCACCCAAGTTTCTATATACGTCTTCTCAGAAATAATATTTTTTCCTGTTCCTGAGTCAATGAGCATATTAATATCTCGACCGCTAGTCTATACCCTCACCATATAATTCCGCATACTAGGGCATCACGCAACCTATCTTCCAAATCAGGGAATTCACACTTCTCGGCAATTTTATTTAGAGCTGTTATAAATTCAGATATTGTTTCATTTGGCATTTGAAGCCTTTTCGTGAATTTAAAACGCTGCACTATTATATTTGACGTTGGATCAAAGTATTTTTTAATCCTTGTTACCACCTCCTCCCATTCTGTCTCCAATGGATTCTTGGGAGAAGTCAACGTCCGTATTATATTATAAGTTTCTCTTCCACATAACGAGAAAAATGTTGCCCTCTTTTTATTAACCTTCACTATATCATTCGCTATGCAATAGGACTCAAAGCGCTCTAAATAACCCGAGAGTTCATTTCCGTTGTTAGGATTGAATTGCTCAATGTTCATCATTGTTCGCTCACTTTCATTCACTTGTATTTGCTCCATTCAATAGTACTTGATCTTCATTTCACTATTGCGTATAACGTTCTTGATCCTCGTCGCCAATGTTGTGTCTCTATGTTCTTACGATTACTCCAGGTCACCGAGATCCATTAAGTGATAAAACCTTTATTGTCTCACAAACACTAATATAACTGAACTAACTATTTACAAATTAAGAAAATATTTATATATATACATAAAAATAATTAACATTATTTAACTTTATTAACATCATGAAACGCGATATCCCAAACTCAGGGATATTTGCGCCAATACATTTCACTGCATTACAGCAATTCGGCTATATACAATCCTGTTCAATTCATTATTTTACATAAATTAACTAAAGAAAATTGTCCAAAGAGAAAAACAAACAACAAAGCAAAACACACAGAGCAAGCATCGCAGTTCTTTTTTTTTTTACTAAGATTCCTTCTCTTTTTTTCCAATTCAAGAGAAAGTTGTATATGTATTTACAAAATTGATCAAAATATTTATACTTTTCTTTTTTGTCTAAAAATTCATCAAGCTGTCCAATACGACCAAATCTATTTTCCCTAAAATCCCGGAAAATTGGGCACTCCAGAAGTAGATGTCTCGCGTCTTGAATTTCACCTCAGCAGAAGCATCCTGGTTCCTTCACGGCGCCGATAGTTGCCAAAAATTTCCCAAAATTGCCATGATCTATAATGAATTGGATATTATAAAAATTTGGACGGAAAAATCTTGGAATTCCTAATACGAAAAAGCTTCTGAAAATTTCATTAGTGTTCTCAAAAATTTCATTCATTTTTGCGTGTAAGAATGATTTGACTATACTTGGAGCATGGGGTTCGTAAGTAATTAGATCTTCAATGGACATTTGAGCTA
>CP092867.1:73687139-73762081 GCA_030710605.1 Cordylochernes scorpioides
GATCATTTAAATTCAAATTATAAAATTTGTAAAATGTTATTAATTTGTAGATAGAGAGAGAAAAAAAAAATTAAAGTTTTTTGTGTATGTCTGGACTACCATTAGGGTTTCAAAACATAATATCCAAACTTATAACAAATGTTAATTCATACTATAGATATATTACTAAATACAACTATTTATAATCATATTATAAAATAAAAAAAACCTTAAAAAATCTTAAAAAAAAAAAAAGGATAAAATATATAATTATAAAAATATATATATATATACTAACAATCTTATCTACCTTCTTTACAAATTTTTTTTTTTCCTTATTATTAGTTTGATTAAAAGTGCATGGTTCTGTCTTTCTCTCTTTTTTCTAACTATTATATATATTCTCACTTCGATTATTCTATATATAGGATTAGAGTATGTCTAAATGACGTGTAAAAGCCGATGCAAAAGACGTTACTTTGTTAATTTTTATTGTTATTAATTATAAATATATAATTAACTTGATGATGTATTAGAAGTAAAGGATTTTTTTTCTCTCTCTCTATCTACAAATTAATAACATTTTACAAATTTTATAATTTGAATTTAAATGATCATAATAGTGAAGATAATCTTAATACAAAACTGGACTATAAAATTAAATAACTATTTATTATATATATATATGTCATATCCGTCGTGGTCGAATGGAAGGTCACGACCGTTGTGCATGTATGCGTCAAAAAATAACTTGTATTTACATTTTAACATATTAATTATGGCGAAAATAAATTGCATCTCTTGGGTATTAATTATACAAATTATGACAGATGGAACCTGTGTGGAATAAATACATTTAAAATGATTTTAAAATTATTTAGTTGAAACTTGGAGGCAATTTTATAAATTGATTACTGTAACTATGTACAAATTGAAAAATTTGTGTGTTATTATACTAAATATATATACAAGTATAGATGAAAACAACATTAAACATGATATATAATACATAAGATAATATAGTTTTAAATGTTTTAAATGTAGCAGGATACGAACCTGTGTGATGTGGCTACGACTGTGTATCTGTTTGTGAGGGTGTTCTGTGCGTGAGAAGATCTCCTGCGCTAAAGTGTTGGTGGATTGATGATGGGCTTAGCATCCTCCTCTGTACCGTACTTTTTATAAGAAACGTAAGAAAAGGGGTGTTGAAAAGGTGCTCAGGGATGAAAAGGAATGAATGGTGGAATCTGGTAGGGTGCATTTGAGGAATGAAGACTTGGTCGTGGCGAACAATTCGGTAGGATGATCCAAATTGGGCCATTGGAGTTCCCGGAAGGTTTCTCGTTTGGGATGGAGATAAAAGGGGACAGTTGTCAAGCCAATGAAGTAGCACAAGAAGAATCTCTTGATATTGGTGTATGAACATAATAGTTTATTGCAAGAGGTCAGAGGGCAACGTACTGAATTCTGTGAAGTACATCCTGAACGAATTGTTTCAAGACGGGTCTGTGACTATCAGTAATCATGCTGACACTTTAAAAAGAAATGAATTTGAAAAAAACTATCAGTTCGGGGTGTTCAATGGGCAACGCAGGTGGTATTATTCTAATTCAAAATAGATTTCCGTCATTCTATATAGGGATTATCTGACGATAGATTCTAATGAGGGGTCATCAATATTAATTTTGTGGTCACCATCCTTTTCTGAGTGATTAATGAAGTCCTTGAAGGTGTTCCAAAGGACCACCGAAAGCTCTTCAAGACAATGAATCAAGATTGATTGAATTTGTCTTAATCGGGACGACGGCAATAAATAAATCAACAAATGTATAATCGTCTTGAAGACGTTTGGGTTAATACACGCCATTGTAAGGAGGGATAGAAAAAATATTGGGAATTGTTTAATCCTATTTAAATATTTAACTAGGGGCAACGGGTACTAACGTATTTTTGTTTAACTGACCTAATCACAATATCGAATTTTCACAGTTACTAAGGAGAGCACTTAATTGAGGGCCAATTTGCGGAGTATGATTACGTGCTGGTGAGGATGGGAGCATTATCTTCGTTGTCGGGGAAGGTTCTATTTGGATATCAATCTTTGGGATGGTGTCAGGAGTAGAAATATATCTGGCTTTTAATGTTGGTTCGTCATTATCTAAGAAAATATCGGGGTTCATGTGATTAAATGGGTTACTTAATGTAAATGGATAATTTTTATAATCATCATGAAATATTTCAGGTGGAAAATTATGTTAAATAAAATGTAATTTTGGCGCGCTGTTGTTGTTCGTCGAGTGAGTTGTGAAGATGTACTTAGTGTCTTCGGAATAGTGCTTCAATTTGTTTACGTGGATGATTTCCGTGTCTAAGTTTTGAGCTTGATTAGGTCTATTGATTCTAACTGTATAGGGGAATATCACCTCAATTATCTCATATGATCCACTGAAGTAAGACACTATTTGCCCGTATTGGGGTGTTGGTAAATTTTGGTAAGGACTAGATTGCCTACCTCAAAGTCGGGGAACCTGTGATTTTTATCAAATCTGATCTTATCTTGCTTATGACGTTCTTTCGTTCTCTGTAACGCTAGGCGTCTAGATTCAGTGACCGATGGATAAGGATCTAGATGTTGTGACAGTTCTTTCGGCAGGTAGCCGTTCATGAGGTATGATGGGGGAAATCCCGTGACGGAATGAGGGGTATCGTTGTATGCCTTAACTACTTTGGATTGGAGCATAGTCCAACTAGCTTTAGGATGTTGAAGATGGAGGAGCCTAAGTTTTCCGGTCAGTGTTGCGTTCAAACGTTCGGATAAACCGTTTGCTTGTGGATGGTTGCTGGTAGTGAGCATTGGTTGGATGTTATGGGAGATTAGAAATCTCCTAAACCACTGTGATGTAAAGGCAGGGGCTCTATCTGTAAGAAGACGCCACGTACAACCACTTTGTAGCACCCTTTTTATTACTTGAATATATGTGGTCATACTGGTGGAACGAGATGGAAATGTCCATGCGAATCGAGTCGCGTGGTCTACTACTACATGCAGGTCATTTTTTTGCACTCCCATATCTAGCAAACCCGGCTATAGTGTCCATAGAGACCAGATCGAATGGCAGTGTGGATTCTGGCAATTCGCCCAACTCTCCATATTTCGGTCCCTTTGGGGTTTTGCTCATTTGACAGATGTTACAATTCTTTACGAAGGCATGAATGTCTATCGACATTCCGCTCTAATAGTATTGGGCGGAGATGATCCTAGTCAATTGAGTAAATCCTGGATGGTTGAATTTCTGATACCGTCTGGTGACGGTAGTCAGGCCTGAGGTTTGGTGAACATATTTGGAATTATCTCGAAGCTCGCTTTGGTACATTTTTAGTTGCGTGGCGTCAAGAAGGCCATCAAAACGGATTTCGGGATAACAGGTCAGCCTCTATTTGTTCGGTGCCATTGATGAACTTCACCTGATAGTCGTAGACTGACAATCTCAAACTCCATCGAAAGAGTCTTCCTGTCGCGATTTTTGATGTTTTTCAGCCACTGTAAAGTGAAATGATCGGTGTAAATAGTTAAACAATTTCCCGCCAGATAGACCTTGAAACGATATACTGTTTCAATTATAGCCCGACACTCTATTTCGGTGATGGTATAATTGCGCTCGTATTTACGCAGAGTGCGGCTATAATATTGTACTGGATATGAGTTTCCATCTGGAGAGAGAGAGAGAGATGGAGCTGTTTCAGTACTCCTCCTATCCCTTGCAAAGATTCATCAGAATACACTTGACAGGGCAAATCGGATTTATAAAGATGGAGAATGGGGCCTGATGAAATTAGTTGTTTGAGTTTGTCAAACGTCTTTTGACAGTCTGACGTCCTTTCCCATTTAACATTCTTTTTCAAAAGTTGATTTAGAGGATTTCTAATGCGCGCATAATCTGTAATTAATTTGTGGTAAACATTAATGGCACCTAGGAATGATTGCAAGGTTTTTATGTTAGAAGGGGGTTTTATGGCATTAAATACATCTATATTCCTAACATGTGGAGTGCAAGTACCTGAACTAATCTTATATCCCAGGTAGTCAATAGATGTATTGAAAAACTGACATTTTTTAAGATTTAATTTTATATTTTCTAATTTAGAAAAGTGAAAAAAATTCCTATAGGTGTCTTAAGTGTTCCTCTAAACTGTTAGAATGGATTATGAAGTCATCAAAATAATAATTAGTCAATTTTGATTTGTGTTTCTGTGTCAATTGATTTAACTGCTTTTCGAAAATTTATGGACTTAATTTGAGAGCAAATGGAAGTCTATTAAAATGGTATTGCCCCTGGTGGGTTACAAATGAAAGTAGGGGCCTAGATTCGGGATGGATTGGAATTTTCCAGAAGGCGGAGGTTATATATATGGTGGAAAAGTATTTGGAATTAGATGATTGATCTAGTACTGTTTCTATTAGTGGTATGGGATAATTATCTACAGACATTAAGCCTTCTAAAATCTACACAAAAACGTTTCGCCCATCCCTTTTTTCTAGCAAGTGTCACGGGAGCGGCATATGGGCTATTCAATGGTTCTATTATTTCATTTTCTAACATTTTCTCTATTTGATATTTCAGGGTAATCGCTATATGGTATTATATATGGTCTTAGTGTTATAATCTTATCACTGTTAAGTATAATTTTAACCGGGTCTATATTTAAAGCAGGTACTGAAAACTTATCGATAGAAAACAAACCAATATTCTATATAGATAATACCGTAACAGAGTTTTCCATTGTAAAGTCCTAAGCTATCTCCTCCGAAGATTCTGAACTACACATAACGATCTATATACCAAAATTTTCGTTATTTTTTTCTTCGTATGTTAGTTCTGTTTTTATTTTCCTAATGTTAGCAGTTATTTTTATTTTTTAATTTAATCTATTTTACAATTGTAGATTTTTTGCATTTATCATCATCAATTCCTTTGTTTTGAAATGCGTTCTTTTGTCTTATTACCTTTTACTAATTTATAATATATTGTTGCACCAGGTTGCGGCTTGGCAGACTCTTCAGCCTGGATTCTCTCCTGTGCTGGGTCTTGCATCTTACCAGAGCGTGTTTCAACCATCCTACAAATTTATAAAAGGGAATAACGAGATAAGTCTTCTTTAAGTAGCCACCAGAATCCTTTTTTTATTTTCTCACATCAAAGAGAGCAGTGAAGTCACAGTGTACCTAAATACAAATGATGATAATCTAAAAATAATCTGTTTTAAATAAATATCATAGAATATAAAAATAAATAAATATATAATTTAAATTTCAAATATATTAAAAATAATATAATAAATACGCCATTAATCATGATGTAACACTTCCCCCTCTCCAGAGGTCGTCACGTCCTCGTGAGTTACCTCATCAATTCTCTCAAAATAGGGTTTGAGTCTTGAGACATGGACAATCAATGGGTCTTGGCCAGGATTATCTTTTGGTTCAATTAAGTAATTTACATTGGACAGCTTCTTTAATATTCTATATGGGCCAAAATATTTTCTCAGTAGTTTCTCACACTTTCCTATTTTCCTAATTGGTGTCCAAACTGCTACTAATTCTCCTGGTTCGTAGCTTCTTTCCATGTGTTTCTTGTCATAGTTCTTTTTCATTCTTTCTTGAGTCTTTATTGTGTTGTTAATAACTAATTTTCTTGTTCTGTTTATTTTGTCTAAGTGATGTTTTATGTATTCATCATAATCATCCTTGTCAATGTCCACCGAGATATTCCTGTCGTCCAAAAGAGACGTGGGTTCTCTTCCAAACATCAGGAAAAAGGGAGAATATCCTGTGGTTTCCTGAATTGTAGTATTGTAAGCGTGAGTGATGAATGGGAGTATTTCGTCCCAATTTTTCTGATCAGTGTTCACATACATACTGAGCATATTGATCAATGTTCTATTTAACCGCTCTGTCAATCCATTAGTCTGGGGATGATAGCTCGTTGTGAAGCAATGTTTAATCTTGCACGTTTTCATCACCTCTTTCATTAAATTACTGGTAAATTGAGAGCCTCTGTCACTAATAAGATATTGTGGGGCTCCGTGCCGAAGAAAAATATCCTCTACTAGAAATTTAGAAACTTCTTTCACTGTTGCTTCCGAGACTGCTCTTGTTTCTGCATATCTAGTGTAGTAGTCCGTCAGCACGATTATCCATTTTTTCCTGTTTTTCGTAGATGGTAGTGGACCAACAAAGTCAATTCCAATTCTTTCGAAAGGAAAGTTGGCTGGGGGGATGGGCTGTAGTAGTCCAGAAGGTAATTGGTTTGAGCCTTTCCTACTTTGGCAAAGGTGACACGTCTTAACGAATTCTGAGACATCCTTTAGCATGGATGGCCAAAAGTATTTACTCTTTATTCGGTACATGGTTCTGGCGACGCCCAGATGGCCATTCGACATATGATTGTGATATTCTTTCATAATTTCTCTCTTTTTATTCTCTGGAACCACAAGCAACCACGCCCTGCCTTCAGGGTTCGGGTTTTTCTTAAAGAGGCATCCATCTTCTTCTTTAAAGTTTTGCGCAATTGATCGCCTGCTTCCATTAAGGTTTTTCTTAACACTTTCGATAAATTTATCCTCTTCGTCTGTTATTTGATTTAAAAATAGCCTTTCAAAATCCTCATCCCAATCAGTTTCTGGTAAGGGCCCCCTAGATAAGCCATCGGCGTCCAGATGCTTCTTTCCCGATTTATGTATTATATCGAAGTCATATTCTTGAATTTTCAATGCCCATCTTGCCAATCGACCTGTTGGATCCTTCAAGTTTTTGAGCCAGCATAAGGCGTGATGGTCTGTTACTATTTTAAAGTGTCTTCCATAAAGGTAGGGTCGTAATTTTGACATTGACCAGACAACGGCCAGACATTCTTTTTCAGTGGTTGAATAATTTTGCTCCGCTTTACTTAGGGTACGACTCAAATATGAGATCACCTTCTCTTCACCACCGATGTCTTGGACAAGTGTTGCACCTATGCCAATGTTGGACGCATCAGTATGAACATAAGTAGGTGCATTTGGATTGAAGTGACCTAAAATTGGTGGACTTAATAGTGCTGTTTTTAGGGTTTGAAACGCTTCCTCTTGTCTTTCTGTCCAGGTAAATGCTACACTTTTTTTTATAAGGTTGGTCAAAGGGTCAGCAATTTTTGAAAAGTCTTTGATAAATTTTCTATAATATGAACACATTCCCAAAAAGGATTGTACTTCTTTGACCTTTTTGGGCCGAGGAAAATTTCTGACAGCTTTGATGTTATGTTCCGCAGGTTTTATACCATGTTTGCTCGTTATATAGCCGAGAATCTCCAATTCTTCAAAAGCAAATCGGCATTTTTTGTCGTTTAACCTTAAATTAGATTCACGAAAACATCTAAAAACAGCTTCAAGTCTTTTGAGGTGCGTTGGAAAATCCGGGCTATATATGATAACATCATCCAGGTAACACAAACAAATTTGCCATCTCAGATTTCCAAGCATATTCTCCATATTTCTCTCAAAGGTAGCAGGCGCGTTACAAAGTCCAAAAGGCATCACGTTGAATTCATATAATCCATGCGCTGTAGTGAAAGCTGTTTTCTCTTTGTCTCTTTCTTCGACTTCAACTTGCCAATATCCAGATCTGAGGTCTATTGCTGAGAAGTGTGTAGATCCTTGGAGAGTATCCATAACTTCGTCTATTCTAGGGATCGGATAGACATCTTTTACTGTCACATTATTCAGTTTTCTGTAGTCCACACAAAATCTGTATTTACCATCTCGCTTCTTGACCAATATTACTGGAAAAGACCAGGGGCTAGAAGATGGCCTAATTATGCCTTCTGTAAGCATCTCGTCAATTTGCTCTTTTATAATATCTCGTTCTTTAGCACTTACCCGGTAAGGCTTGTGTTTAATTGGCTTCGCGTCTTCTGTGTCTATCCGATGTTTTGCCAAATTGGTTCTCCCTAATCTCGATGAAAAAAGATCTCCATACCTTTCTAAAACTTGTTTTAACTCCTTCTGTTCCTTTGGTGAAAGATTTTCGTTTATTTGGAATCTAGGTTCTTCGTTCTTTTCTACCTCTCTTTCTTGACTCACATTTATTTTCGCTGGACTACTTCCAAAAGCCAATGTTTGGTTTTTCATTATTTTTAACGGTCGAGGATACGGATTAGTTATCCAGATGTGTGTTTCCCTATTTATAACATTGATCAAGCTTCTTGCTAGACGAAGTCCATTTGTTTGAAACATTTTGCTGCTCTCCTCGATAATATATTCTCCATCCTCTGTTTCTACCAATGCCTTGATCAATTTCATGGAACATTCCGGTACAATGGAATCCTTGGCACTCTTTATTTTCAACATTTCAAAATAGATTTCGTCATGATTATTCGTCAAATCATATTTTATAGTTTCTTGCTTACAATCTATTTTTGCGTTCATTTTCTTAAGGAAATCTCTCCCAAGAATTAATGTCCGTAAATGCGTTTTCAATATCACAAAGTTGTGTGATAATGTTTCGTCATCAATTTTTATATTTAAAAATATACTTCCTACCATGTCCAATTTTTTTCCATCGGGTCCTGCACAAATTTTTGCGAGTTTACTTATACCATGGCCTGTATCGAGGGCCGTTCTGAGGTCGACCACTGAGAGGTCAGCACCTGTATCAACCAAAGCTTCAAAAGTCCCTATCTTGTCCACATTAATTTTTAATTTGTATTTAGGGTCCAACTTCTTGATTCCGTTTATGGTCGACTTGCTTTGATTGACAGATTCAGGCGCGACGCTTAGTTTAAATCTTCCAACACGGAATATCTATTCCGGGTAGGAATATTTGTCTGTGTGCTATGACATACATCAGCATAAAGCCGAGGTCCTGATTTCTCTGATATTTCATTCATTTGGCATTTTTCTTCGACCTTCTCTTGGGTATCTGCTGGATCCTCTTCTAGGATTCTTATAAACTTGACCCTACAATAACGGGCCACGTGCCCTGGCTTGTTACATTTAAAGCAGATTGGTCTTCCATCTTCCGTCCTATTTTTGCTCACTTCTTGGCTTTTATTGTAAGTGTTTCTCTGAAGGTTTGGTTTCGGCACAAAGTTAGGATTATAAGGACGTCTAGGGGTAGAGGGCTGGGGAAAGTTGTTTCGATACTGTCTGGGGGTAGGAGGGGAGTCGTTCTTGTAATTATTGGAAACAGGGGCTTGGGGCCTGGAAGTGGTCTGGTAGTTTCGTGCGGCAGTCGGCGGCACGTACCTCGATTGTTGTTGGGGTCTAGAATAGCGTGGACCGTTATATAGGTTTCTGGATTTCTCCACACGTTTCCGATACTTCTTTTCAAAAGAATCCATTTTCTTGCACACGACAAGAAGGTCATCGGTCGTTTTAGGAGGCTTCAGGTAGAGCGCGAATGAGTACTCTTTTTTCAGTCCTCCAATAACATGTTCAATTTTTGTTTCTTCTTCCATTGCGGGGTCAACCTTGTTGCACAACACTAGAATGTCTTCCGCGAACCTGATTGCTGGTTCATTCCAGTGTTGCATTCTGTTGAGCTTCATTCTAAGTTCTTCTTTATTCGCGTCCAAAGAAAAATCCTGAATGAGGCGGATTTTAATATTTTCCCAGCTCGTGAAACTAGCTTTGTGTAAATTCAACCAGGTTTTAGCGCTTCCCGTCATGTTCATGGCGGCATAACGAGAGATAATGTAGTCTGCCCAATGGTACAAGAAGCCAATTTCTTCAAGAGATTCAATCCATGGGCGAGGGTCTTCCGTTCCATCATACTTGGGGATGTCGATGTTGGGATTCAGGACAACTGGGTCGGAACTAGCATCTCTACCAATTGTTGCACCAGGTTGCGGCTTGGCAGACTCTTCAGCCTGGATTCTCTCCTGTGCTGGGTCTTGCATCTTACCAGAGCGTGTTTCAACCATCCTACAAATTTATAAAAGGGAATAACGAGATAAGTCTTCTTTAAGTAGCCACCAGAATCCTTTTTTTATTTTCTCACATCAAAGAGAGCAGTGAAGTCACAGTGTACCTAAATACAAATGATGATAATCTAAAAATAATCTGTTTTAAATAAATGTCATAGAATATAAAAATAAATAAATATATAATTTAAATTTCAAATATATTAAAAATAATATAATAAATACGCCATTAATCATGATGTAACAATATATTTCGTATTTCTGATTCATTTGATTATAATTATAATTTGTAAGTACTTTGTTATAGTTTTTCATTTAAATATAGTTCAATTTTTGTGTATGTTTTCTATTTGCAGTATCTTTCCTAATGTCTTTGGCAACATTTTTTTTCTCATAAATAGGCTGAGGTTATATTATTTTTCGAATTGTAGATTGAATTATTACTTTAATTCTATAATAATTATATTTTGTAAGTGTTTGTTATAGTTTTTCATTTGAATTTAGCACAATTTTTGCATCTGGTTATCTTTTTTGGCATCTTTTCATCTGTCTTTGGCATCTTTTTTTTCTCATTAATAAGACCTAATCCAAATAATTTAATAGTGTGTGACGTTTCAGCAACAGCATCAACAAAAGAATAAATGAACTAAAGAATAAAATCTCATTTATTCTTTTGTCTGATGATGGTGACATTGCTGTTGCCAAAACATCACACACTATTAAATTATTTGGATTAGGTCTTATTTTCTTGTATTAATTTGTTATAGTTTTTCATTTGAATTTAGCTCCATTTTTGTGTCTGATTTACTTTTTTGCAGTATCTTTCATAATGCCTGATTTGATTACTTGATCTGTTATAGTTTTCATTTGAATTTAGCTCCATTTTTGTGTCTGATTTTCTTTTTTGCAGTATCTTTCATAATGCCTGATTTGATTACTTGATCTGTTATAGTTTTCATTTGAATTTAGCTCCATTTTGTGTCTGATTTTCTTTTTTTGCAGTATCTTTCATAATGCCTGATTTGATTACTTGATCTGTTATAGTTTTTCATTTGAATTTAGCTCCATTTTTGTGTCTGTCATTTTTTTTCTTCTCATAAATAGGCTGATGCTGTATTTGTGTAATCAATTGTTGCTTTTTGTGTCTGGTTTCTTTTTTGCAGTATTTTTTTGGAATCCTTTTTTTTTCATCAATTGTTTCCTCACATGCTTGGAATTTTCTTTTTATGCCTGTCCTGGCATTCAGTTTTATAGTTTTCCTCTACTTGGTTCTTATTTTACCTTTTTTTTTAAGCGTCTTCTGTCATGCCTCGAAAAGGCCGTGGAAGACTCACTCCCCTAACCGCTAGGCGTGCTAATATGACTCGCCGCAGGAACAAAACCCCAATTGCTATTTCTCTTGTTTACTTTTTTACCAATGCCTATAATTTTTCACCTGAAAGATTTTATTTGTTATTCAATAAACTATTATCAATTATTTTTGGTCTTCTTTTATTTACTTATTTTACTGGGGGTTGGTGGAAGGATGGTCTAAGCCGTTGGTTTTCGACCGCTACGACCCGGGTTCGATTCCCGCATTGGGCACTTTTTTCTGAAAAAATAAAAAAAAATGCTCCAATGGCTTCCGATTCTTGCAAAAGTCCAACCCCACCAGCAAGCGCAAGTAATCCTACGGGGCTCTGGCACATTTGTAAATGCAAAGTCGAACTGCTTTTCACATGTTTAGAAATGTGGTGTACTTACAGTAAAAGCAGTCGCCTACTCTACCCACCATGATTATCAAGGCCTGTACCACGTGTACTAGGGATAAGCAAAAAAAAAATATTTTACTCATTGATCTATACATACAATTATTTGCATACAATTATATACATACAAATATATGCATACAATTATATACATACAATTTTCTACATTTTTTCACTCTGCAGTCTAATATGTTGTTAATAATAGGGGTTTTAGACAAATATCAACTGTTGAAATTTGAATTTCAAAATAGTTGAATTATCGAAAGTGTCGAATTAGTTTGTCATATGATAGGCCGTAGGGGTCGAGACATCGAAAATGGTCGAATTATCGTGTGTTGAATTAATTAGATTATATTGTATATATAAAAATATAGAATTGTTGTTTTTAATGAGGTCTTTTAAATGAATTCATTCCTTTAATATGTTGTCATATCTGCAATATAGTTGTGTTGTTTGCAATTTGCTTCGGATACCAACTTTCGCTTCATTCTAGAGAGGCTTTATGTTTCACTAAGGTTGGCTTTTGCTATGACTATAAAGAGGGCTCAAGGCCAAACCTTTGCTACAAGAGCCTGTGTGTACGCACAGACGACTTTATGTGACTTTTTCAAGTGTGCGAACTTTGGATAGCATACATGTAAAGTTGGACCCAAGTATATATAAAATGTAGTTTTTAATGAGGTCATTTAAATGAATTCCTATTATAAATCGTCTCCTCTGAAATATAGTTTGTAAATTTATATTCTGATTTATTTTATCCTTTTTTTTCATTTCCAAAATATATATTTACACTTTTCACCAATGCCTAAAGTTTCTCACCTGAAAGAAAAAAAACTCCGCCTTTGCCGGTCCCAAGCCAGGATGAAAAAGGAGGAGGGGGAGCAGTAACAAGCTCACTAAAAAAACCTGGGCTCAGCTGGCCCGGCTGATAGTACCTTGTAAGGGCTCCTAATCCAGGGATACAGGATGAGCATCGTTTGTACTCCATGTTAGGAGCGGCTGCACATGAGTCTGTTCCTCATGTCAGAGGCGGCATTTCTTTTGGAGCTAAGTCAGTGGCCTGCCACTGAGTAGTGCTCCCAGTCTTGATGACAAAGGCAGACGCATTCTACTTCACCCAATCATGATGGTTGTTAATTTCAAGCTTTACAAGCTTGACACTCTAATATGATTGAGTGAAGATAAGAAGGGAGAAGAAAATAATTTTTGTATTTTTTTTTTGGCAATAATCTATTTATTATCAATTAATTTAATTTTGGTCTTTATTTATTATTCCCCTGCTCTATACATACATTTTGTACATTTACAATGTCAGCCGTTTTCTCTGTAATACTTTTTTAGCAGTGAGGTTATATTTAAGCAACAATCAATTGTTGAAATTTAAAATGGTCGAATTATCGATAGTGTTGAATTACAGTTTGTTATATGATAGGCTGTAGGTCAGGACAACAAAACATGGTCGAATTATCGAGGTTATATTGTATATATAAAACTAGAAATGTAGTAGAAATTTTAATCCTAAGCAGGGTCTTTGCAAATGGTACACGTATGGTGACACAGTGCATGTGCTCTCATGTTCTTGAAGTAGTGTAGATGTGTTGTTTGCAATTTTATTTTCTGATTTGTTAATATTTTTCTTCTTTTTTCATTTTAAATAATTTTTTAGGCATAGGAACCAATGCCTATAGTTTCTCACCTGCGGGCCCTTCGAGTAAACCCGGGGCGTTGCCCGGGTCACTCGGCTAGTTTCTCTGATAAGATCTTTACATTCATTTATTAGATGAGGTTTTGCAACCATATAATTTTCTACATTTGTGGTACAATTGAGGTTGTCATGAGGAAAAGATCGAGTAGTGTGGGGCATGGTATGGTTATTAGGGTCGGGTTGAATTGTAAAGTTTTTTATTGATGGCGTAAAATAATCTTTAAAACAATATTGTGACTGTGCCTACATGATATTATCCTGATATATTCTTTTTGAAAAAAAAATCAATAGTTAATCGAGATATCCCCAATGAATTTAAAGAAAAAATGGCAAATGGTAGATCTTGACCTATTATATAAAATAACAAATGTTCCTTAATGGATCCTACATTAACCAAAATAAATGCAAATACCGCAGGTTGAATATTATGAGACAATTATTATTTAAAGGTATATTTTATCATTATTCAAAGGTATCATTTTAGTTCCTAATGTTTTGAATTGCTTTAAATAAATAATATTAATGTTAGCGCCAGTATCTATTAGAAATTAACATAAATGGTTGGCTAGTAGCAACTTAAGAGTCAGGGTACTTACGCCCTTAATGGCGTGTGGGTTGTACTTCTGGTTACTTGGTAGCGCTGTCTCTTGGGTCTCGAAAATACCGCGGCGGTGTCGATAGACGAGGATGATCAGCACGCTGTCCAGGCAAGGTGGACCGTTGTGGGCACTGATTGTCCCAGTGGGGCCCTTGGTAGTGCTTGCATGGTGTAGGGGGGTGGAGGGATGGTCGCTTTTGGGTATAAGACACATCTTCGGATATGCGCCTTAACGGATTGTTTGTTTGTCTACCGCATTGTCTCGGAGATAGGCGTTCTGTGGGAGAGAAAATGCCGCGACGACTCGGGTCTCCGCAGATTCCATAGATTCTCCTGGCCAGAATGAGCCATTCCGACGAGCTGCTGGGTGTTGCAATCATTAGGAGATTTCGAGTGTAGGAGGGCATTCCTTGAGTGAGAGCATTGACCATTTCCTTGCGGTCGATGTTGAGCTTCGTACCCTTGCGTACCTTCTGTATATAGTATTCATGTAAGTCTTGAGGCCCGCAACGTAGTTGATAGAACTCTTGGTGTGTCGGAGTCTCGGGTGGGGGTACAACAGATCCTCAAGGACCCGTTTGATCCTCCAGTAGGGTTCGTGGAAATAGTCCATTGATTGGAGTGTCCTCCGGGGTTCTCCCTCTAGTGCTGCCACTACCATGCGGCCTTGTTGGTCACAGCTGCTGCTTTGGAATTCCGGAGACCTCTCCATCTCTCTTAAGAACGATTGCGCGGAACTTGAACCGTCAAATCTGGCTGCGGCGGTGGGCGCGTCCCGTTCTAGCCTGCTCATCATCGCCGTTAGTGCGTCTATCAACGACTTATTATCTTGAGCTACCTCGGCCTCTTTCTGGCCTGCTTGTCTCTTTGCCTTGCCCATTCTCTTGAAGTTCTTCTTTCTGTTGACTCTTACTTGTCGTTTCCGTCGTGGTCGAATGGAAGGCGCTATCGTTGTTCATGTATACGTCAGAAAATAACTTGTTCCACACTCGTGAGTGGGCGCGCACGCGGAGGAGGCGTGGCCTTCGCCCGCGCGCGCTGACTACCACGTTTATTTTGTACAGTTTTATATTTGGGTGAATTTGTATTCACATTTTAACATATTAATTATGGCGAAATTAAATTATATCTCTTGGGTACTAATTATACAAATTATGGCATATATATAGATATGTTGTGTTAGAATTTCTTTTTGTGTTTTGTTGTTGAAAAGAGGTGCAGACGTGGAAAAATAAAGATAATTATTTACCTTTCAAGTATGTTGTGTTGTTTATCTTTTATAAACTACAACTTATATATTTATTATTTTATTATTTATTTATCACACACATTTAACTTTAGTAAATATTAATTATATGTTTACAAAACACCGTCACTCTATTGTTCTTAATTCCATTTTCTTATATTCACATCACTTATATATTTCACACTATTCTACATATTCCTCCCTTGTTTAGTTAGTATCTAATCATGTCCTTAAATCTAGAAGGAACATGTATTTGTCTTCCACTTCTAGTGATGACAGTCTTGTTTTCATTCTCATTAGGTGATTCATTTGGGTATAAACAGTCCATATCAGATATAGCAATCTGCTCTTCTGGTACAATATCTTCTAAGGTTGCTTCTTGTTCTGGTAGATACCTTGAAGTACTAGGAAGTTCAATTCTAATTTCTGGAGTCTTAATCAAAGTGGTATTCAAATCAATTCCTTTGTTAAAATCTTGTAAGACATTGGCATGTCTTAAATGCTTTGCATTCCTAATGATAAAGCTACCTGTCTCAGTATCGACTAACTTGAATGAATTTGGAGATATAGTCTCTAGAATGATAAATCTTTGGTTGTCATAATTTGGTGTCAACTTGCTTTTCATTTCAGTGTTTGCGACATAAACAATATTACCTTTATTGAAGTCATGAGGCAAGGCCTTATTCTTGCTATCAGCATATTTCTTCATTCTTTCTTTATAGGCTTGATTATGCTCCATCACTTCTCTATCCATAAGAGAATCATTGTCATTTATATCATTGAGCTTATTTCTAATTTCCCTGGAAAAAAGCAATAATCCTGGTGTTTTCCCCGTAGAAGGGTGTGGAGTCGACCTGTATGCCATTAGAACACATTGAAGTTCTTCTTTTCAATCCTTTCCTTGCAATTTTACTGAAATAAGTTGCCTTTTTAAATATCTGTGGAAACGTTCAATTTTTCCATTGCTTTTAGGATAATATGGTGACACTCTTATATGTTTTATACCTGATTTCATAAAAAATTGCTCAGTATCTTTGCTTACAAATTGAAGACCATTATCTGAAACTATTTCAATGGGAAATCCATATCTTGCAAAAATTTCTTTTAATTTTGAAATTATAGTTTTCGAAGAAATATCATGTATTATAATCGCTTCCGGGAACGATGAATAATAATCAATAAGTGTCAAAATATATTTGGAATCAATTGGTCCAACTAAGTCTACTCCTACTTTATACCATGGTCTAGGAGGTATTGGTATGGTTGTTAAAGGTTGGTCATGCCTTAAAGGTTGATTGACTTCACAAATGTAACAATTCTTTATACGTCTTTCTATATCTTTGTCCATATTGGGCCAATAGTATTTTTCTCTTAAAATTTGTTTAGTTCACGCAATCCCTTGATGAGTTTCATGAGCTAAGTCTAAAATATTTCTTCTAAGATCTGTTAGATTAACAATTCTCTTTCCTTTTAAAATGAGATTATCATAAACTGAAAGTTCTTCCTTAAATTTGTGCAAACCTTTAAGTTCATCATCATCAATTTGATATGGCCAATTTCCAGTTTGAATTATTTTAGTTAGAAATTTGAAAAATGGATCTGCTTCACTTTGCTTCTTGATATCATTGAGGGAAATTGCCTTCATTTCTTCTGAAAATATGGAAAGTACTTTTTCTACATAATCATCAACAATATTTTCACATGAAATATTTGTTAAAGGTTTTTAATGAAAATTTTCTTGAAAATATATCTGTAATATTTTGTTTGCCCTTAAGATACTCTATTTCATAATCATAAGGTTGAAGTCTCCAACTAAGTCTTTCAATTTTTGGTGGCAAGACTGTTGCCTTCTTGGGATTAAGCATATAAATCAATGGTTTATGATCTGTCTTAAGTACAAATTTATTTCCCCATAAATAGTCATTGAAATGCTCAACAGCCCACACAAACCCAAGAGCTTCTTTCTCCATTTGTGAGTATCTTCTCTTAACATTAGTCAATGATCTACTTGCATAGGCCACTGACTTTTTGCTTCCATCATTTTGTCTTCGTAGTAAAACAGCTCCTAAACCTACAGGACTAGCATCAGCAATTACTTCGGTAGGTGCATTCATGTCAAAATAGGCTAAACATGGATTTTTTGTAAGAGCTTCTTTCAATTTTCTGAATGAGTCCTCTTCTTTCTTGCTCCACTTCCATTTTATGTCCTTTCTTGTCAAATTATTAAGTGGTTCGGCTAACTTTGAAAAGTCTGGAATGAATTTTCTTAAAAATCCGCATGTACCTAAAAATGATTTTAGAGAATCTACATTTTCAGGTTTTGAAAAACTTAGAACACTTTCTATTTTCTTTGGATCAGGTCTAACTCCATCTTTACTAACAATATGGCCTAAAATTTCCAATTCATTTAGAGCAAATTTACATTTACTTTTGTTTAGTTTGAGTCCAACTTGTTGAAATCTTTCAAATACTTTTTTGAGTCTTTGATCCAATTGTTCTATAGATTGCGCATATACAATCACATCATCTATGTAGCATAACACTCCTTCTAAATGAGACAATATTGAGTTCATAGCTTTTTGAAAAGCTTCAGGTGCGCTGCAAAGTCCAAAAGAAATTTTGCAAAATCTGTAGCATCCTCTGGGTGTAATAAAGGTGGTCAATGGCCTGGACTTTTCATCAAGTTCAATTTGCCAAAAGCCTTTCTTCGCATCAAGTTTAGCAAAAACTTTTGCTCCCTGCAATGCTTGCAATATATTGTCAACTGTTGGTATAGGATATCTCTCTCTAACTATGGCTTTATTCACTTCTCTCAGATCAACACACAGTCTGATTTCTTCAGTACCCTTTTTTGGAACTGCCACAATGTTTGAGATCCATTCAGAAGCTTCATGGACTTCCTCAATAATGCCATCTTCTATCATTTTGTCTAGCTCTTGATTGATGGCTTCGACCATTTTATATGGAAAATGTCTGCATCTCTGAGCTACAGGAGTAACATTTTCTTTTAGAGTTATTTTTTGACTATAACCCTTCACATTTCCTTGACCTTGAAAAAGGTTCATGTTTTCTTGTATCAAATTATATATATCCTTCGGAATAACTTCCTGTTGAGTATTCCTTATTTTTGTTCCACGCTTTATAATTTCTAATTCGAAACTTGCTTTCTTTCCTAAAAGAGGTTCTGCTTTACCTTCAATCACAAAAATCTGTTCCTTTATAGACCTTTCACCCCATGAAACATCTGCAAAGAAATATCCACAACAAGGAAGAGGTGAAGTTTGTCCATAGGCATAAAATTTCCTTTCTGTACCATTTAAAGTTGGCATTTGAGACTTAGGAAAAATATTTTTCAAATTTTCAAGTCCTATGAATGTTGTATCACTACCTGTATCAATAGTCATTGTTATTTCCTTTCCATCTATATAGATACTTTCTTTGTTATCAGAGCCTAAAAAGAAAGTGTATTCATCTGAGTCTTCATTATTTTCTGAAATATTTTGAATATTTCTTTTCTTTCCTTCAATATTTTTATATTTATTTTTATTTCTACAAACTCTATTAAGATGACCCATCTTGTTACAAAATGTGCATTTCATATTTTTAGCTCCACATTTATATGGAGGATGTGTAGTTAAGCCACATCTATAGCATTCTTCAAAATTAGGTGCACTTACCTTGGAGGTGCTTCCTTTTTGATGGCACACATTATGAGCTTTTGGTCCTTTAACAGTTGATTCATTAGCTGCTTGGAAATTATTTTTATAGTTTACTCTATTTATTGAGGTCATATCTTCATTTGTCAATACTCTAAATTCTTCTTTGGCTGTTTCAAACATTCTTGATATCTCAATTGTTCTTTGAAGATTCAAATTATCTTGTTGCAACAACTTTTCTTTTAATTGCCTATTATAGCATTTTTCTATTATCTGATCTCTGATCATGTCTTCTTCTAAATTTCCAAATTCACAGGATTTGACTAATTCTCTTAGGGCAATGACATATGAATCAATATTTTCATCTGTATTTTGTTTTCTTTGCCTAAATTTAAATCGTTCTGATACAATATTTTTTGTGGTGTAAAATATTTAGTTAAAGCTTCTTTTGCTTTTTCAAACGTATCTTTTTCTTCTGGCAAATTAAAGAAAATTCTTTGGACCTGTGGTCCAAGGCAATGCAAAAGTGTTGCCCTTTTAACGTCATCTTTCTTTGTTGAAACACCGCTTGCTAGTTCATAAATTAAATATGAATTCATCCAATGTTTGTATTCGGAATACAAATCTGTAGCATTAAAAAAAAAAAGGTTCAACGGTAATGGAGACGTCAAATTATTTGCCATCTTCTTTTACGCTTATTTGATTATTATTATTTTTTTTAATCCTCGTCGCCAAATATGTTGTGTTTGTTTATCTTTTATAAACTACAACTTACATATTTATTATTTTATTATTTATTTATCACACACATTTAACTTTATTAAAGATTAATTATATGTTTACAAAACACCGTCAGTCTATTGTTCTTAATTCCATTTTCTTATATTCACATCACTTATATATTTCACACTATTCTACAAAGTAGATTTTATTTTTAATTACCTGAAGTAAAATTACACATAAAATTATTTATCACAGCAATTTAGAATTTATAGAATGAATTCTCTATTATCGTGATTTCAAATAAAAGAAAAGGTAGGGTTAACTATACATATTTACAACAATAATAATTAAAGTGGTATGTTCCGAATCCATGGTCAAAAAATATATAACAGTCAATGAATGAAAATGAAATATATGTTTAAAAATATATATATATATATTTGTATTTTAGATTATATAATATTCCCCCTGTGAAAAAAAGATTTTCAAAAAGTTAAAATTTGAAAATATAAATGGCTATTACAAAAATATTTAATTAAACGAAATCAAAATATCTATAGAAATAATTACAAATTAAACAATAAAAATCAATGTCCATATTTTTTCAAAATAAACAAAAGAAAGTTTGTTTATAAATAATTTATATAATTATGAAATTAAAATAAAACTATATATAATAAATATTAATGATAGATTGATATAAAAAATTTTATGAAGCCAAAAAAGGTATTTAAAATATGAGTAATTATGTCATTATGCTTGTTGTATTTCAAAATATTAAATGGCAGTGGAAATGATTATTTTTACACAAATATAATTTAAAATGAGTTTTTCCTAAAATATAAATATTTAAATGTATGTGAAATAATATATAAAAAAAGTATTTTAAAATAATGGTTGAGTAATTAAATGATAATAGAGAGATATTTGAAGTGACATTAAGTTATGTGTGAAGGCAAAAGAATTGGGGTTGATATTTGTTCTTCATTGTCCATATCCAAAATATGGCCTCCCTGTAAAAAAACATGGTTTATCATCAATATCTATTAACTTTGTGCTAGAATTTTAGTTTAATATTAAGTCATTTTCTATATTAGTGCTATTTTGAAGTAAAAAATCTGATTTTGCGTAAAATAATTTAAGTTTATTAGAGTGTATAATTTCTGTTTGTTTTCTTTGGGGTAAATTGGGTTTATTTATTTCATATGTGACTGGAGAAGGTTGTTTTAAAATTTTAAATGGGCCTATATATATTTGTGTTAATTTTCCAGTGTTTGGATAAATAAAGGTTTTTACTAATACCTGATATTCTTTAAAAATGGGTAAAAATGGGTAAAAATATCATAAAGCTGTTTGCTGTGTTCATGGGATTTTATGGTTCTTTCAATATCTAATTTTCTTGCCTTTTCTATTGGTTTATGTGTTTCTTTGTCATGTTCTATATACTGTGCTTGTATTCCATAGTATAAGAACCTAGGTGTAAAGCCTGTTATGGTATGTACTGTATCATTATAACTTTCAGTAATATTAGGAATATATTTTGTCCAAGGAATTTTTTAAATTATGATTATTCTCACATCTTAACCTATTTATGATAGTGAAATTTAATCTTTCTACTTTTGCATTTGTTTCTGGGTGATGGGCACTGGTGAGTAGATGCTTAACATTATTTTTTCCTAAAAATTGTTTATTTGCTAAGAAGAGCTGCATTTTTGTCAGTTATTAATATTTCAGGTTTGTTAATTTGGAATAAATTTTCAAAAAAGTTATATATGAATCAGTGGATACAGATTTTGTAGGAAAGGTCCAAAGGAATCTACTGTGATGATCTACTATCATATGGATACTGTGTCTAGTTGTACCATAATTATGCAAGCCCCCCATTGTGTCTAAAGAAAAAATATGATTGGGGTGTGTAGCTATTGGCATCTGTTGTAGTGGTCCATAAACAATTCTGTTATCCCTAGATTTATTTATCTGGCAAGTTTCACAATGCTTTGTGTAATTATATAGCAATATCCCTAGTCATATGTGGCCAATAATAGTATGGAAAAATTATTTTAGTCATTTGAGTTGTTCCAATATGTCCATGTTTTGTATGTACTTTGTTTAATAAATTGTGTCTTAGTGTTTGTGGTACATGAGCTCTTTTAAAACCCTTTCTATTAATTATAAAGAGATCATTTTGTATTTTAAATTTACTATTGCTAATTTGTTCTGCTGTTTGATGTTCTTTTTACTCATTATATTGAAGCGGTGCAACAAAGAAGTAGAAAAGAATAAGTGGGAAAGCCAAGAGAAGAAGGTATGCAGGGGCCCCTCCAGGGAAGTGTGGATTGACAAATTTCCAGAGGATGGGGCGGCAGACAGAGAGTCCAGCTGGTGTCGTCGTGAAGGAAGCCGGCCGGCCTGCCGGGGATTTATGCGCCGAGAAGACATGGCAGTCTGGGGGAAGAAGTCTGTCTGGTGACAACGGGACCTGCAGCAAGGAGAACGGCGGTGACAACAGACGCGGCAAGTTGCCTACGAGGAAGTGGGCTCCGAGACTGTGTGGATTAACGAGTGGAAAACGGAGCAAAGAAGGACGAGGAGGAACCTACCTGGGCCGGCAATGAAGGCAAGTCAATCTCCTATGTATAGTTATTAATATCCCTTTTAAATATCTGGTAATAAATCTATAGTACTATAGTATCTATAGTACTAAGCAGTATCCAGAACGAACCCACATTGTTTTCTCAGAAACCTTGCACGCAAACATCGACGGCTGAGAAGAGTCGTAACAATATGTTAGGTAAAATTATACTGGTGCTCTTGACAGCATGTCTGATTCTTTATTATTTAATCCTTTAATATGTTTTATGTCAAAGTTATATTGAGATAGGATTGAGGACCATCTAAATAATCTACCATGTGGGTTTTTTACATTTTTGAACCATTTTAAAGGTAAGTAATCTGTGTGCAATGTAAAGTGTATATTATGTAAATATGTATGAAACCTTTGTACTAAATTAATTATTGCTAATGTTTCTATTTCTGAAGCAGTATAATTCTGCTCATATGGGTGAAGTTTTCTTGAATAATAAGCTATGGGGTGTAAACTGCCTTGTTCATCAGGTTGTTTCAGGACTCCTGCTACTCCTAGACCTGAGGCATCTGTGATTAAATGGCATGGTTTAGATGGGACATAAATATAAAGTACAGGTTTTGAAATAAGTGAATTTTTAAATGTTTGGAAGGCTTGTTTATGTTTCGCACTCCATAACCAAGGAACATTTTTTAACAAAAGTTCATTCAAAGGTGACCTAATTTGCGCATAATGGGGAATAAATTAATTATAAATATTTATGGTGCCTAAAAATATCTGTAAGATTTTAATATTATATGGTCTATTTAATTTCAAAATTGCTTTAATATTTGTGATATTGGGTGTATATTTTCCTGAGTTAATTGTGTATCCTAAAAAATTATTTCTTTTTGTAAAAATTTACATTTATTGAGATTGAGTTTTATATTTTCTTGTTCAAATATGTCTTCTAAATGTTTAATGTGTTCTTCATAAGTTTTGGAGTGCATAATAATATCATCAAAATAATTTGAAGCATACTGTATGTTATGTTTAGTGCAAATTGATTTCATAATTCTTTCAAATTGTGAGAGTGCATTTTTTTACACCATATGGAAGTCTATTCCATTCATAACAACCTAATTGTGTTACAAATAAAGTTTTATATTTATCTTTTTCATCTATGGGTATATGCCAGTATGCAATTTTAACATCTAGAATAGTATATATTTTTGTCTGTGATAACCTATCTATAATTTGTTCTATAAGTGGAATTGGGGTATGTTCTGGAACTGTTTTTTGATTAAGTTTCCTCTAATCTATACAGAGTCTTGTGGGGTGATTTGGGGCACCAGATTTCTTATTCACTAATAATGCAGGAGAACCATAGGGGCTAGATGAAGGCCTAATAATACCATACTTTAATAATTCAGTTATTTGTTTTTGTATTTCAGCATTATCGTAAAAAGATGTCCTATATGGCTTTTATGCTATGGGAATATTATCTAAAAGGAATATGCAAATTGGGTTAGTTCTTATGCATCCTATATCAAAATTGTGTTTAGAGAAAACATTCTTAGATTTATGCAAAATATCTGAAATTGTTTGAATTGAGAAATTTGGGTTAAAAATTTGGGTCTAAATATGAGTTATAATTGAAAATTGGGCATGGAATTTGCATACTATGATACGAGTTAGAATCAATAATGGGATTTGAAGTAGAACTTATAAGTTTAACATTTGATTTGGTATATCAAAAGAATTGAAATTACATAATGGGTTGATATTTAGAAGAGATGAATTTTTAACATAGTATGGGTCTGGAATACATAGGGTAGTAGCATATGACTTTTGGTTATCCGTTTTTGGATTAAAGGAATACAATAATTTATAATTTTGAAAAATAAGGTTTTTTGAGGAATCTATTTGTAATCTAGATTCATAAAATGTTGGTAAACCTAAAATGAGATATTCTATTGGAGTATCACAAACAAACATTTATTAATACTTTGTAATTTTACCTAAGCTAAGCCTAACTAATATTTTGTATAATGGGTAACTAAATCCTTCTACCTGACCTATTTTGTCTTTTGGGGAATTATCTAATCCTTTATAAAGAATATAATTAAAGTATTATAAAGGGATAATGGAAATGGATGATGCAGTATCAAGTACACAGGGTAAAGATATTTGATTTATAAGAACAGAGAATAATAATAATGTTCTACCTAGGTTTATGGGCTTTGGAGGAGTATTCTTCTTAATTGGGCAGTCCCTATGAAAATGCATCTGTATCTGGTTCTGGGTATCTGGTTTATAGTACATATCTTGCAGGGGTATGGGGGTAGGCTAATGGGTTTGTGGGTTTCTTGCTGGTTGTGAGTTGCTGCTGCTGTCCTTGGGAATGGTTGGCATTTCTTAGTTTGGGAGTAGTTGGGGTTAAATTTTACTGAAGTAAATTGCCTATCTCTTGTACTGGTAGAGAGTTGTTGGGGTTCTTCTAGACTTTTTTATATTCTAGTGGCCATTAATAGCCATTCTGAAGGTTGTACAGAGTCGCTGCAAGCTTCATGTCCGTGCCGTCTCGATCCATCCATGGACACCTTGACGCAGACAACAGCTCCTTCGAGCGAATGCCGACCAGCTCCGCCTCAACACTCCTGACGCCAAGGTCTGTATATAAATCTAAATGTGAATAATATCAGTATTGTAGCTCTCATGGATACTGGCTGTACCTTCTCTATAATTCCTCAACATATGATAGATAAGATTCAACCAAACTATGTTGTTTTTAATAATTTACCTCTTATTAAACAGACATCCGGTATGCTAAATATAAATTCAAAAATTAATATTAATACAACTATAGGATCTGTTGTTAGAGATATTGATTTTTATTCCTCTGATATTAATTTGCCATATGTATTGTTTTCTTTACACCATATAAGATTATTTAAATTAGACATTGATTTTCAAAGTTTTACAATTACTCAATTTAGTAGAATTCTTAATGTTAATTACCATAACCCTAATAATAATAATTGTACACATCATAATGTAATTCCTTTATTGCAATCTATTATTCCTCCTAATGAAAATGATTTTAGAAATTTTAATAGTGTAGAATTTGATGAAAAACTTTCACCATATGAAAAATCTGATTTAATTAAATTAATTAAGGAAAATAAGGAAGCGTTTGCTGCTCCCATAAAATGGATATAGGACATATTAAAGCAGATCCAATTAGAATTAAACTTACCTCACAAACACCTATTTCATTAAAGCCTTTTAGACCTTCCTTCTCGGACAACATTGAAATTAAAAGACAGATTGAAGAACTTTTAAAATATAATGTCATTAGACCATCTTATTCCTCCTATGCATCCCCTGCTATGTTGGTAAATAAGCGAAATGAAGTCGAAATAAAATTCGACTAGTAATAGATACAGAAAATTAAATGATATAATAAAAAGAGATTCTGAGCCCATACCAAGAATAGATTTTATATTAGAAAGGCTTTCAGAAGCTAATATCTTCACTACACTAGATCTTTTATCAGGTTATCACCATTTAGATATACACCCAGATGATAAAGAATACACAGCTTTTACTACCACTCACGGACTTTACGAATTTAATAAATTATCTTTTGGATTAAAAAATAGTCCAAGTCAATTCCAAAGAGTTTTAAGGCAAATTTTAAATAAATATGATATTGATTTTTGCATGAATTACTTCGATGACTTCATTATATTTTCAAATAATTTTCAGGAACATTTAACCCATTTAAAAGTAATTTTAGATATTTGCATAAAGGAAAATATTAAGCTAAAACTAAGTAAATGTAAATTCGCTACTTATCAGATTTCTTTTCTAGGATATGAAATATCAAACCATCAATTTTCACCCAGCACTAATAATATAGAAACGATTAGAAAATTGAATTCCCCAAGGAATAAAAAGGATTTACAACGAGTTTTAGGATCTATTAACATTTACTCAAAATTTATCCCTAATTATGCTAAACTCAGACTCCCTTTGAATAATTTGTTGAAAAAAGATGTAAAATGGAAATGGGACGAAGAATGCGAAACCGCATTTTCTAAATTAAAAAATATAATAACCTTAAAACCTATATTAGCTATCTATAATCCTAAATATCCTATACACCATTACACGGATGCTAGCCAAGAACAGATCGTATCTATCCTAAAACAAGAACAATCCGATGGGTTTTTAAAGCCAATAGCGTATAGAAGCTGTAGAATGACATCTTATGAATCAAACTATTGTGTAACTGAGCAAGAATGCCTTGCTATTATTGATGCTGTGGATTTCTTTTTACCCTACTTAGATGGCGTGCATTTCACCATCCATACAGACCATGCTTGTCTTAAGTACTTGAAGAACATAAAGAACCCAAAAGGACGATTATTTAGATGGAGCTTAAAGCTCTCAATGTTTGACTTTGAGATAAAACACATAAGAGGAACTGAAAATAAAGAAGCTGATTTTCTCAGCAGATACCCCATAGCTCATTTTGTTTCTGACCCAGAACTAAAACAAGCTCAATTTGATGATAACATTAATGATAGGAAATATACTAAATTTAATGGACTTTTAACAATAAAGAAAAAAGGATTAATCAAAAGTGTTGTTCCACCATCATTAAGAGAAAAAGTATTAATAAGAGCTCATCAAGATTACGGCCATATAGGAGTATCTAAAATGTTAAATCTAATTTCCCCTATCTATTATTGGCCCTACCTAATTCAAGATATTTCGAATTATGTAAAACACTGTGAGGTGTGTCAACTCAATAAGATATCTCACCAGAAGAAATTTGGTCTGTTGGAAAGTCTCCCCCCAGCTAAGGATCCTTTTGATCTTGTGTCTATAGACACAGTAGGTGGACTAAATTACTATAATTCCACAAAGAAATTCCTTCACATCATCGTAGATCATGCTACTAGATACATTTGGGCTTTCCCCTCAAAAAGTCAAACTACTGACTCATATATAAATTGCCTAAACAAAATTTTTCAAATACAAAAACCAAAACAATTTTTAAGTGACAGGGCACCATCATTTACTTCACCAAGATTTAGAAAATATTTGATTAACAATAACATTAAACAATTATTGACTTCATCATCAAGACCTCAGTGTAATGGGTTAAATGAACGACTTAACCAAACTATAATAACCAGGTTAAGATGTAAATTCAATAACTTGAAAGGAAAATCAATACCATGGACGAAATTGTTAGATTCAGTACTAAATGAATATAATAATACTCCCCATTCCATAACAGGCTATACTCCTACTTACCTTTTGTATGGTAAGCTCCCTTATGATCCCCCCTTAAAAGAATCAGAATTTTACCCCCCCTATAGACACTGCCAGAACAAATGCCTATAATGATACATTAAAATTTAATCAGATAAATAAAATTAGATATGATCAACATTATCAACCTTCCACCTTTAAAGTAGGCGATAAAGTTTGGTTACAAACCTTTTACCATCCAGATAACCGAAAATTAATGCCTCCAATGTCTGGGCCATTTACAATCTTAAAACAGATATCCCCAGTCAATTATGAAATTGATAAACCCTAATCTAATTGAGGAAAAACTACCATGGTAATTCATTCATCCAAATTGAGGCCATACTACCCAAAAGAAGGATTTGAGTTAAAACTGACAAAAAGTAAAATACCCACTTTAGAGAAAAACCAAGCCAACAAGTGGCACCTAAGGTACTGAAAAGTAGAATCCCTCTTCTTACTAAATAATGGTAGGGAAATCTTAATATAAATAAGACAATACCAAAAATAACTACGCCTAAAATTTTAGCCTTGAGAATATAATTTTTGTGCACACATAAGATATATTAAATAAAAACAAACGATAGCAATGCGTCTCTTTATACATAAAATTTTTAATATGCTAGCTTTCGGATCTTATCGATCCTTCAACAGGCCAAGCTGTAAATTGAGAGAAAGAATATATATATAAATGTAAATTATTATTTATATACACCAACGAAGATAGAGAATAAAATATAAAATAAAATAAATTCTCTATCTCTATCTTCGTTGGTGTATATAAATAAAAATAATAATTTACATTTATATATATATTCTTTCTCTCAATTCACAGCTTGGCCTGTTGAAGGATCGATAAGATCCGAAAGCTAGCATATTAAATTTTTTTTTGTATAAAGAGACGCATTGCTATCGTTTGTTTTTATTTAATAATTTATAGCAATTCTTTTGTCTATTTACATAAGATATAACTTGACACTTTTCTTTTCAATTGTTGTAAATATTTTACATTTTGATTTTATTTGTTGATAGAAATTCACTCATATGATTCTATATATTTTCCCTCACAAATTTTATATGGAACATTTCATATTCGAACATTCTTTTTTTTTTAATGTAAATAATAAAACTTCATGTGTAAATATTTTTCATTATGTGGAAGTAAATAACCCATTATTTTATGTTTTTATTCTGATCAAACCAAATAAATGTGAAACAAGATGTTGGATACCACTCGTCATTATGAGAAATAAATTTGTGATTTTCAAAAATATATTTTTTGGCATGTGGCAAAATACCTTTTGAATCTTGAGAGCCTGAGAAGGCCTACTCAATTCATGAGGTAAATCCCCTTATGAATTATAGGAAGGAGACACCTATAAATTCAAATAAGATTGGATAATTTTCAGCTACTGTCAAGAAAAAAGGTACCAATAGGAATATGTAGAAGAAATAAAGAGCATCATTGATATAGTTTCAATTGGTATCCTCCATCTTAATTGATAATCTATGTAAATAATAATGATACTTTTTTTTACTTTGAAAATTACTCCCTAATTTTTATCCTTGGAGGGAAGAAATGACATAATAAAAATATGATTTTTATTATTCATCAATATAATTATATTTTAAATAATCATAGAACCAAACACAGAGTTGATTTTTAAAATCCTCAACAAAAGGAGTACAACCCAAGATGTTTTTTTTGTTTATACTTAGATTATATCAATATAAAATATTGAATGTATGCAAACTGTTTTGTTCTTAAAATATAATCATTAAAATAAATACAATTTTGGAAATAAAAGTTATCATTCACTTCAATCCACGACTGCATGAATGAATTGGTAACGTACCTAAAATACATATTTTTTTATGACATATATATATATATATGTCATAATTTGTTCATAACTGGATGCAAACCCGCCCAAATATGTATTCAATGTATGTTTTAAAAGATTTGAATAAAAACAAGGCTTAAGAATCTGGGAGAGAAGGACTAACAAAGAGGAAGCAATCATTAGCAGGGTTTATTATCCCGGAACTCATAAAACTGGGTTCAAGAACCTAGCATTTCCTGGTCAGGTCAGCACATGTCCAGAGAACAAAGAATTAGCAAAGACCAATCAGAGAGTAGGCCATTAGCTAGGAACCTATAGCAAGATTACACGTCACGAACGACCAGCCAATGAGAAGCCAAAAAAGTTTTCTTCTTAAATTGGGAACGAAGAAAAGTTAGTTGGGACCTGGACAGGATCGAGTGGTGAGCTGGACAGCACCGAGTTAGCCCCTGGACAGCACCGAGTCAGGACCTTGGACAGCACCGAGTCAGAACCTTGGACAGCACCGAGTTAGGACATTGGCGCCATAGGAATCAGCTTGGAGCAAAATCCCATCTCCTCAATCCTCAGATAAGTCGATTCTCAATTATGGAATAGATAGTCGATAGCCAACTCCTCAACTCCTTTTCTCCCTAGATTGCTAGCCTTTTTCAACTCAACCAACCCTGTGTTTTCGTTATTTTCCCCTGTATGCATAACTTGTCACTCAAACGACTGCGCAAACACCAATTCAATCAATTATCAACCAACTTCAAAAGATTTCGCAACGATAATCCCACATTAAGTCGACAGGATAAAAATGGAAAACAAACGAGACCAAGTAGCGAAAAGTAACGGCGACGATTTAGCGGAGAAGAAGATAACACGACGCACCCTGGTGGCCATTATAGGGCAGTTGACGATCGCCCTCCAAGGAATGAGGTCTACCAGACGAGACGAGGACCGGAGCTCCGCCCGCGGGACAGACGACGCCCACGCCGCCACCCCAGGCCGGAAGATGGACGGAGATGCCGCCGCCGACACGTGGCCGAGAGATCTGATGCGCCACTCCGAGGAACCACCACCCACCATGCCGGATCCCTACACCAGTTTCCAGAAAAAACCAAGTAGATGGACTGTACCATCCCAACAAGCTCGACATTCGAACACAAGGGCAGTGCAAATAGCCCGAAATCTACCCACGAGTCCAAGGGCAGTGCAAATGGCCCAAAATCGACACCCGAGTGCGCTCAAAAGCCCTAATAAAACTCCCTCGACTTTCATTCCCAATTTCGAGTAGAATATAGTTAGGCATTTCTTTTTTTTTTACCATGCAACCAAGCATTCACTTTGATTTCGTTCAATTTTTATTTTTATTTTTGATTTCTCAAAAGACCTAATAAAACTCCCTCGACTTTCTTTCTCAATTTCGAGTAGAATATAGTTAGGCATCTCTTTTTTTCCCCACTATGTACCATAGTATTCATTTTGATGTCTTACAACTAAAGAATTTTTGATTTCTATTAATTATACGCAAACTATATGTCATTAACACCTTTCTCTTTTATCTTTTATATCACTACCAATGCTTGTTTATAGCCTCTCTATAACCAACTAATTTTCCCACAAAATTATTTTTTCCCTTTACAGAACTCACTCAGGCTAATCCCCTTCGTGAATTCTTCACATGTAGGGGGCGCATCTGTCATAATCTGTACATAACTGGATGCAAACCCGCCCAAATATGTATGCAATGTATGTTTTAAAAAATTTGAATAAATACAAGGCTTAAGAATCTGGGAGAGAAGGACTAACAAAGAGGAAGCAATCATTAGCAGGGTTTATTATCCCGGAACTCATAAAACTGAGTTCAAGAACCTAGCATTTCCTGGTCAGGTCAGCACATGTCCAGAGAACAAAGAATTAGCAAAGACCAATCAGAGAGTAGGCCATTAGCTAGGAACCTATAGCAAGATTACACGTCACGAACGACCAGCCAATGAGAAGCCAAAAAAGTTTTCTTCTTAAAACGGGAATGAAGAAAAGTTAGTTGGGACCTGGACAGGATCGAGTGGTGAGCTGGACAGCACCGAGTTAGCCCCTGGACAGCACCGAGTCAGGACCTTTGACAGCACCGAGTTAGGACAGTGGCGCCATAGGAATCAGCTTGGAGCAAAATCCCATCTCCTCAATCCTCAGATAAGTCGATTCTCAATTATGGAATAGATAGTCGATAGCCAACTCCTCAAATCCTTTTCTCCCTAGATTGCTAGCCTTTTTCAACTCAACCAACCCTGTGTTTTCGTTATTTTCCCCTGTATGCATAACTTGTCACTCAAACGACTGCGCAAACACCAATTCAATCAATTATCAACCAACTTCAAAAGATTTCGCAACGATAATCCCACATATATATATGATATCTTGGGACCTCTGGGACCAGTGTTACCTGATGCTAGACGAACCTCGATGTCACCACCACCGTGTAGTGGTAGTGGAAGGCGACACAGCTGGGCCAAAGGTGAAATAAACAAACAGAAATTCCACTAAGAAGCGTCTGAACGTCAAGAAGGAATGGGACAAGGAGACTTCTGGTAGGAAAGGGTTTACCTCTATCGGAGCAACCTGCGGAGGACTGCAACAAAGACTGAAGACTAAAGACTAACTAAATGAGTTTGGGGCCTCCTTTTTATAGCTGCGCTGGGTCCGAACAGGTCACTGCCCTTTTCTGACGTAAACAGGGGGGAAAGTTACATAATCCAGGAGGGCCACGACCTCGTAAAAATTGGACTTGGCTCGCTAGGCCTACTCTCTTATTCTGACCTAGGCCTGATTAGTTTTAACCTTAATTTTCTCCTGTTATTCTCCATTCCTCCTATCTGTACAGTTGCTATACTTTATTAGAGTCTTACACGGTACAGAATGATATTATGTGATGCTTTCTCTTTGCAGTAAATAAAAGTTATATACAGTCACGGGGTGGAACATGTGTTAGTAGATATCTGGATTATTTACAACAATTCCATGGTCTTAAATCATCACAGATGGCCCCGGATGTGAGAGGGTTCATATGGAGGGATTTAAGAGAGCGGAATAGGAAGACTTATTAAGGAAGTATTTTTTAAAAATTAATTGAAATGTGAGTTGGTATATAACATGGGGTTGATTTCTATATATCCATAAGAGATAATAAAGTATAAACAACTAATACTAATCATACAAGTAAAAATAAAAATAGGGATAAAATATTTAATAGAGAACATATAATGATGATAGATAAAAATATAAATGATTGGATGGGTCAATCATGATCTCTTCGTGATGGGCGTTAGAAAGGGTTGAGGGGTTAGTCATACTTAGGTTGAGACAATGTCACCTTGACTCAAGTCCCAAACCATTTAATGTGCAAGGCGAGGAAAACCTAGGCCATGTTTCACATTTAAATTTAAGGGCCGAATAAAGTTACAGTACCACAATCGAATAGTAAGATAAGAGTGATTGATATGGGTTTTATGAATTAGTCGTTAAGACGTCCGCATGCAGGATAAATGAGGGCGAAGATCAGTGACCAGAAATCAAAGTTTTAATTGGAATCGTCAGGGGCTTAGCGAGAAAAAGAGTAAAATAAAAGGATGTGCCAGCGTGTGGCATGAGGGTACCCTGGAATATATAAAAAAAAATGCACGTGTCCAATCCAGAAGTTAGGATAGGTAAATCTGGGGGACGGTGTGTCAATATTGTTAATTACGAAATCAAAGTAGGTCAAGTCTAGCCTGCGAAGGCTTGTTGAAATTTCCTGCGGTAAAAGGTTAGTATTTATTAAGAAGTAACCTTTAAAGTGGTTGATTAAGAGGTTATTGAAGATTGCCCCGTTTTTAGATCATGATTTTTAGTGTGATTATAAAAGAAAATCTCATTGAGATATGCATTTGCGAAATTGAGGCTTTGGATATAGCGTTAAAGGATTTGAAAAATCGAAAATAGAATTGCGAAGTTAAATGCAAAGTAGTATTTTAAAAAAGTAAAAATAGTGATGACATAATACAAATATTAACACAATATAGCAGCATATAAGGGATAATAACAAGTAAACATATTAAATGAAAATTAATAATGAGCAATAGTATACTCGATAACATTGAACATGGTAGTGGAAGATGAAACAATGTAAATAACATCTAATTTATAAAGTGAGAGAAAATATAAAATGACAAATACAAATTAGTGAAATATAAACATTAATATATAGTTATCAGCGTAATAATCAAGCAACAATTCTTAATTATTTCTGTCACCGTTTGCTTTGTGAATGGAATATATACCCCAATAAGGCCATTTCTCATAACCATCGGCGGTTCAGTGGTAGAATGCTCGCCTGCCACGCAAGCGGCCCGGGTTCGATTCCCGGCCGATGCATTTTTTTTTTTAATTTTAAAAACTCATTTATATATATTATACAAGAATGACATCCAGGGCGCCAATTTATAATTGTAACGAATAGTATTTGAATAAAAGCATTTAATCGGGTAAAACCCGGGTCATTCGGCTGGTGAAATATAAACTTGAGATTATTTGATATGAAAGATGAAATATAAAGTTGATTATAAAATAGAGTCACAAAGCAAAAGTAAATAAGCTTTGGCAAAGAGGAGAAAGTAACCAATATAAAATGACAATAGTCTAAACTGATTGGTTGACGTAAAAAAATACAATTATAAGAGCTAGATAATATATATATATATATAACTAAATGTCTGTCTGTCTTTACTCTATAGAATCAAAAACCATACATCCAATCGCCGTGAAATTTTGGGATATTATTAGGTATATCCCCGGGAAGGTTTTTGAAAAATATTTTTTTGAATATCTTGAATATCCTTAAAGTTATTTGCAGATTTGTAGATTTAACTCGAAAGCAGCGCCCCCATTGCGACAATGTTAACAAGTTTTCATTATCTATAAGTTTTAATATCACTAAGTTTATTATCTTGAAGATTATTTATCAAAAGTAAGATTTTCTACCTATTAATTGCGCACAAGTCAGAGTTAGTTGGGAGAATAGATAAATTGATGATTTTGTAATGTAGAAAATTAGGAAAGACAAAATTCAGGATGACACGGTAATTTATTTGAGACAAGAATAATGATACAATTCCAAGGCAAGATACTATTTCTTTAACTTCCATTTACCGAGGGAACCAATTAATATTGATTTTATTCAACTTATCGAGTATTTTTCAAGGGACCGGGGAAAAATGTTCACTTTATCGAGAGATTCAAATTTACGAGTTATAAATTATCAAAATATATATATATTTTTTTTTAATGATGTATAGAGAATTGTTTTAACAAATGTTCGTAAGACAAACCTTTACTCAGGTAAACCCGGGCGAAGCTGGGTACATCCGCTAGTGATTATATAAAGGATATTAAAATGAAAATTAAAAAAAAAATGTTCATCGAGAAAGAAGAGCAAGTAAGATTATATATAGAAGTAATATATGCGGAAAAGAATGGAAATTAGTAGGCCAAATGTATGTTCCTGTTTTTTAGGATGGGTGGAGGAAGCTTTAAATTGTCCTCGGATACGATATCTTTGGTCTTGTTGGCCTAAGTTGTTCTAACTTATCGAATTTGTTTTATGTATGACGTGGCTCGTGGGTCACATTGCTGTCGATTTTTTGTTCCCTGCGCCACGTTTAGGTGAAAACGTGATTCTTCCTAAAGCGGCATTTATATTGTGTGTGCAGGAAACACGGCGATCTGTTCTAACCGGCCAAGGGTTTTTTTAACATATGTGGGTGTAGATGGAAAATTTGCCGGGAGGAAATTAATCCATGGAAGCAATGGTCGCCTCTCCCGTCAAAATAAACGTCAGAAACTGACGCCATGCCGCAACTAGCGGCATCGGGTCGGTGACAAAGCCACAACACCAACTTTGGCAAACTGATAAGCGTCCACCTAGAGACCATGGTTTCGGGCTAATGGCCCTCGTCAGTCTAGGGCGGACTTTATTCCATGAGATTCACACGGGATCTAATGGAATCCTCACAATCTACCAAAGAGGTGTTTTGCTGGCAATGTGGCTGGGCCAAATCTATTGGCAAAACATAGATGGAAAATTTGCCGGGAGGAAATTAATCCATGGAAGCAATGGTCGCCTCTCCCGTCTGACGTTTATTTTGACGGGAGAGGAGATTGTGCGAGGAGATGATTTCGCGATGGGTTGAACCTAAAACCCATGTCTGCGCGAAATGATGACGGACCGGACAAAACCAGCGACGATGTTTAACGTACATCCGTGGGAAATATTGGACGTAGGTTATATCGTGCTGGTAAGGACAAGGGACAAACATAAATTTGAAGACAGGGTCCGTGTGGCGAACGTGTGGCGCGAGGAGAAGGAGCGAACTGTGTCGCTCGATGCAGATTGTTCAAGTGCGAACAAATAGGAGTTGATAAACATCTAGAAGTTAGTCAATCTGCGTCCTGTGACGAACACACCAGTGGCTAGATGGTGTAGGTCGGTGGATATGCTAGAGAGCAACTACAAAATATATTATCATAAATCAAGGGTGAAGCTTAGAATTTCGAAATGGCAATATAGTAGTTCGATAATTGATCAATCAATAATTCTATAGAAGGTCATAAGCTGGTAGAAGGTTGACAAGTTGTAAGGATGAGAGGGGCATTCAGTGGAAGATTAATAAAGGTTACTAAAGGTTGGTTGTAAGTAATAGTCGATTAGAGCCAGCAATTACAAGTTGGTTGAGGTCACATTCAGAGTAATAAAAATGTTCAGGTACTGGAGCACTGTGGATCAATTGATTATGAAAAATAAATTATTAATATTAAAAATTGTAAAGCATGAATAGGTGGAAATCCATTTTTAAGGGGTGATTATTGTTGGGGTGACGATTATTGATTTCGATTGGCAAGGTAACAAATTCAATGAGTTTGACATAGTTAGATATATGGTATGTATGATAAGAAATCACCGTTAATAGAGTGGAATAAATGTAGCTATTAAAATTTGTATATATTTACGAATTGAACTAAACTAATTATGGAAATATTGGGACTAGAGTCCACAAGTAGTGACTTCTTTAAAGAATGAATGGTAGGAGTTAAAACAATTACACTCACAGGTTATGTTGGTTTAGGGCGCAGGTAAGTTCATTGAGCTTCGGGAGAGTTCTGTCCGTGACACTGTGCGTACCAGTGTTGTACATCACAGTAGCGGCAGGGATATGGCGGAGTCTTGTCCATGATGGTGGAAGGTGACTGCTCTGGCGTGGTGATCGTTCTTGGGCAGATCTAGTGCTGGGAGTAGTGTGTGACAGGTTCATCTCCGTCGTAGGTAATCACTTCTTCCGGATCTCAGTTCAAAAGTTGGCCGAGGCAGAGGGTGAGAACTCGAAGAGGAGTGGCTACAGTTGAGTTGGTTATGATTTCTTGTGGAACTTGGCTGTAGATTTGTCCAATCAGGATGGCTTTGTTTCTGATTTTCTTCATATTCTACTATTGTTTCCCGGCCAGGTCTTATCCTGTCGACTTTTTATGTGGCAATATAATAATAAGGTGGGGAAAGAGAAATAATCACACCACAATTTGGAAGGGAAGGAACCCAGGCAACCAGAGAGAGAGAGAGAGGGGGGGACAGCCGGGCCTGCCATCGCTGAGCGGCCGGCCGTCCGTTCTTGTCGCCCACAATCCCCCAACTGCCTTCAAAGTCCCGAGGTGTTAAGTGACGGCCCCCAGGAGCCCCTTGGAATGTCGCTAATGTCTAAAGTGACCGGTACTTACCCTCCCGTCTCTTTCTGGGTCAACTGTAGGTTTGCTTTATTATTCCTGGAAGAGTATATATTATGACATATATGTACAAAGGGTTGGTATGCAAATTTAGTTAAATGAAATAAAATTGTAAAGTATTGTGTGTATTCGAGAAAAATAATTTACAGATTTAAAAAAAAAAGTTTAAAGGAATATTTTTGAATGAAAATATGCTAGATATTAGAGAATTATTCAATTAAAACAATACTAAAGAGAATTAATTTTTAAATAAAAGCATTCCAATTGAATTTAGTAGTTTTTATAAAATTCAAAATAAATTTACAAAATGAGTTGAATTTTTTATATTTGTCCAATGGGATATCGGAGTAGATTAATGGGTTAGGGATTAGAACGATATATATATATATATATATAGAAAAAGGCACGCACTAATATTTGATTTAATATATGTTGAACATTCATTAGAGTGACACCTGGCAGTAGCGAGGGATCGTGATAAGAAAATGTCGGCTGTTTGTTAGCTTGTGTCCAACGGAAGAGGGGGAGCGAACCTATTTTTGGTGAGATTCCGGATTTAGGTCAGGGGCCTCTTGCGGGGACAGCTTGCTTAATTAATTTGGTCCAGGATGTCTTCCGGTTTTCGAGATATAGTGACCTTAGCTTTCCAGTGATTGTGGCGTTCAATCGTTCTATCAATCCGTTAGTTTGCGGATTGTTACAGGTGGTACGTAGTGGTTGTATACCAAGAGATAGCAGAAATTTGCGGAATTTTTTCGGAGGTGAATGCGGGCGCTCTATCCGAAAGTAGGCGTTTTGGAGACCCTTGTTGTAGTACCTTTTTTAGGGTTTGGATGTACGTTAAGGTATTGGTAGATTTCGATGGGAATGCCCAAGTGTATCTGGTCAAGTGATCCACTATAACATGGAGATACGTCTTGGAGTATCCCTATTTCGAAAATCCGGATATTATATCTCTCGATATTAAATCGAATGGTTGTTGTGTTTCGAGGTTGTTGCGGACTTAGTAAAAATGTTATTCAGTGATATCAGATTAGAAGTAAGTGAAAGTGCGACTTTCGACGTGGAGACGCTTTTCGGTGAGATGTGTCACAGGCATGAAGGCGTCTTCGGCCTGAAAAGTGAAAGAGTTTTGTGGTGTGGCGCTGTGACACGAATGTGAGTGAAAAGGTGTCACGTGAAGTCGTGGTTTGGTACAAAATCTAACCTGTTTTACCATGAATAACAAATTTACTAAAGTCATGGGTGCTGGTTGTACGAACATATATCGAGAATATTAATATTGTTAGTGGATATGGCACGTTTAATATGAAATATTTTTAGTGTTTAGTGGGGCGACGTTATGGAGTTTGTGTGGCTTGAAATTAGATTTTGGGTGTTAAGTCGCGCACTAAAAATTGTTGCCAATTGGAGAAAGTGATGTGAGAAGGTGTTGTTTATTTTGTTGAGAGAGATTTGTCGATGATTAAATATGCATGCAAAAGGAAGGTACGAGGGAGTGTAGCTATGTTGGAATTTAACGATTGGAATAGTTTTGGAAGGCTGTGACTTAGGTTACTTCTGTCCAAAGCTATGAAAGAAAAGGACATAGGGGCTTTGAAAATAGGATTAGCAACATTACAATGAGACCAAATAAGAGCGTTGGATGTCACCACGTGTGAACAACTCGTTCCAGGAGGGGAAAATTTAGTAAATGGGAGAGTTGTATCAACCTGTCCATGGGACACGTTTTGCTTGCACGAGGTGAATTGATACAATGTAATTGGTAGGAGTACATTATCTTGATACAGGAGTAGCTGAGGACAGTTTATAATTAGTAGAAACCTTTTTATGGAGTTAAGGGATAATATGCCAAAAGGCAAGGGTGTATCTATGATATGGAACTTCAAGTTCTGCGTTATATTACCTATTTTCAAGTTTAAAAATGTATAACCTATGGTGAAAATATTGTTAGCTATGGCGTTAATAGTTAAGTGGGTAGATATTCGATTTTACAAACTGGTTTCTTATATTTTAAAAGTATTCCGACTAATTATATCAATAGAGGCTCCTGTATCAAGTATTAGAGGTAGGTTTACATTATTGGATAGTTAAGCTCGAACGAGCAATTGTTCAACGAAAGTTATGTGAGGAGGAACCTACTGTTGTGCTGTCTTGTGGGTCGGGACAGGCTTGGTCATGTGCCGTAGTTGGAGTACCCTAGGGATAGTTAGAGTTCACTGCTTGCGCTGGGCTCGTGGTTTAGAGATGTTCGGGGGAGCAGGTAACATACGCTCGCGTGTTGGTAACTCGGAGGGGTGCTTGCAGGAGGTTTGGTGGCTTTCTCAGTCTTGTAGTGTATTGTAGTTGGGCCCTATCTGCTTGGGCGTCGTAGTTGGTGAAGAAGCTCTGCGCCTTGTAGGAACCATCGTAGCGCGGTAGTTCCACTTCTCGCGATAATCCGGTCGCCGCGGATAGCTGATGTAGCGTCATCGCCAACCTCCCCAGGACAGCTGATACCACCGGGGGGAGCGTGGCGTTATCCTGGCTGGGGATAACTTCCTGCGACCTACCGAGGGTGTTTTCCATCTTTGGAAAAGTGGTGTTTTCGCCACTTTCATAGTTGGGATCGGACTCCATGTGCTCCTTTGAATCCTCCTCTCTTCCCTGTTCCATCTTTCTGAACAGACAGTGGTTTACTTGCTTACTTGTACCTTGGCGTCCACCGACCTGTCGGCTCTTCGGACGGGGGAGTCTGTGATATCTTTGGACCTCTTGGACCAGTGTTACCTGATGCTAGACGAACCTCGATGTCACCTCTACCGTGCAGTCGTGGTGGAAGGCGACACAGCTGGGCCAAAGGTGAAATAAACAAACAGAGATTCCACTAAGAAGCGTCTGAACGTCAAAAAAGAATTGAACGAGGAGATTTCTGGTAGGAAAGGGTTTACCTCTATCGGAGCGGCCTGCGGAGGACTGCAACAAAGACTGAAGACTAAAGACTAACTAAATGAAGCTTGGGGCCTCCTTTTTATAGCTGCGCTGGGTCCCAACAGGTAACTGCCCTTTTCCGACGTAAACAGGGGAGGAAAGTTACATAATCCAGGAGGGCCACGACCTCGTAAAAATTGGACTGGGCTCGCTAGGCCTACTCTCTTATTCTGACCTAGGCCTGATTAGTTTTAACCTTAATTTTCTCCTGTTATTCTCCATTCCTCCTATCTGTACAGTTGCTATACTTTATTAGAGTCTTACATGGTACAGAATGATATTATGTGATGCTCTCTATTTCCAGTAAATAACAAGTTATATACAGCCACGTGGTTGAACATGTGGTAGTAGATATCTGGATTATTTACAACAATTCCATGGTCTTAAATCATCAAATATACATATATATATATAATTAGCAGAAGAAAAATAATATATAATATATATAATTTGAAAATAAATAAATATATATATATATAAAATTGAATGTCTGTCTGTATATACTCTATAGATTCAAAACCCATACATCCAATCGCCGTGAAATTTTGGGATATTATTAGGTATATCCCCGAGAAGGTTTTCGAAAAATATTTTTTTGAATATCTTGAATATGCTTTGAGTTATTTGCAGATTTTTAGATTTAACTCGCAAGCAGGGCCCCCTAGCGGGGGATAACAAGTTTTATTATCACTAAGTGTTTATCTTAAAGATTATTTATCAAAAGTAAAATGTTCTACCTATTAATTGCGCACAAGTCAAAGTTAGTTTTATCATTTATCTACAACATATATATTGGGAGAATAGATAAAATGATGATTTTTGTAATGCAGAAAATTAGGAAAGACAAAATTCAAGATGACACGGCAATTTATTTGAGACTAGAATAATGATACAATTCCAAGGCAAGATACTATTCCTTTAACTTCCAATTCCCGAGGGAACCAATTAATATTGATTTTATTCAACTTATCGAGTATTTTTCAAAGGACCGGGAAAAAATGTTCACTTTATCGAGAGATTCAAATATATGAGTTTCAAATTATCAAAATATATCTATTATTTTTTTTATAAGTTTATAGAGAAATGTTTTAACAAATGTTCGTTAGACAAACCTTTACTCGGGTAAAACCCGGGCGAAGCCGGGTACATCCGCTAGTATATATATTTTTTCAACTTATATATCATATATTTTTTTTCTTCTGCTAATTATATAAAAAAATAATAAATTATAATATTTTGCCAGATTTAGCAAATATATCTCAAATGGCTTTTCTATTACTTTAGGTATATATATCTGATAACCGAGGGTCTCTCGCTGTGGTGTGGGAACCGAGAGTGGCAAACCTGTAGTAACCGAGAGGGACAGTCAAGGCGTGGAGAGTTTTCAGTACCTCTCTGCACCTTGGAAGACCTTTAACAGTTCTCACAAAGTACAGACAGTCGTGGTCGAGGCAGAGTGTAAAGCTTGAGAATGTCCACACAAAAACGAAGAGACACAGGTATAGTAGGAAAGTTCCGTTAACAGATAGGAGTCGAGCTAAGAGCAAGAAGAAGATAGAGGAGTTCTTACTGTTCTATGGCATGGTTGATGAGGTTGAATTAGGATACAACCAGCGAGGGCTCACCTGCGGAAGCGATATTGTACACTCTGGATATTGTACACTCTGTCAATGACCTGATGGCAACGAACTGACAGTTAGGCCTCGTTGGACTTCTACATCTCGATTTTAGACGTTTTTGGACCTTTATCTCAATCTTTTACTTCAGCTCAGTTCTTAATCTATTACAGAGTTATTTTTATTTATCCTCAGTTTGTAAAAGGTACATTACATATGATGATGTAATGACACATGTCAATCATACATAAAATTATTTATAGATGTGTTTCTATTATACAACATGAAAATCTTGTTATATTATATACGAGGTTGTTGGTTTAAATAATCATATATCTCTATATTTTATAAAATATATATTAAATTTTTATTCATTGATATTTCTACTTTTTGTTATCATCGTTTTTAGAAACACTTTCAGTTTTGTTTAAAAAATATGCGTAGTTAACATATCTATCTTTTCGAATCACTAATATAGGGTTAACATGATAAATTCTATATAATGTGAAAATAACTAATGTGTGATATCTCGTTAGTAATTGAAAATAAAAGCTACTTGATAGATTATTTTTTTATCACGACTGCATTTTCAACCCTTTATATTATCGATCCTGTGTCTTATCAAACCTTTATCTAACAACAAACAAATTATTCATAACACTCACAGGATTACCTGAATTTAACTCAATTACTTTATAGATTATTATTCAAATTTTATATACCTAATATTCTACAAAATGTCGCGTAAACAAAGAAAGGTAGAACAAGCTATTATGCCTAATTCAAGTACATTAGAAATACCAAAATTTAATGGACAAAATCTAGATTTTGTTGCATCATGGGTAATGAACCTATTTTATATCAAAATTTGTAATATATAATATTTTTAATATATTTTAAATTCAAATTATATTTTATATTCATTTATTTTATTTAACAGAATATATTTTTGCGTCGTACCAAGACGCTATACGTGTACTTGACTGCTCAGAATGCCACAAAGATATTACACGTGAATTCGAAGGGATTGCAGCTAAAGTTAGCGCTTTATTATGTCTCACTAACAGAAAGAATACAATGAGTGTGACTTGCCTTCAACTCCCCTTCAGAGGTATCCCTGGTGCCGTGGATGTTCTCTTGTGGAACCTCCCGTTCCACACTATTCAAGTCCAGCCTGTACTTACACCTGATTGTAGGCCGCTCCGATGTCAGGCTCTCCTGGCACCACCTTACAGGATCATCCACACGCCCGGAGGAAAGTCGTCATGTCCTCTTCATACCGCAGATGTAACCAGACTCTGTCCTCTCCCACACAGGAATGCTGTTTTTAGCGCCTGCCACATGGCAACGGGGGCCGCTAGAGTCCACCCCTATTTTCCCAACTTTTTCTGGTCTCTTGACTTGTCAACCACGTTACAATATGTATTATAAACAGAATATATGTATTATAGAATCACCATTTGTATTATGGTACACTGTGTTGCTTCACTGCTCTCTTTGATGTGAGAAATAAATAAATTATTCTGGAGGCTACTTAAAGTAGATTTATCTCATTAAATCCTTATATAAATTTGTAGAATGGGTGAATCACGCTCTGGTAAGATGCAAGACCGGGCACAGGAGAGAATCAAGGTTGAAGAGTCTGCCAAGCCGCAACCTGGTGCAAAAATTGGTGTAGATGCAAGTTCCGACCCAGTTGTCCTGAATTACAACATCGACATCCCCAAGTATGGGCAGACTACATTATTTCCCGTTATGCTGCCATGAATATGATTGGTAGCGCCAAAACCTGGCTGAACATACACAAGATAAGTTTCACTAGCTGGAAAAATTTCAAGAGCCGCCTAATTGAGGATTTTGCCTCAGAAGCCAACAAAAAGAAATGAAGATGAGACTAAACAAGATGTAACAGTGGAATGAATCTGCAATCAGGTTTGCGGAGGATATCCTTGTACTGTGCAACAAGGTCGACCCCCAAATGGAAGAAGAGACTTAAATAAACTGGGTTATTGGAGGGTTAAAGATAGAATACTCTTTTGTCCTCTACCTGAACCCTCCTAAAAATACCAACGAACTTCTAGAAATTCCTAAAAAGCTGGATTTGTTTGAAAATAATTACCAAGAACGTGTAGAAAAATCAAAAGCTCTTTATAATGGACCACGCTCTCCTCGTCTCCATCATCAAAAGTAATGGAAGAACGCTCCATCGTTCAGAGGACCATATCAGTACACCTCAAAACCCCTGGACCCCGCTCCGAGGTACTACCAGAACACCTCCAAGCCTCAGGCGTCCGCTCCTGGTACTACCAGAACAAGCCTCTGCCCCAGGTATCTGCCCCTAGACGATCTTACACTCCCAATTTTGAGCCAAAACCGGTCTACCCAAGGAAATCATACAATAAGTCCAGATTCAAACAAAATTAGGACAGGAGACGGAAGACCAATAAATTTCAAGTGTAACAAGCCAGGACACTTAGCGCGGTATTGCAGAGTCAGGTTTGTAAGAATTGTGGAAGAGGACCACATAGTTACACAAATCAAGGTCGAAGAAGAAATCCAAGTGGATAATGGAACTGAGAAGTCGAGATCTCTGCTCTACGCACTCGAGTATCCCTACAAGGAATAGATATGCCGCATTGGAAGATTTAAACTAAGCATCGCGCCTGAGTCCGTCAATCAAAGCAAGTCGACCATAAATTGAATTAAAAAGTTGGACCCCAAATATAAAATGAACAATAACGTGGATAGAATCGGTATCTGCGAAGCTTTGATTGATAAAGGCGCCGATCTTTCAGTGGTCGAACTAAATACAGCTATTAATACTGGTCTTGAAATTATACATCCTGGATAAAATGTGCTCCGGACCGATGGCAAAGAATTAGATATCGTAGGAAATATTATTTTAAATATAAAATTTGATGACACAGCAATTACACATCAATTTGTGATAATGAGAACGCATTTGCGAATATTTTATACTTTTATAGTTTTCTTAAGAAAATGAACGCAAAAATTGATTGTCAGCGTGAAATAATCAAATATGACATGACAGGAAATCGTGACGTGCAAGGGATAGTGCAAAGGATGCCATTATACCAGAACTTTCTATTAAATTGATTAAGGCATTTGTAGAAGCGGAGGACGACGAATACATCATCGAGGAGAACCATAAAATATTTCAAACAAATGGACGTCGACTAGCGAGAAGCATAATAAATGCTGCGAATAAGGTAACATATATCTGGGTAACAAACCCTTACCCTCGACCATTAAAATATTAAAAAAGCAAATATTGTGCTTAGGAAATAGCCAGCCGAAGTGAATCTTATGGAAGAAAGTTAACAAAAGGAGCATGAAAAACTTCAATTTCAGATAAACGAAAATTTATCATATAAGGAAAAGGAGCAATTGAAACAAGTTTTGGACAGGTACGCGGATTTGTTTTCATCGGGATTAGGAAGATCCAACTTAGCGAAACATGGGATTGATACAGAAGGCGCCAAACAATCATACACAAGCCGTATAGGGTGAGCGCAAAAGAGCGAGAAATCATAATAGAACAAATTGAAAAAAAAAAAAATTGATGAAATGCTCAGAGACGGCATAATTAGATCATCCTCGAGTCCATGGTCGAGTGGCAGTTTGGACACCAGTTAAGAAATTCGGAAAATGTGAAAATCTATTGAGAAAATATTTTGGCTCATATCGAATATTAAAGAAGCTGTCTAACGAAAATTACTTAATTGAGCCGAAAGATAATCCTGGCAAAAACCCATTGATTGTCCATTTTTCAAGACTCAAACCCTATTTTGAGAGAATTGATGAGGTAACTCACGAGAACGTGACGACCTTTGGAGAGGGGGAAGTGTTGCATCACATGGCTAATTAACCTATTTTATTTTAATTTTTAATATTATTTTTCATATATTTTAAATTCAAATTTATAATTTATATTTATTTATTTTATTCAACAGAATATATGTATTATAAACATAATATATGTATTATAGAATCACCATTTGTATTTTGGTACACTGTGTGACTTCACTGCTTTCTTTGATGTGAGAAATATATAAATTATTCTGGAGTCTACTTAAAGCAGAGTTATCTCATTATTCCTTTATATAAATTTGCAGGATGGTTAAAACACGCTCTGGTGAATTGCAAGACCCGGCACAGGAGAGAATCAAGGTTGAAGAGTCTGCCAAGCCGCAACCTGGTGCAACAATATAATATTCTGGCTCAAATATTTTAACAAAATATATGAACAGAAAGTACTTGATTGAGAATTTAAACTAATAAATATAGCAAATCATCTTGAGGAAGAAGCATATAGTTTTTCATTGAATAATTGCAAGATATTGATAATTGGGGGGAGTAGAACAGAAACTAACACCACATTTTACAATTAAGGACTCAAATTAATTTAGCAAATTTCTAAATTTGAAATATAATGAAAAATATCATATTGATCAATATTTTAAGGAAAAATCTTCATTGGCCAAAAAACTTAATCGGATACACCAATTTTATTAGAAGCTCTCACAGATGGGATGCGAACCACCTCAAAAAATACTTAATTGCCGCAAGGATCCAAGAACCCTCAGAGATTGGATTAAAATCACAACTCAATAGAAATACTACACAAATAAAGAAGAACCCCGACAATTTAAAAATATTTCAGACACTCAGCAGCCCTCTACAAGTACAAGCAATAAACCATATCATCCAAAAAGAAGATTTAACACCAACTCCTCCCAAGGTCATTGTTAGGTTTTTTTTTATTATTATTATTGTATTTTATTAATTAATTATAATTCATATTCATAGAATTTTATTGTTTATTATCATCATTTTTTTTCTACTTCTGTTTTCTTTTGCGTTATAAATACAACTAAATCCAATTAAATCGTAATGTAATTCTCTTTTGTTGTTTGAAATAAATCGAATTGAATCGAATTGAGTCAGCTCGTTCTTTCTAGAAGAAACATCAAAGAAAACGTGCAAACATTTTTTGGTGCCGAAACCCGGGAAAGGAGTAGAAGAATTAGAAAGTTCTTAGAAGCCATAGAAATAAAGAAAGGTAAGGTTTTGAATACTAATCTTTAAAATATGGAAACAGAAATCTTAATTTTCGAATCTTTGATTGAAAGTTTAGAATTGATAAAAGCAAATGTAGAATATAATTTAGAAGGCAATGATAAATACGCACTTATGCAAAATAAAGAAGACTTGTTTTAAATTTAAAAACTAGCTTTGATAATCAATATGTGAAATTAGTAAAATATAAAGGCATTTGTTCGTGTTCGTTTAAAAAAAAAAAAAGGGTGATCGATTGAAAGGAAAAACAATGGGGGAAATAAATGCACACTTACACAGTATAATAAAAGGTTTTATTTAAAAATTAAAAAGGGCTAAAAACTATTATACTTATATATAAAGAATTATGGATAAAAAACAAGAAAAAAGGTTAAGCAAAATTATACTTATATATAAAGAATTATGCATAAAAAACAAGAAAAAAGGTTAAGCAAAATTATACTTATATATAAAGAATTATGCATAAAAACAAGAAACAAGGTTAAGCAAAAAAAAGTAAAATTAACTAATCTTATCATAAAGGCATTTGTTCGTGTTCGTTTAAAAAAAAAAAAAGGGTGATCGATTGAAAGGAAAAACAATGGGGGAAATAAAAGCACACTTACACAGTATAATAAAAGGTTTTATTTAAAAATTAAAAAGGGCTAAAAACTATTATTCTTATATATAAAGAATTATGGATAAAAAACAAGAAAAAAGGTTAAGCAAAATTATACTTATATATAAAGAATTATGCATAAAAAACAAGAAAAAAGGTTAAGCAAAATTATACTTATATATAAAGAATTATGCATAAAAAACAAGAAACAAGGTTAAGCAAAAAAAAGTAAAATTAACTAATCTTAGGGAAGGGAGATAAAAATAAGTGGCAGGGGGGTGTCGAGCTTTGTGTTCACACAGTACCTCGGGTGGCAGCACCGTCGCTCGCTTGGCTTGGCTTCCTCTTGTCGCGGCTCGTGCGATGTCCAAGGCGTCCTTTCCGTCCTCAAGTTGCCGCTTGAGGGATACTCCAAGGCGTCCTTTCCGTCCACGAGACTCTGCTTGTGGGATATTTCTTGACGTCTTTCCGTCCACAAGACGCTGCTTGTAGGATACTTCTCAGACGTCTTTCCGTCCACAAGACGCTGCTTGTAGGATATTTCTCAGGCGCGTCTGCTCCGCCTGGTCCGCTGCTTCTAACTAAGAAAAAAAAGATGACGCCACATGGCGCACCGTCCCGGGGCTCGCAGAACAACCAAACAAATTCCAGGCTTCCACTTGACTCTGCCTCCCCGGGCATCGACCGACCTTTGTCCTGATCGGTTCCAGCTGGGAGTTTCCCCGACCATGTAGATGTTTTGACCCTTTCTTTCAACTTTTCCCCTCGTCTCCCTTCACCTAAGTCTTTCATTCTATGTACAAAAGTAAGGATCGGTAAAATAGTTTTAACATTCTCCCACAAACATTTGCTCTAAAAGAAGTAAAAATTAAGTATAAGACAAAAGAGAATATAAATACACAATACACACAAGAGTAGATATGCCTATTACATTACATAAAATACACATAAAAGAATACACATATATCACTTTTTTTTTTCTTTTTTTTCCATACAGGTACTTTCACTAGTCCTTCGAGTCATACCTTGCAGGCTTTCTGATTACCCTACCATATCTATTTCTAGAGTCCCTGGATTCAATATTGGGCCTATTTCCTAAAAATGCATCAGATGGGGTTCGGTATTTGAATTGTCCATTTGAATCGTCTTAACATTCGAGGATATTTCAAGAGGGTGTAAGCGTTGTAGAGCCCTGATCAAGGTTCCTGTGGATTTTTTAACATGGGCCACTCTCACTATTCCATCTTTACCTGGTATGAGATTTACTATTCGCCCTTCAGGCCAAAACATTCTTTTAATATTTTCTTGCCCGATCAGTACAACGTCTCCTACTTTCAACTGTCTTCTATCAATATTTTCGGATTTCTGAATCAGCGCGCCTAAATATTCCTTTAAGAATCTCTGCTTCAATTCTCTCTTCAGTTTACCTAACTCTCTGTATCTAGTGTGCAACATTTCTGGCTTTAAATTTTCAAATTCAGGAAAGCTAGACTCTGGACCATTTTGTAAAAACTCATTAAGAGTTAACGGTTTTAGATCATTGTCGTCTTCAGAGACATAAGTGAGGGGTCGATTATTAATGATAGATTCGATTTCACAAAGGGCAGTCTGCAGTTGTACATATTTCAGCTTCCTGTGACCTAGCATCTTTATCAACATTTCCTTTATTGTCCTAACCATTCTTTCCCAAAATCCTCCCCACCAAGAAGCAGAAGGAGGGATAAAAATCCATTGTATCCTTTTAATTGAGGTTTCCCTTTCAATTCTAGTCCAATCCAATCTTTTGAATATTCTATTAAGTTTTGCGAAATTGGTGCCATTGTCGCTATATATTTTCTCGGGGCGCCCTCTCCGACAAATAAACCTATGGAGGGCCATCATGAAGACTCCTGTCTCTAAACTCTTCACCAACTCCAGATGAATAGCGCGATAGACGGCGCAAGTAAAGGCGGCTACCCACACTTTCCCACCTTCTTTCAAATGAAGAGGGCCTAATAAATCAACTCCTGTAATTTGGAAGGGTTTGCCCAGTCCAATTCTGTTTTCTGGCAAAGCTGCCATTGGTCTTTGCAGAGACTTTTATTTAAGTCTCTTGCAAGCAATGCACTTACTGATAATTTTCTTTATCGTTTTCCTTCCCCTGATTATCCAAAATTTCTCTCTCAGCTTTGATAAAATGAATTGCGCCCCTACATGTCCATTCTTCAGGTGCACTTCCCATATAAGTTGCTCTACGAAGGGATGGTCGCCTGGTAGAATGATAGGAGTTTTAAATTCTTCTGGGACCTGTCTATGTAAAAGTTTGCTTTCTACACACCAAAGTCCGTCAGTGTTTTTTAATATTTTAAAACTCTTGGTTGCATTCGATTTCTCTATGGAGACTTTCTCCTGAATCATTCGGAAAAGCTTTTTTTCTGCCAAGTCTAATTCTGAAACTTTCAAAGGTCCTGTTTCAGTTGACTGTTTTTTAAGTTTCCCTAAAAATCTTAAAACATAGGACATTACCCTGATGTTGAGAGAGTAATTAGACCTCCTTGTCAGTATCCAGTCTTTATAATCGATGTTCAAATTAATGTTGGTTTTCATAATGTTTTCTTCAACCTTTATTTCTTTTGTATTTATCGAGAACTCTGAATTGGGCCAGAAATCTTTAGGTTTTTTCAACCATTCGGGGCCCTCCCACCATCTGCTTTGCACAAACTGGCTTGGAGGGCAACCTCGAGACAGAAGATCGGCCGGGTTCAACTGACTAGGAACGAACCTCCAATCGTTCAAATTGGTATTGGCCTGTATTTCTCTGACTCGGTTTCTCACGAAAACTCTCCACTCAATTTCTTTCTTTATCCAACTTAGCGCGGTAGTAGAGTCATACCAAAGAGTTGTTTCACATTTTCTCCTCAAGGCAGCTTGGATTGCATTGGCTAGTCTAGCTCCTAGTACCATGGCCATTAATTCCAAGCGAGGGATCGTAATACTCTTCATAGGAGCTAATCTGACTTTGCTCCAAATCAAAGTTAGAGTATTTTCTCGTCCCGTTTCGCTCCTTAAATAGCTACAGCTCCATAGCCTATTTGACTATCGTCACAAAAGATATGAACTTCTGTAGGGAAAATGAGATCATTCCACATATATCTCGGTATCTTTATTAACTCTTAAAATACAATATAACGCGGCTGATGATTGTAAAACGAAAATTAAAATTATACCGCGAATGTTTATTTTAAAAATCGAAATTTATTTTCAAAGAGAAATAGCGACATTTCTAACTTTGAGGATGAGGTATGGAAAGGTGAAACATGAAGAGTAATGGAGAACGGAAAAATAAAAAGTGTCCAGGGGCGGGAATCGAACCCACACCCTTCTGCTTACCGGGCAGGTGCCTTGTCCACTCGGCTACCCTGGACTCCAGGGTAGCCGAGTGGACAAGGCACCTGCCCGGTAAGCAGAAGGGTGTGGGTTCGATTCCCGCCCCTGGACACTTTTTATTTTTCCGTTCTCCATTACTCTTCATGTTTCACCTTTCCATACCTCATCCTCAAAGTTAGAAATGTCGCTATTTCTCTTTGAAAATAAATTTCGATTTTTAAAATAAACATTCGCGGTATAATTTTAATTTTCGTTTTATTAACTCTATGAATTTTATTTGATCCAACCAGGTTCGAAATTCCTGGGCCATACTTTCGGGTAGAGGTGTATCCCAACCTAGTTTCAGCCCCCATGATCGCTGCAGTAACAACTTTGGTGGCAAGAATACTGGAGCGCAAAATCCAAGTGGATCAAATATCCGCTGAACCATGGACAGTACCAGCCTTTTCGTTAATTTGGGTTGAAGACTCAAATTGTCAGGGAGTTCGCATTTTAATGAATCTTCCATTTTATTCCAAACAACACCCAATATTTTTGTACAAGTCCCCTTTTCAGGGTATTCCTCCAGAGAATATTCCCACTCTCGTAAGTCCATTTTAGCCCTGTCCATAATTTCAATTGCGGCCTTTTGAAATTCCTGCACTTCCTGCTTTGTTTCCAGCGAGGTAATACAATTGTCCATGTAGAAGGATTGAGCTAAAATCTTTGCCCATTGAACAAGTGGGCCTCTTATTGATTGAAGATGGTATTCTATTACGGCGTTCAGCACAAAAGGACTACAGTTTAAGCCAAATACAAGTATCTTATGCCTGTAAGCTATTAGTTCTCTATCGCTCTCCTTTTCCCACCAAAGGAATCTAAGATAGTTCCGTTCAGATTCTTCAATCGCCACCATCTGGAATGCTTTTCTTATATCTGCCGTGACTCCAAATTTATTTTCCCGAAATCTTATCATCATTTCAGGGATTCTTTCCAATAAATTCGGTCCCTTTTCTAAACATTGATTCAAAGATAGTCCATTATGACCTAGACAAGAAGCATCGAAAACCGGACGTATGGGCGTCGTTTTAGATTCCATCTTGTACACAGGGCGGTAAGGTAAATAGTAGCCTCTTCTCTCGAGAGGATTTTCCTCGACTCTTTCAATGAGTCCTTCAGTCAGCCAGTCTCTAAAGATCTGACTATATTCGGTCAACTTATTCTGTGAGGTCATTTTCTTAGTGCTTATATCTAACCTTTTTATCGCTATGTCAAGATTGCTGGGGATTGACTCCTTTTCTACCTTCCAAGGTAGACCTACAGAATATCTCTGATCACTTTGTCTTTGAATTTTTGTTATAAACTTTTCTTTTATTTCCTGGTATCTGGTCTCTTTGGAGCAAGTTTCAACAGGATCCCTAATGCCTAGTACTTCTAGATCCCACAAATCCTTTAAATCGCATCGCGTTGTTAGCGGATTCAAAGTCTGCTGCACATTGTCATTGCTATCAATAATTGGCGAATTGCCCATTAGTGTCCAACCTAATTTCGTTTCCACCGCAGTTAAATCTGCTTCAACTTGAACTATTTTTCCTGTCAAAATCATACCTAGATAGTTAGCACCAATCAATATGTCAATCTCTTGTCCTTTAAAATTGTCCTGAGACAATATTATGCCCTTAATCTTCAATTTTCTAACCAGTTTCCTTTTGGCAAAGGTGGTATGGCGTCGCAAATTTTACGTTGATCCAGCGCCTCAATATGGATCACATCTCTTTTATTACCTAAATTCTCTAATTCTAACATAAATTTACCGTGCTTTTCTTCACCAATCTTATTACCTTCAAAAAGACTTTTAGCTATGGTTATTTCGCCTTTTCTTTCTATTCCTATACTCCAGACTAACGACTGTTTGATATACGAAAACTGACTTCCACTGTCGAGGAGAATTCTAACCCTTCTAGAGGCATTTGGGCCTCTTAACAGTGCTACCGTGGTCATCAGCAAGACCTGACCGGTGCAGGCTTGACTAGAAAGCGATGCAATGGGTTCAGGTGCATTTTCCTTTAGATTTTCTCTTCCTGGTTTCATTAACCGGTTAGAAGAATTTCCTTCACATAAAACTTCCAAGTGGTTTCTCCCACAGTTTTTGCACTCCAATTGTTCTCGGCACTGACTCTGTATGTGTCCCTTTCTTAAGCATTTGAAACATAGATGGGCACTACGTATTTTATCATTTCTCTCTCCCGGAGACATTTTCATTATGGAACGGCATTGATGACTCGCATGATTTGTTCTTTCACAAAAGAAGCATTTTATATTAGTTCGCCCTCCGAATAGACTAGACACAGTGGCGGGTCTGAAATTGCTCCTTGTTCTGGTCCCATCATTGTAAGACCTTTTATAAGGTTCCTCCTGCTTAAAGCCTTTTTCCACAATTTTCAGCCGTTGAGCACTCCTTACTTCGGCTTTTAGAAAGTCCAATAATAACCTGAGCCTTTCTTGAGCTCCTCCAACCCCTTTATCTGACTCTTCCCGTTTTGCTAACTCCATACCATAACCCGAAGAAGGATGCCTGTGCCATATTTTCAAAATATCCGAAGGTAATGAAGACTCGACAAGAGGGTATAAAAAAATACCCGACAACTGGGGATCAATGCCCAATGTCTCTAACGACCGGAGGTGACTGCTCAGTTCGTCGTACAGACTGCTTAAATTTTATTTTCTTTCTTTACATTAGATATAACCGAATTCAATAGACGTCTGACATACAGTTCTGTCAGTATATTCGGGTCACCGAATCGCTCCTGTAGGGCTTGTACCGCCAAAACATAGTTGGCGCCTGTAACGGGATAGCTTGCTACAACACGATAGGCTTCTGAATTTGGTACAATTGCTTGACGCAAATATAAAAACCGGTCGCTATCGGATAAATTCTTATTTTCGTGAATTTTCGAAAACTGCGCCCACCAAGGCAACCAACCTTCCAGAGAGCCATCATAGGTTTTTAGGGCTAACTCTGGTAATTTCACATTTATTACAGTGTCCTCGCTAGCAATCGGGATTGTTTCTTCTTTATCGGGATTCCGTAATACACTGACTTTCTGTTGAATATCAAACTTTTCCTCTTCATATTTATCGCAATCTTGCCATTCCCTATCAATACTTTCCTCTGTAATCCCTTCTTTCACTACCAATAAAGCCTGATATTTTTCGTTTAGATCTACAAGTTTCGTGTAATAAGACTCTAGTCTATTAAACTTAGAATAAATATCATTCCTATCAATTTGAGACTTTTCAAATTCCCCATTTATTTCATTAATAATTCTAGTGAAAGTACCTCTTATGGCTTTTCTGCGCTTTTTAATTGCATCTATTTCCTCCATATCTCCCTTAAATCGATCACGTCCGGCTCACCAAAATGTTCGTGTTCGTTAAAAAAAAAAAAAGGGTGATCGATTGAAAGGAAAAACAATGGGGGAAATAAATGCACACTTACACAGTATAATAAAAGGTTTTATTTAAAAATTAAAAAGGGCTAAAAACTATTATACTTATATACAAAGAATTATGGATAAAAAACAAGAAAAAAGGTTAAGCAAAATTATACTTATATATAAAGAATTATGCATAAAACAAGAAAAAAGGTTAAGCAAAATTATACTTATATATAAAGAATTATGCATAAAAAACAAGAAACAAGGTTAAGCAAAAAAAAGTAAAATAAATAACCTTAGGGAAGGGAGATAAAAATAAGTGGCAGGGGGGTGTCGAGCTTTGTGTTCACACAGAACCTCGGGTGGCAGCACCGTCGCTCGCTTGGCTTGGCTTCCTCTTGTCGCGGCTCGTGCGATGTCCAAGGCGTCCTTTCCGTCCACGAGACTCTGCTTGTGGGATATTTATTGACGTCTTTCCGTCCACAAGACGCTGCTTGTAGGGTACTTCTCAGACGTCTTTCCGTCCACAAGACGCTGCTTGTAGGATATTTCTCAGGCGCGTCTGCTCCGCCTGGTCCGCTGCTTCTAACTAAGAAAAAAAAAAAAAAAGATGACGCCACATGGCGCGCCGTCCCGGGGTTCGCAGAACAACCAAACAAATTCCAGGCTTCCACTTGACTCTGCCTCCCCGGGCATCGACTGACCTTTGTCCTGATCGGTTCCAGCTGGGAGTTTCCCCGACCATGTAGATGTTTTGACCCTTTCTTTCAACTTTTCCCCTCGTCTCCCTTCACCTAAGTCTTTCATTCTATGTACAAAAGTAAGGATCGGTAAAATAGTTTTAACAGCATTAATGCTGAAGAAAAATTTAAGGCATCCTTTGAGGCAAAGTCTAAAATCAATTCCTTTTTGATAAAAATAGATAGATAGCTGGGAAATTTAAATAAAATTACATTTTCTGGTGAAATAAGAAAGGAATGGGAGATGAGTTTGCTTGAGAAAGAATATCCAACATTATAAAAGATGATTTCTTTCCTGGAAAGATTTTCTGGAAGTCTCGGGAGTTTTCAGAATAAAAAAAAATTCAAAACAATTCTACAAAATGAATAAATCCACTCATTCTCATTCAGCAACATTTGCCTCTGACTCTAATATAGATAGCAGAGTAAATTCATGCGTCTTATGTAAAGGTGTACATTTTTTGTTAAAATGTCCTAAGTTTAATGGTATGATGTTACCTGAAAGATGGACATTTGTAAAAGATAATCGTCTATGTTACAGCTGTCTAAGATCTAATCATAGAGTATCGTCATGCATCTTCACGCAAAATTGCAAATCATGTAATAAGAGACATAATAGTCTTTTGCATCAGTTCAAACCGGAAATGTTAAGTCCTGTTGCGGACATATCTCCATTGACCCATGCCAGTGTCTCATGTTTTGCAGACAACAAAACTCATGATCGGATATTACTCTCTACGGCTTTAATAAAGGTCAAATCGGAAAACGGGGTTTTTCAAACATGTAGAGCTCTCATAGATACAGGTTCTCAAAGGTGTCTTATAACAAATAGTTGTCGAAAGAAATTGATTCTTCCTCTTGTTGAATGTAAAACTACAGTTTTTGGTTTAGGAAACAAACTTGTAGAACAATCAATGGGTGAGGTCTCTCTCCAATTTAGCCCACATTTCTCAAACCTAATATTCAACGTATATCCTATAGTCATTGATAAGATCACATCAGAATTGCCCCATTTCTTTATAGAAAATGATAATTGGCCTTTTTGAAAAATCTTCTGTTGGCTAACCCCAATTTTGACAATTCTAGCCAGATTGATTTAGTGATAGGAGCAGAGCTTGCTCCATGCTTATTTAACGGGAAGGTTAGATACCAAAATTTATCTGGACCCACTGCGTGCGGATCCAAATTGGGTGGTTACTTACAGGTAAAATATTACTGTCAGGTGAAAATTCCAATCAAGATATAACTATGTTCGCGTCGGAGGAACAAGATGATTTTCTAAAAAAATTCTGGGAGCTGGATTCAATACCCTCTGCCAAATATTTAACCAGAGAAGAAATTTCGTGTGAAGAAATATATATTAATAACCTAAAAATCCTGGAAGATGGAAAGTACTCTGTTGGGCTGCCATTTAGAACATTGCCAACTCTTGGCGAATCTAGGATCAATGCTCTGAAACGATTTCTATCACTTGAAAGAAAATTACAAAAATCTCCAAGTATCCTAAAACAATATTGTGATTTCATGGACGAATATCTTTTAATCAATCATATGGAGCTTATTCCCAGTGATGAGCTGGGTACACCTTCAGGACAATGTTATTATATACCTCATCATTGTGTTTTTAAGGATAAAATCACTACCACTAAATTGAGAGTTATTTTTGATACATCTTGCAAAACTAGTAATGGCAATTGTCTAAATGACTTTCTTCATGTAGGACCAAAACTACAACAGGATATCTTCAACATTCTGATAAGATTTCGAACACGCTAAATAGCTTTTTCAGGATATATAGAGAAAATGTATCGCCAAGTAAGAATCGATTCTAGGGATTGTGATTTCCAGAGAATTTTATGGAGAAAAAACCCATCAGAACCTTTATTGGATTAGAGACTACTGACTGTGACATATAGATTGTCTTGTGCGCCATACCTCGCCATGCGCACCCTACATCAACTTGCAAGGGACAAGGTGTAGACTTTCCCAGTGGTCTCAAAAATAGTACAAACCGATTTTTATGTTGATGACTTGCTTTCTGGTGCAGACACAATTGAAGAAGCTACATGTCACATTCGTGAAGTCAATAATCTTCTTTCTTCAGCCGGATTTTCTCTTAGGAAATGAGATCAAACGTCCCGGAGGTCCTTTCTGGATTTTCAGAACAGGTTGAAGATAGGCATAATCTTCGAGATTTTGAGTGTGATTAATATGACAAAATACTTGGTATTTGTTGGAATCCTTCCTTGGACATTTTTCTGATTCTTGTTAATGACATTCCAGAACAAACGAATTCTAAAAGATAATTGTTGTCCCACATCTCCAGAATATTTGATCCTATAGGCTGGCTGTCCCTGGTTATTATTCGTCTTAAAATTTTGCTTCAATCACTTTGGAAACAGAAGTTGAATTGGGATGATACCTTGCCTGATACTCTGTGCTCTCAATGGAAGAAAATCGAAAAGGAATTATCCGCATTAAATAAAATTCAAATTCCTAGATACTTCTCGTGCAGGGGAGCTTTACTTTCTGTTAAACTTCATGGTTTTTGAGACTCTTCAGAAGTTGCATATGCGGCAGTATTTTATATAAGATCTCATTTCAAATCGGGCCAAGTGAAAGTTTCTCTGATTGCTTCCAAGACGAGGGTAGCTCCTCTGAAAATGATTTCCATACCACGGCTGGAGCTGTGCGCTGCTCTTCTTCTCCCAACTTTGTATGATACTATTCGGAATTCTTTATGCTTACAAATTGATAGAGTATTTTTATGGACTGATTCCAAAATTGTTCTCAGCTGGATTAAATCTGAATCTAGCCATTGGAAAACATTTGTCGGAAATAGGATTGCTGAAGTTCAAAGATTACTTTACATTCTTCCTGGCATTATTTCATTTCGAAAGATAATCCTGCAGACAGCGCTTCCAGAGGTTTAACTCCTTCAGAGCTGGTGGATCACTCTCTTTTGTGGCGAGGACCAACTTGTCTCTCGGATGTGAACTTTGAAGATCCAATTCAAACTCAATATGATTTTCCGAAAGAAATTTCAGGTGAAAGACGAAAAACCTTCTCTGTTTATCATTCCACTAATCTTCTTTTCCTAGACTTCATTTTCAAATACTCAAATATCAACGAACTTGTTAGAATTACAGCATGGATTTATAGATTTGTATTCAATACCCAATGTTCTTTCAATGAAAGAAAGAAAGGATATATATCTTAAAAAGCGAATTAACAAGTTCAATTCACAATTTCACTCAATTCATTCAAAGTTCTGAATTCCAATCAGAAATTACCTGTTGCAAACAAATGAATTTGATGAAAAGCATCCAATAATATTGCCAAGAGATCATTTCATCACGAAATTAATAGTGCGACAGTATTTTGGAAACGTTGGGATCGAGAATACCTCAACAATTTGCAACAACGCCTGAAATGGCAAAAATCCTCACCCAACATTAAGGAAGGTGACCTCATCTTGCTCAAGAATGCCATATCACCACCAGCAATTTATTGGAGACTTGGTCGCATCACCAAAGTCTTTCCGGGAGCGGACGGAAAAGTTCGAGTCGTCGAGGTGAAGACCAAGCATCAAGAACGCCTTACTAGAACTGTCTCTAAAATAGTACCATTACCTTTTGCTGAGGACTAAGTTAGTCCACCGAGTTGGAGTACGTTAGGTTTTTTTTATTATTATTATTATTATTGTATTTTATTAATTAATTAGAATTCATATACATAGAATTTTATTGTTTCTTATCATCATTTTTTTTTCTTCTTCTGTTTTCTTTTGTGTTATAAATACAACTAAATCGCATTAAATCGTAATGTAATTCTCTTTTGTTGTTTGAAATAAATCGAATTGAATCGAATTGAGTCAGCTCGTTCTTTCTAGAAGAAACTTCAAAGAAAACGTGCTAACAGTCATCAATTCCAGTATTTTCCAAGGTCAGCAGCAGCAGCTCATCACCAACAAGAAATCAACACATTAATGAACTTGCCTCCAACCCCTGCAAGATATGTGCATCACACCAGTTACCCAACCAGATACATTTCCATAGAGTTTGCCCACTTAAGAAAAATACTCATCCAAAGCGCATCAACTAAGGCTGAACATTATTGCCTTTCTCTGTACTTATAAACCATATATCTTTACCTTGTGTACATGACACTGCATCATCTATTTCTATTATCCCTTTAATATATTTAAACTCTATTAATTATAATATTTTGGACAATTCGCCAAAAGAAAGAATTGGTCAGGTAGAAGTATTTAGTTACCCATTAAAAAAAAATAGGTTAGGCTTAGCTTTAAAAAAAAATACAAGGTATCAAGAAATATTTGTTTGTGATAGTCCATTAGAATATCTTATTTTAGGTTCACCAACATTTTATACATTTAAGTTACCTTAGAATTTTCAAAAACCTTCTTTTTCAAAATTATAAATTCTTGTATTCTTCTAATCCAAATATTGATAACCATAAGTCATATGCTACCACCCTATGTATTCAAGACCCTTACTATGTTAAAAAATCATCTCTTTTAAATATCAACCCATTTTATAATTTCAATTCTTTTGATATACCAACTACAAATGTTAAACTTATAGATCCTACTTCTCTCTCTCTCAAATCCCATTATTGATTCTAACTCTTATCATAATATTCGAAGATCATGCTCTATAGCAAATTATAATTCATATTTAAACTTTAGTAAAGTAGATATTAATCCAAATTTTATAATCAAACAATTTCAGATATATGGCATAAATATAAAAATGTTTTCTTTATAACCACAATGTAGGATATATAAAGACTAACATAATTTGCATTTCTCTTTCAGATAATATTCCCATAGCGCAAAAGCCATATAGGACATATTTTTACAATAATGCTGAAATACTAAAACAAATAACTGAATTTTAAAATATGCTATTATTAGACACTCATCTAGCTCCTATAGTTCTCCTGCATTATTAGTGAATAAAAAATCTGATGCCCCAAATCACCCCACAAGACTCTGTATAGATTATAGAAAACTAAATCAAAAAACAGTTCCGGAAAATATCCCAATTCCACTTATAGAACAAATTATAGATAGGTTATCACAGTCAAAAATATATACTCTTCTAGATGTTAAAAACACATACTGGCATATACCCATAGTTGGAAAAAAATAGACATACAACTTCCTTTGTAACACAATTAGGATGTTATGAATGGAATTGACATCCATATGGTTTAAAACATGCACCTTCACAATTTGAAAAGATTATGAAGTCAGTTTTCACTAAACATAACATAAACTATGCCTTAAATTATTTTGATGATATTTTTATACACTCCAAAACTTATTAATAAAACATTCAACATTTAGATAACATATTAAGTTTATTCGAACAAAAGAATATAAAACTCAATCTCAATAAATGCAAATTTGTACAAAAAGAAATACAATTTTTAGGGTATACTATTAACTCAAGAAAATATACACCAAATAACACAAATGTTGAAGCAATTTCATAATAAAATAGACCATATAATATTAAAACCTTACAAATATTTTTAGGTACCATTAATATATATAAAAATTGTATTCCCCATTATGCGAAAATTACGGCACCTTTGAATGAACTTTTGTTAAAAAATGCTCCTTGGTTATGGAGTGCGAAACATAAAAAGCCTTCCAAAAAATTAAAAATTCACTCATATCACAACCTGTACTATATATTTATGACCCATCAAAACCATGCCATTTATTCACAGACGCTTCAAGTCTAGGAGTAGCAGGAGTTCTTAAACAACCAGATGAACAAGTCATCTTACACCCTATAATTTATTTTTCAAGAAAACATCATCCATATGAACAGAATTACACTGCCTCAGAAATTGAAACATTAGCTATCATTAATTCAGTACAAAGGTCTCATACATATTTACACAACATACATAAGAAAATTTCATGTTTTTTATAATATATATGTCATAATTTGTATATAATTGTATGCACCCCCGACCCACTATGCATGTACAATGTATGATTTTCAAAGATTTAATAAAGAATAAGGTAACTGGAGGAAAGAAAGTGGCAACAAGACATAGGAAGCAGGCTAAAAGCGGGCACAAGTATAAATAACTTGTACAGTCAATACTTCCTGGCAAGCCCGGACGTATCTGGTATCCGCAGAAGTTATATTAGTAAAGAGACGCCCAATATTTCCGGACAGGACCGGGCGTATTTGATAACCGCGGAAGTAAATAGAGTCGAACACACCCGATACTTCCTGACCAGGCCGGGCGTAACTAACACCAAAGAAAGCCGCCGGTCCAATTAGAAAGTCTCCCCTAAATAGGTCAACCAATAGAAAAACGGGCACGTTCCATCCTTCGACCAATGGGAAAGAAGACGACTCTTGGTGTTAAATCGAAAGGCAAGAATTGTCAGTAGTGCTTTGGCTCCCAAGGAGGTGACATCGGCTCTGGACCTCTCTCCCTCTGCTCATCCCGTAGCTAAGTACAATCACCACCATGTGATCAGATAATTAACAATCAAAACCCGCTCCGCCTTCTCAAGCTTTCTTTCCTCCAACCCAGTTGCCTTTTATTTTCAAACCCCATCATGTGTCCTGATTATTCCTAACTGTGTGCTTCACTTGCCACTCAACGACTGCGTTTCAACCAATCCTCACCATTCAAATCGAACAACAAGATGTTCCGCAACGATATTGTCACAGATCGGTTAAGTCGACAGGATTCTACAACAGTGTAATACATCAAATATTGCAGTGTAATAACTTTGGATATATTACATAGAGTCGACAGGATAAAGATATGATGGAATTTAATCAGGATTTAATAAGCGTAAAAACGGACAACCCTACGAAAGAAAGAGGGAAGAAACTGGCAACGAGCGAAGCGACAAAACACACCCTGGCGACAATAATTTTGCAGCTGAACGCCGCACTTCAAGGAGCAAGGTCCACTCAACTACAAACGACGTTCCGTAGCGCCACCCCCGGAGCAGCCCACACCCCCCGCCGACCGAAAAGCGAGATGAGCGCGGCAGCCGACGCACGTGCCACCACCCCAGGCAAGTGTCACCGAGACCGGACACCGACCACCGAGGAGTCATCCACCGCCATGCCGTACCCGTACCCCGCACTTGAAAGTAATCCGCACAAACCGGGACAGTGCAAACGATCCCGAAACGACATTCCAGTACCGGACTTCACTTCCACTTCGCGGACGGTGCGAGCAGTCCCAAAATCACCAGTCCCGAGTCCACAACAACCAAGTCAAGCCAGAGACACCCCAGCCGAGCAGCCCTTTCGAGACTAAGGTAGGCACCCCCCCTATGGCGTCAAGAATTGACTTTGAACTCTTATCTAACCCTACCTACCCCTTTAACCATGTATCTAAACATGTACCAAATGAATGAAAGCACGGGCTAGACCAAAACCTGTCCCAAAGGGCTCGTACAGCACACAAAGCTTTCACACATGGAAACCCTTGCCTGCATTCATTGCCCAAACCCCAAATATTTACATGCCACCATTCTAATCTCACACCACGCAACTTTTCATGCCCACAACATATAAAGCCACCACGACTTCAACCTACAATTCCAATAATGCCCAAAAAAGTGTCCGTACACCGACACAGCTCACCCACTTACCACACAAAATCCACACATGACCATACGTCACCACGCAACAAACACGCACAACCCGCACAACAAACGCAACACGCGCGCCAAAAGACAACAACAACAAACAAGCGCATGCACAACCGTTAAGAATAATACAATCATCCCGTTTACACAAAACATAGAAAAAATTCACGCCACCAAACAACCACACAATCGAAAAACATTGCGATCTTTCCTAAAAACTGTGAACGCCTATAAAGAGTTCATTCCGGACCACGCCCGCTTGCGGACGACACTTGTCAACCTTCTAAAAAAGGATGTCATGTGGGTCTGGAGTGACGAATGCCAGAAAGCGTTCACTAACCTGAAAGAAAGCCTTACCACACACCCCACATTATACCTTTACCAAGAAGGTCTGCCATGCCAGGTGCACTGTAACACCTCAACATTCGGCATTGCAGGCATTCTTAAACAAGTCTACCCTGATGGGAAGACATACCCAGTTCAACATTTCAGCCGCTCTCTGCGTGGTCACGAGCGAAATTATTCAGACTTGGAACTACAATGCCTAGCCATTGTGGAAAGTGTGGATAACTTCCGCGCCTGTCTAATGGGCAGAAAGTTTACAATACTTTCTGACCATCCTGTATTGCAGTGGTTGAAAGAGATCAAAGCCCCGTCAGGCAGATTGTTTCGATGGAGGTTAAGACTGTCAAGATACGAATATGAGGTCCGTAGCATAAATGGAGTACAACAATATGAAACGGGCGTTGTAACTCGTATCCCATTTTGTGGCTTTCTAGATGCGCCACTCATAAAGAGCCAACAGTCTTCTCCACCGGGAAAATCTCGCGTGACTATGGATCACAATAAACTGCGCACCGTCTCCCGAAAAGGAGTACTTAAAACTATAGTCCCAAGTTCACTTACAACCAGACTACTTAAGTCCGTACACACACAACACCACCACCCAAAAATCTCCAAGATGACGAGACTCATCTCGTCACAATATTATTGGCAGAACATGACACAAGACATCGCAAAACAGGTAAAAACCTGCCCCACCTGCCGAGTCGCTAGAAGAATCGATGAATACAACCAACCTTCACGTAAAAATACCGACACAGGCCCCAAAGCAAAACAAAATTCGTACATAAAGCACAGCGTACACACAACACAAACAATGCCAAAATTACACCACCCACGTCAGAGAAACGATCACACATCTCAACCTAAATCAATTACCACCGACATATCGCTAATAAAACCATTAACGATCAAACAGGAGAACTGCGAACCTACCAATCATTTAAATTCTACAATTAATAAGATTCGAACAAATATTTCAGAGTCCCCATTTACAAAAATATGGAGGAACATGGGGCAATACCCTATCTTTCATCTGATTTTCATCCTTTGTATGTTAGTTCTACCATACAAATGTATCCAAATTTTATTCATTAATTACTTGTTTATCTATACCATGCCCGCTCATAAAATCTTCGAACTACAAGAGGCAGTTTTTAATTTTGGACAAACATTAGGAAACATCTTTGCAGAAAATCTAAATAGATTCCGAGGAGATAGAAGTAACTGAAAGATGACCAACCAATGTCGGAGAAGTCACACTCCAAAAACAAGATGCAAATAGCACACAAAATCAATTAGGCGGACTTCCGGATCCAATTACGTGCAAATAGAGAGGAAGTCTTGCTGCCCCCACGTTCCATGTCCGGTTTCTAATTACCATCCCTCGACCAGCAGCTATATCGAGGTCAAGCTAAGAACTCCTATATGTCATCCAATTTCATTCCCTCTCTTTTGCCCGACACACCCCACTTCCGTATCTCTAATTACAATGAGAAGGACCCCTATTGAGGTCAACTGGGAACCTCTCTATGCCACCGATTTTGGATTCCAATTCAAGCCTGCGCATCGTCTTTTACAATGTAATCAAATCGACTGTCATTCGAAAATCAAACAAGGTACACGCACACACATTTCTTACACCACAGACTTCTAACATTTTCCACAACACACACAAAGACAAAAAATGTATAGGGCATAATTGAGCAATTAAAACATTTATAGGGCATGTAGATATACAAAAGGGTCCAAACCAATACACCTTATTTTTCATATTAATCATTTTCATTATTTTCTCTCAATAAAAATTTAAATATATAATCAATTTATCAATTTATTCAACTTATTATCACTTTTAATCATTAATTATCATTTTTTTTACCAATTAGTTTATATTATCATAATTTCAAATCAACGAGAACTCATTGGTTTTCTTTTAAAATTGGATATCATATTTTATTTTGATTTACAAAAACATTCTTTTTTTTATTTTTATTTCTTTTTTCCACCATGCAACAAAACATTTTTCCTTTTTCTCACCATGCAACCAAACATTTACTTTGATGTCTTCCAACTTTTATATTATTTTTTGATTTCTTCCAACTTTTTATTTTACTTTGATTTCTCAAAAGACCTAATAAAAATCCCTCGATTTCCATTCCCAATTTCGAGCAGAAATATAATTAGGCATTTCTTTTTACCATGCAACAAGCACTTTTCTTTTTTCACCATGCAACAAAACATTTTTTTTTCCTCACCATGCAACCAAACCTTTACTTTGATTTCGTCCAACTTTTTATTTTTATATTATTTTTGATTTCTCAAAAGCCCTAATAGAACTCCCTCGAATTTTTTTCCAATTTCGAGTAGAAATTAGTTAGGCGCATTTTCTTTTCTTTTTAATCCACTATGTACCATAGCATTCATTTTGATTTCTTACAATTAAAAAAAATTTTGATTTCTATTAATTACACTCAACCTATATCATCAACACCATTCTATTTTATCTCTTATATCACCACCAATGCTTGTATATAGACTCTCAATACCCACAACTAATTTTCCCACAGAATTATTTTTTACTTTAAAGAATTCTCTCAGGCTAACCCCTTCTTGAATTCTTCACATGTAGGGGGCGCATCTGTCATAATTTGTATATAATTGTATGCACCCCCGACCCACTATGCATGTACAATGTATGATTTTCAAAGATTTAATAAAGAATAAGGTAACTGGAGGAAAGAAAGTGGCAACAAGACATAGGAAGCAGGCTAAAAGCGGGCACAAGTATAAATAACTTGTACAGTCAATACTTCCTGGCAAGCCCGGACGTATCTGGTATCCGCAGAAGTTATATTAGTAAAGAGACGCCCAATATTTCCGGACAGGACCGGGCGTATTTGATAACCGCGGAAGTAAATAGAGTCGAACACACCCGATACTTCCTGACCAGGCCGGGCGTAACTAACACCAAAGAAAGCCGCCGGTCCAATTAGAAAGTCTCCCCTAAATAGGTCAACCAATAGAAAAACGGGCACGTTCCATCCTTCGACCAATGGGAAAGAAGACGACTCTTGGTGTTAAATCGAAAGGCAAGAATTGTCAGTAGTGCTTTGGCTCCCAAGGAGGTGACATCGGCTCTGGACCTCTCTCCCTCTGCTCATCCCGTAGCTAAGTACAATCACCACCATGTGATCAGATAATTAACAATCAAAACCCGCTCCGCCTTCTCAAGCTTTCTTTCCTCCAACCCAGTTGCCTTTTATTTTCAAACCCCATCATGTGTCCTGATTATTCCTAACTGTGTGCTTCACTTGCCACTCAACGACTGCGTTTCAACCAATCCTCACCATTCAAATCGAACAACAAGATGTTCCGCAACGATATTGTCACAGATCGGTTAAGTCGACAGGATTCTACAACAGTGTAATACATCAAATATTGCAGTGTAATAACTTTGGATATATTACATAGAGTCGACAGGATAAAGATATGATGGAATTTAATCAGGATTTAATAAGCGTAAAAACGGACAACCCTACGAAAGAAAGAGGGAAGAAACTGGCAACGAGCGAAGCGACAAAACACACCCTGGCGACAATAATTTTGCAGCTGAACGCCGCACTTCAAGGAGCAAGGTCCACTCAACTACAAACGACGTTCCGTAGCGCCACCCCCGGAGCAGCCCACACCCCCCGCCGACCGAAAAGCGAGATGAGCGCGGCAGCCGACGCACGTGCCACCACCCCAGGCAAGTGTCACCGAGACCGGACACCGACCACCGAGGAGTCATCCACCGCCATGCCGTACCCGTACCCCGCACTTGAAAGTAATCCGCACAAACCGGGACAGTGCAAACGATCCCGAAACGACATTCCAGTACCGGACTTCACTTCCACTTCGCGGACGGTGCGAGCAGTCCCAAAATCACCAGTCCCGAGTCCACAACAACCAAGTCAAGCCAGAGACACCCCAGCCGAGCAGCCCTTTCGAGACTAAGGTAGGCACCCCCCCTATGGCGTCAAGAATTGACTTTGAACTCTTATCTAACCCTACCTACCCCTTTAACCATGTATCTAAACATGTACCAAATGAATGAAAGCACGGGCTAGACCAAAACCTGTCCCAAAGGGCTCGTACAGCACACAAAGCTTTCACACATGGAAACCCTTGCCTGCATTCATTGCCCAAACCCCAAATATTTACATGCCACCATTCTAATCTCACACCACGCAACTTTTCATGCCCACAACATATAAAGCCACCACGACTTCAACCTACAATTCCAATAATGCCCAAAAAAGTGTCCGTACACCGACACAGCTCACCCACTTACCACACAAAATCCACACATGACCATACGTCACCACGCAACAAACACGCACAACCCGCACAACAAACGCAACACGCGCGCCAAAAGACAACAACAACAAACAAGCGCATGCACAACCGTTAAGAATAATACAATCATCCCGTTTACACAAAACATAGAAAAAATTCACGCCACCAAACAACCACACAATCGAAAAACATTGCGATCTTTCCTAAAAACTGTGAACGCCTATAAAGAGTTCATTCCGGACCACGCCCGCTTGCGGACGACACTTGTCAACCTTCTAAAAAAGGATGTCATGTGGGTCTGGAGTGACGAATGCCAGAAAGCGTTCACTAACCTGAAAGAAAGCCTTACCACACACCCCACATTATACCTTTACCAAGAAGGTCTGCCATGCCAGGTGCACTGTAACACCTCAACATTCGGCATTGCAGGCATTCTTAAACAAGTCTACCCTGATGGGAAGACATACCCAGTTCAACATTTCAGCCGCTCTCTGCGTGGTCACGAGCGAAATTATTCAGACTTGGAACTACAATGCCTAGCCATTGTGGAAAGTGTGGATAACTTCCGCGCCTGTCTAATGGGCAGAAAGTTTACAATACTTTCTGACCATCCTGTATTGCAGTGGTTGAAAGAGATCAAAGCCCCGTCAGGCAGATTGTTTCGATGGAGGTTAAGACTGTCAAGATACGAATATGAGGTCCGTAGCATAAATGGAGTACAACAATATGAAACGGGCGTTGTAACTCGTATCCCATTTTGTGGCTTTCTAGATGCGCCACTCATAAAGAGCCAACAGTCTTCTCCACCGGGAAAATCTCGCGTGACTATGGATCACAATAAACTGCGCACCGTCTCCCGAAAAGGAGTACTTAAAACTATAGTCCCAAGTTCACTTACAACCAGACTACTTAAGTCCGTACACACACAACACCACCACCCAAAAATCTCCAAGATGACGAGACTCATCTCGTCACAATATTATTGGCAGAACATGACACAAGACATCGCAAAACAGGTAAAAACCTGCCCCACCTGCCGAGTCGCTAGAAGAATCGATGAATACAACCAACCTTCACGTAAAAATACCGACACAGGCCCCAAAGCAAAACAAAATTCGTACATAAAGCACAGCGTACACACAACACAAACAATGCCAAAATTACACCACCCACGTCAGAGAAACGATCACACATCTCAACCTAAATCAATTACCACCGACATATCGCTAATAAAACCATTAACGATCAAACAGGAGAACTGCGAACCTACCAATCATTTAAATTCTACAATTAATAAGATTCGAACAAATATTTCAGAGTCCCCATTTACAAAAATATGGAGGAACATGGGGCAATACCCTATCTTTCATCTGATTTTCATCCTTTGTATGTTAGTTCTACCATACAAATGTATCCAAATTTTATTCATTAATTACTTGTTTATCTATACCATGCCCGCTCATAAAATCTTCGAACTACAAGAGGCAGTTTTTAATTTTGGACAAACATTAGGAAACATCTTTGCAGAAAATCTAAATAGATTCCGAGGAGATAGAAGTAACTGAAAGATGACCAACCAATGTCGGAGAAGTCACACTCCAAAAACAAGATGCAAATAGCACACAAAATCAATTAGGCGGACTTCCGGATCCAATTACGTGCAAATAGAGAGGAAGTCTTGCTGCCCCCACGTTCCATGTCCGGTTTCTAATTACCATCCCTCGACCAGCAGCTATATCGAGGTCAAGCTAAGAACTCCTATATGTCATCCAATTTCATTCCCTCTCTTTTGCCCGACACACCCCACTTCCGTATCTCTAATTACAATGAGAAGGACCCCTATTGAGGTCAACTGGGAACCTCTCTATGCCACCGATTTTGGATTCCAATTCAAGCCTGCGCATCGTCTTTTACAATGTAATCAAATCGACTGTCATTCGAAAATCAAACAAGGTACACGCACACACATTTCTTACACCACAGACTTCTAACATTTTCCACAACACACACAAAGACAAAAAATGTATAGGGCATAATTGAGCAATTAAAACATTTATAGGGCATGTAGATATACAAAAGGGTCCAAACCAATACACCTTATTTTTCATATTAATCATTTTCATTATTTTCTCTCAATAAAAATTTAAATATATAATCAATTTATCAATTTATTCAACTTATTATCACTTTTAATCATTAATTATCATTTTTTTTACCAATTAGTTTATATTATCATAATTTCAAATCAACGAGAACTCATTGGTTTTCTTTTAAAATTGGATATCATATTTTATTTTGATTTACAAAAACATTCTTTTTTTTATTTTTATTTCTTTTTTCCACCATGCAACAAAACATTTTTCCTTTTTCTCACCATGCAACCAAACATTTACTTTGATGTCTTCCAACTTTTATATTATTTTTGATTTCTTCCAACTTTTTATTTTACTTTGATTTCTCAAAAGACCTAATAAAAATCCCTCGATTTCCATTCCCAATTTCGAGCAGAAATATAATTAGGCATTTCTTTTTACCATGCAACAAGCACTTTTCTTTTTTCACCATGCAACAAAACATTTTTTTTTCCTCACCATGCAACCAAACCTTTACTTTGATTTCGTCCAACTTTTTATTTTTATATTATTTTTGATTTCTCAAAAGCCCTAATAGAACTCCCTCGAATTTTTTTCCAATTTCGAGTAGAAATTAGTTAGGCGCATTTTCTTTTCTTTTTAATCCACTATGTACCATAGCATTCATTTTGATTTCTTACAATTAAAAAAAATTTTGATTTCTATTAATTACACTCAACCTATATCATCAACACCATTCTATTTTATCTCTTATATCACCACCAATGCTTGTATATAGACTCTCAATACCCACAACTAATTTTCCCACAGAATTATTTTTTACTTTAAAGAATTCTCTCAGGCTAACCCCTTCTTGAATTCTTCACATGTAGGGGGCGCATCTGTCATAATTTGTATATAATTGTATGCACCCCCGACCCACTATGCATGTACAATGTATGATTTTCAAAGATTTAATAAAGAATAAGGTAACTGGAGGAAAGAAAGTGGCAACAAGACATAGGAAGCAGGCTAAAAGCGGGCACAAGTATAAATAACTTGTACAGTCAATACTTCCTGGCAAGCCCGGACGTATCTGGTATCCGCAGAAGTTATATTAGTAAAGAGACGCCCAATATTTCCGGACAGGACCGGGCGTATTTGATAACCGCGGAAGTAAATAGAGTCGAACACACCCGATACTTCCTGACCAGGCCGGGCGTAACTAACACCAAAGAAAGCCGCCGGTCCAATTAGAAAGTCTCCCCTAAATAGGTCAACCAATAGAAAAACGGGCACGTTCCATCCTTCGACCAATGGGAAAGAAGACGACTCTTGGTGTTAAATCGAAAGGCAAGAATTGTTAGTAGTGCTTTGGCTCCCAAGGAGGTGACATCGGCTCTGGACCTCTCTCCCTCTGCTCATCCCGTAGCTAAGTACAATCACCACCATGTGATCAGATAATTAACAATCAAAACCCGCTCCGCCTTCTCAAGCTTTCTTTCCTCCAACCCAGTTGCCTTTTATTTTCAAACCCCATCATGTGTCCTGATTATTCCTAACTGTGTGCTTCACTTGCCACTCAACGACTGCGTTTCAACCAATCCTCACCATTCAAATCGAACAACAAGAAGTTCCGCAACGATATTGTCACAGATCGGTTAAGTCGACAGGATTCTACAACAGTGTAATACATCAAATATTGCAGTGTAATAACTTTGGATATATTACATATATAATACTAGTCGACTGGACCCGGCTTCGCCCGGGTATTGTTCGAGTGGGGTTTACTCATGAATGAATAGAGCCCGCAACTGTTTTAAAACTTATAGTAATTAATTTTCTTTCAGCACAAATAGCAAAATTGAAAATGCTGGTAAAATGAATCTGAAATATAAGATCAATTTCACAAACAAATCTAATGAACAGAGTGCTGTTTTGGAGGAGTGGTCTAAACTGTTGATTTTTGAAATCCACGACCCGGGATCATCGAATCCAGCGTTGGGCACTTTGTTCTGAAAAAAAAATTCACCGATGGCCCCGGATTCTTGAAAAAGTCCAACCCCTCCAGTGAGTGCAAGTAACCAAACTGGGATTTGGATTATATAAAATGAAAAAAAAAATGATTCGTGTGAATTAAGGAAAATGGTCCTCGCAACCTGAAAATTTCACTTTCTCCACTTCACTCTCGGCTGTTCGAAGGGCACCTAATCCAGCACTTACATCTCTAAATAGTTAAGCAAGTTTTATAAATGTAATATATCTGCAATACTGAAATACCCAGAATTGGATGAATTTTATTAGGTTATTGTTGGCAGATTTAGAAAAGTTTGGGAAATTGGATATTTATACAAAAGAATGTATTTTTTAAAATGGTAAATAAAAAAATAGTAAATTTGTATCATTTTCTAATAGTCAAGGACCATTTTAAAAATACCAAAAATGCAAGACGAAATAAAAATAAACGAATTATGTGTGATGTTTCAGTAACAGCATTGTTACCTTATTAGGACAAAATTACTAAGTGTATTCAGTACTTTTGTCTGAAGATGGTAACAATGCTGTTACTGAAACCACACATAATTTATTTATTTGGATTTTGGTCGTGCTTCCTTGTGATTCTTATCTATATTTCAAAATATACCTCAATTATTTTTACCTGAAAAGGTATATATATATTGTAGCTTAGAAAAATCAAGCCTTTGAATATCCTAAGACGTAAAAGTATTTATTGATGACGTCTCCGCGACGAGTTGACAATTATTAACAAGTCAGCAAAACTATCTACAGCTAGGGAATCTTAAGCAAGCCAGCAAAGAAATATTTTAAAGATGATTTTACAAATAGAGAGTAATATATATTTTATAATTTGCTGAATATTTTGATTGAATAATATTAAATTAAATAATAAAATATTTCTTCGCCACATAGCCTCCTCCTATAAAGAGCATCGACCCGATGCTCAGAAGGAGACTTACATCATCAGGCTCAAGGCTCGAAAACGGGTGATAGGGCCTGAGAACTCTTCGCGGGTCTGTGGTAGTGTTCGTTCAGTGGGAATGTCGTCTCCCTGGAAGTTTGTCGAGTCATCTTCTGGGTCCTCTTCTAGGTGGTCCTCCTAGTCCTGTGGGTTTAAATAAGGTTTCATCCTACAAATGTTAACTAAATATTTTGTTTTACGACGACCTTGCTGGTTTCCGAATGTTTCAACTTCATAGGTCACATCAGATATTTTTCGGGTTACTTTGTATGGGCCGAAGTAACGTCTCATTAGTTTTTCCGAAAATCCCACTTTACGCACAGGGATAAAGATCCAAACGAGATGTCCAGGCTGGTAATTAATATTTCTGTGATGGGCGTCATAGCGATGTTTATTGCTTTCTTGAGATCTCATGGAGTGGATACGTGCCAGTTTTCGTGCTTTTCCGGCTCTTGCCCCTAGAGTTTGGATGAAATTGTCATCTTCTGGCAATTACTTGGGGAATAACACGTCCAGTGGAGTCTCGGCTTCAAGCCCGTTTTAAAGGAAAAATGGGGTGAACCCAGTAGACTCTTGTTTAGATGGGTTGTATGCAAATGTAACGAATGGAAGAATCCTGTCCCAATCTTTCAGGTTGACATCCACATACATGGACAGCATGTCTGCTATGGTCTTATTCAACCTCTCCGTGAGTCCGTTTGTCTGGGTGTGATAGGCGGTCGTCTTTCGATGGGTTATTCTGTACTGGTTGTTCAGATCACTTATCATTGAAGATGTGAAGTTCCTTCCTCTAACCGTGATTAATTCCCTCGGCGCGCCGTACTTTAAGATGACATCTTCAATGAAGAATTTGGCAACTTCCATGGATTCACTTGTGGGTAGGGCTTTAGTTATCGCATATTTCGTTAGGTAATCCGTACATAAAATACTCCAACGGTTGCCACCTTCTGCTGTTGGAAATCTCACCAGGAGATCCATTCCTACCTTTTTAAAGGCAACTTCAGGGACAGGTATTGGCTGTAAATGCCCTGAGGGGGGTTGGGGCTGATGTTTACGTCTCTGACAATCTGAACAGTGTGCCACATACCTTCTAACCGTTCTATACATTCCGGGCCAGTAATACTTTTTTCTTATTCAGTCATAGATTTTAGTAAATCCGAGGTGACCAGCCGTGGGTGAATCATGGAATTTTTTTAGTAATTCCTGCCTTAAATGGCAAGGAACCACCAAAAGCCATGGTTTCTCCATTGGATCATATTTTTTCTTTAGAGCGTGTTATCGATTTTTACAAAGGAATTATTAGGAGTACTTTGTAATTGGTCAGCGATTTTCTAAGAGCTTGATCATTAATCTGCTCTTCGCTAAAGTTCTGCAAAGTCACTATCCTTGGAATATCTTCCTCTATATCTTCACTGTATTATAACGGACTTCTTGATAATCAGTCTGCCTCCTGATGTTTTCTTCCGCTCTTATATACGACAGTGACGTCAAACTTTTGCAGCCGAAGTGACCATCTTGCTAACCTCCCACATGGGTCTTTGAGGTTGGTCATCAAGCACAAAGAGTGGTGGTCTGTAACAATAGTGAACGGCTGTCCAAAGACATATGGTCGGAATTTATTGATAGCCCAAATGATGGCAAGGCATTCCCTCTCTGTGGTTGAATATTTTTTCTGCCTTATTTAAGGTTCTGGATTAATAATCAATGGCTATTTCCTTTCTCTTTTATATCTGCACTAATACTGCTCCTATTCCGTAGTTGCTTGCGTCAGTGTGTATTTTGGTTGGGGATGAGTAATCAAAATGTCCAAGAGCGGGTTCGGAAATTAACTCTGACTTGAGAGCTTCAAATGCATTTTGCTCTTCCTGGTTTCAATTAAATGCTGAGTCTTTTTTCAAAGGGTCATTTAAGTGTTGGGCTACGTGGGCATAATTGGGTATGAAGCGGCGGTAGTAGGATGAAAGGTCAAGAAAACATCTAACTTCCTTCAATGACATTGGCGTAGCGAAGTCGCGGACTGCTCGAATATTTTCTTGGTCGGGACGAATTCTATTTTCACTCTATCATGTCCAAAAACCGATATAATTTTTGCACCAAACTTGCATTTCTTGGAATTGAGACATAATCCGGCTTTCTTAAGGCAATTTAATACAAGTTGAAGGCGTCTTAGATGTTCTTCAAAATTATCTGAAAAAACGATGATGTCGTCGAGGTAACACAAGCAAATGGTCCACTTAAGACCCTTCAGAAGATTATCTATCATTCGCTTGAAGGTAGCTGGAGCATTACATAACCCGAATGGCATTACTTTGAACTCATACAGTCCATCTGGAGTTATAAATGCTGTCTTCTCACGGTCCGATTCTTCTACGTCGATTTGCCAGTACCGTGATTGGAGTTCCATGGAAGAATAAAATCTAACCCCGCGTAAGCAGTCTAAAGTGTCGTCGATCCTTGGGAGAGGGTAGACATCCTTTTTTGTTATTTTGTTAAGGCGGCGGTAATCGACGCAGAATCTCCAGCTTCCATCCTTTTTTCTTATCAATACTACAGGTTAGGCCCACGGACTTTCAGAGGGCTGAATGATGTCAA
>CP092867.1:73762181-73833638 GCA_030710605.1 Cordylochernes scorpioides
GCAATTCTATTTTCGATTTTTCAAATCCTTTAACGCTATATCCAAAGCCTCAATTTCGCAAATGCATATCTCAATGAGATTTTCTTTTATAATCACACTAAAAATCATGATCTAAAAACGGGCCAATCTTCAATAACCTCTTAATCAACCACTTTAAAGGTTACTTCTTAATAAATACTAACCTTTTACCGCAGGAAATTTCAACAAGCCTTCGCAGGCTAGACTTGACCTACTTTGATTTCGTAATTAACAATATGGACACACCGTCCCCCAGATTTACCTATCCTAACTTCTGGATTGGACACATGCAATTTTTTTTATATATTCCAGGGTACCCTCATGCCACACGCTGGCACATCCTTTTATTTTACTCTTTTTCTCGCTAAGCCCTGACGATTCCAATTAAAACTTTGATTTCTGGTCACTGATCTTCGCCCTCATTTATCCTGCATGCGGACGTCTTAACGACTAATTCATAAAACCCATATCAATCACTCTTATCTTACTATTCGATTGTGGTACTGTAACTTTATTCGGCCCTTAAATTTAAATGTGAAACATGGCCTAGGTTTTCCTCGCCTTGCACATTAAATGGTTTGGGACTTGAGTCAAGGTGACATTGTCTCAACCTAAGTATGACTAACCCCTCAACCCTTTCTAACGCCCATCACGAAGAGATCATGATTGACCCATCCAATCATTATATTTTTATCTATCATCATTAAATATTTTATCCCAATTTTTATTTTTACTTGTATGATTAGTATTAGTTGTTTATACTTTATTATCTCTTATGGATATATAGAAATCAACCCCATGTTATATACCAACTCACATTTCAATTAATTTTTAAAAATACTTCCTTAATAAGTCTTCCTATTCCGCTCTCTTAAATCCCTCCATATGAACCCTCTCACATCCGGGGCCATCTGTGATGATTTAAGACCATGGAATTGTTGTAAATAATCCAGATATCTACTAACACATGTTCCACCCCGTGACTGTATATAACTTTTATTTACTGCAAAGAGAAAGCCTCAACTAACATCAATCTGTACCGCGTAGGAATATAATAAAGTATAGCAAATGTACAGATAGAAGGAATGGAGAATAACGGGAGAAAATTAAGGTTAAAAACTAATCAGGCCTAGGTCAGAATAAGAGAGTAGGCCTAGCGAGCCAAGTCCAATTTTTACGAGGTCGTGGCCCTCCTGGATTATGTAACTTTCCCCCTGTTTACGTCAGAAAAGGGCAGTAACCTGTTCGGACCCAGCGCAGCTATAAAAAGGAGGCCCCAAACCTCATTTAGTTAGTCTTTAGTCTTCAGTCTTTGTTGCAGTCCTCCGCAGGTTGCTCCGATAGAGGTAAACCCTTTCCTACCAGAAATCTCCTTGTCCCATTCCTTCTTGACGTTCAGACGCTTCTTAGTGGAATTTCTGTTTGTTTATTTCACCTTTGGCCCAGCTGTGTCGCCTTCCACTACCACTACACGGTGGTGGTGACATCGAGGTTCGTCTAGCATCAGGTAACACTGGTCCCAGAGGTCCCAAGATATCATATATATATATATATATATGTGGGATTATCGTTGCGAAATCTTTTGAAGTTGGTTGATAATTGATTGAATTGGTGTTTGCGCAGTCGTTTGAGTGACAAGTTATGCATACAGGGGAAAATAACGAAAACACAGGGTTGGTTGAGTTGAAAAAGGCTAGCAATCTAGGGAGAAAAGGAGTTGAGGAGTTGGCTATCGACTATCTATTCCATAATTGAGAATCGACTTATCTGAGGATTGAGGAGATGGGATTTTGCTCCAAGCTGATTCCTATGGCGCCACTGTCCTAACTCGGTGCTGTCAAAGGTCCTGACTCGGTGCTGTCCAGGGGCTAACTCGGTGCTGTCCAGCTCACCACTCGATCCTGTCCAGGTCCCAACTAACTTTTCTTCGTTCCCGATTTAAGAAGAAAACTTTTTTGGCTTCTCATTGGCTGGTCGTTCGTGACGTGTAATCTTGCTATAGGTTCCTAGCTAATGGCCTACTCTCTGATTGGTCTTTGCTAATTCTTTATTCTCTGGACATGGGCTGACCTGACCAGGAAATGCTAGGTTCTTGAACTCAGTTTTATGAGTTCCGGGATAATAAACCCTGCTAATGATTGCTTCCTTTTTGTTAGTCCTTCTCTCCCAGATTCTTAAGCCTTGTATTTATTCAAATTTTTTAAAACATACATTGCACACATATTTGGGCGGGTTTGCATCCAGTTATGTACAGATTATGACAGATGCGCCCCCTACATGTGAAGAATTCACGAAGGGGATTAGCCTGAGTGAGTTCTGTAAAGGGAAAAAATAATTTTGTGGGAAAATTAGTTGGTTATAGAGAGGCTATAAACAAGCATTGGTAGTGATATAAAAGATAAAAGAGAAAGGTGTTAATGACCTATAGTTTGCGTATAATTAATAGAAATCAAAAATTCTTTAGTTGTAAGACATCAAAATGAATACTATGGTACATAGTGGGGGAAAAAAGAGATGCCTAACTATATTCTACTCGAAATTGAGAAAGAAAATCGAGGGAGTTTTATTAGGTCTTTTGAGAAATCAAAAATAAAAATAAAAGTTGAACGAAATCAAAGTGAATGCTTGGTTGCATGGTGGAAAAAAAAAGAAAAATGCTTTGTTGCATGGTGGAAAAAAAGAAAAATGCCTAATTATATACTACTCGAAATTGGGAAAGCAAGTCGAGGGATTTTTATTAGGTCTTTTGAGAAATCAAAAATAAAAATAAAAAGTTGGAAGAAATCAAAGTGAATGCTTGGTTGCATGGTGGAAAAAAAATGCTTTGTTGCATGGAAGAAAAAAAAAGAAATGCCTAACTATATTCTACTCGAAATTGTGAAAGAAAGTCGAGGAATTTTTATTAGGGCTTTTGAGAAATCAAAAAATAAAATAATAGTTGGAAGAAATCAAAGTGAATGCTTTTGTTGCATTGGTGAGAGAGAAAAAAAAGAAAAAGGTTTTTTTTTTTGAAAATCAAAATAAAAATAAAATATCTAATTTTAAAAAGAAAACCAACGAGTTTTCTTTGATAAAATTTGTTTAGTTGTTGATTTATGAACAAAATAAAAGAAGTGGTAAATAAAATGGTAAATAATTGCTAAAATAAATGATAAGTAATTGAATTAAGAAAAATTATAAATTGGATTAAGTATTTTGATTTTAAAATAATAAAAATAATGTAAATGAATGATATAAAAAAAAATGTATAGCGAGGTTCGTAAACTCGCTTGTTAATTACATGCCACAATCTAATCATGTTCGCAACCAATTAATTATATGCCCCGTAGAATTTTTGTCTTTCCTGTGCGACTCTTGGGTAGAAACGTGACCTGTCCCAATTGTGCTGCTTTATATTATGTATACAGGAGACATGGGAATCTAATTAACCTTACGTGTGTATTTTGTCTCGGTGTTCGTGTTTGTATTTCGAGATCTCAATGCCGAATGTTGTATGTTAATGTGTCCCGAGCCTTAATGCGTTCCAGGGATTTTTATGGATTTCCATAGGGCACTTAAGATGTGCTCGCCCAATATCCACTTTATATATCGGGTATCGTTACCTAGTCAAAACTTTGAATACAGGATCCGAGGAGAGTCCTCGATCCTTCTAAAAAGGTTGTTTAATCCCTTCGGAAGAAAACGCAAGCTCGAAAGCTTAGTTACCTAATTTTTCCTATCATTTAAGTGGTTATGTGCGTGTTTTGTTCATATTTGACCTTGAGATCTGCGTGTTTTAAAATCTAACGTCTGTGTGTCTAATGTGGGTAAAATGTAACGGTTTTTTTTTGGAAGTCTTTAAAGAATAAAAGAATAGAAATGTGAACTCATTGGGAAGTGCCGGTAACGTCTTAAGTCTCTTGTGAGAGTGCAATTAAATTGTGTTTTTTGTAAAAGTCAATATGTAGGTTCCTGGGATCCAAACTGGGCGATACTAGAGATCGTCCACAGCGCTGACCTCAATTTATATTAGCGGATGTGTGGGGGAAAAACAAGGGGCCCGCCGAGGTGATTCCCGATTTATCTCCCCTCTATTTGCATGTAGCTGAGCTGACCGGCGTCTTTGTCGCGAGGAAATGGGAATATGATCCGAGTCCGGAGAATGGCGGATGTGTGGGGAAAAGCAAGGTCCTTTTCTAAATCTATCCACCCTCTATTTGCAAGTAATTTGAGTAATGGCGGACGTCTTATTGTCGTGCGGGAAACAGTCTCCGGCTTCCCTAATTGATTTTTGCTCAACGCCTAATTGTCCTTTCAATTGAATCTTCACATGCTCTAATTGAATTGGGTCTTCTCCCTCCGGCATCGGTTTTGTTTCTTTTTAGTTGATTCGAGTTCCTCTGAGTTTGTCTAAATTTTCAGCGAGAATGTCCCCTAGAATTTCTCGGAGTCTTACGAGTGCTTGACCTATATGGAAGACTGCTTCTTGCAGCTGGTAAATTCTATGGGAAGGTAGGGTATAAATTAGCATGTGAACGATGAATAAAAATGGGACGAGTTCATAGGGTAGAAATAGCAGACAAAAAACAGAGATTAGGTGAAAAATGGGATATTGACCCATCTTCTCCCATGTTTTTGCCATGAATGGTGGCTCTAGGATAGCTATTTGGACTTTTATTAATTGTGGCTGTTCTATGTCGCAATTCTTGTTATCGTGGGAGAATGGCGTAAATCGTTTTTTGGAAAAAAAATTGTAGGATTTAAATGATTGTCAGGTTCGCAGTTCGCCTGTTTGGTGATCAATGGTTCTGTTGAAGAAATGTCGGTTGTAGTTGGTTTAAGTGGAAACGTGTAATCGTCTCTCTGTCTTAGATGGTGTAAATTTGTTATTGTTTGTATTGTGTGTGTGGTATGTTTTGTGTACGAATTTTGTTTATTTTTGTGGGCGGTATCGGTGTCTTTTTGGAGAGGTTGGTTGGATTCACCGATACTTCTAGCGAATTGGCAGGTGGGACAGGTTTTTACCTGTTTTGCAATGTCTTGTGTCATGTTCTGCCAATAATATTGTGAAGAGATGAGTCTCGTCATCTTTGAGATGTCTGGATGGTGGTGTTGGGTGGGGACGTTTTTAAGAAGTTTGGCTGTGAGTGAATTTGGAACTATAATTTTAGTTACACCTTTTCGGGAGACGGTATGCAGTCCATTGTGATCCATAGTCACGCAAGATTTTCCCGATGGGGAAGGCTGATGGCTCTTAATGATGGAGGCGTCTAAAAAGCCACAGAATTGGATACGAGTTACAACGCCCTTTTCTTCAACGCCCTGTACTCCATTTATGCTACAGACCTCATATTCGTATCTCGATAGCCTTAATCTCCACCGAAACAATCTGCCTGACGGGGCTTTGATCTCTTTCAGCCATCGCAATGCGGGATGGTCAGAAAATATTGTGAATTTTCTGCCCATTAGACAGGCGCGGAAATTATCCACACTTTCCACAATGGCTAGGCATTGTAGTTCCGAGTTTGAATAACTTCGCTCGTGTGCACGCAGAGAGCGGCTGAAATTCTGGACTGTGTATGTCTTCCCATCAGGGTAGACCTGTTTGAGGACGCCTGCAATGCCGAGTGTTGAGGCGTTACAGTACACCTGGCATGGCAGACCTTCCTGGTAAAGGTGTAACGTGGGGTGTGTTGTAAGGCTTTCTTTCAGGCTAGTGAACGCTTTCTGGCATACGTCATCCCAGACCCACCTGACATCCCTTTTTAGAAGGTTGACAAGTGGCGTCCGCAAGCGGGCGTGGTCTGGAATGAACTTTTATAAGCGTTCACAGCGCTTAAGAAAGATCGCAATGCCTTTCGATTGTGTGGTTGCTTGGTGACGTGAATTTTTTCTATGTTTTGTGTAGACGGGGTGGTTGTTTCGGCAGTGGTTGTGCATATGTTGTTTGCTGGGTGTTGTCGCCTTTTGGTGCGAGTGTCGCGGTTGTTGCGCCGGTTGTGCGTGTTACTGTTGTGTGACGACGTATGGACATGTGTGTGTTTAGCGTGAAAGCCGATGGAATATGTTGGAAGGATATTGTCTGTGTACTGTGGTTGTGAGTGTCGTGTTTGTTGCGATGTACACTTGCGTGATTGTTTCGTGACGATGTGTGGTCACTTATGAGCTTTATGTGGGAGTTGTGCGAGCTGTCCTGTGGGATGGACGCGCTTTGTGCATTGTTGTTGCAAGTTGAAGCCGTTGTGGCCTTGTTAATTGAGGGCATATAAAAAAGGCAATTGGCCTTAGTGAAAAAGTTGTGTGGTGCGTGACTAGATTGGCATGTAGGTGATTGTGGTTTGACCACTGAATGCGCACATTGGGTGCCATGTGCGGAAGGTTTGGACGCAGGGCAAGTCCTTTGGGACATCGCTTGACATTGCCAATATGTGCATTCATTGGGTACATGGTGAAAATGGTAGGTAGTGGTAGACAATGGGGCGCCAAGCTGGAATATAGTGCCGCTGTTAAAATCTATTGTTATTTTAAAATGATGGAGGGTATTTAAGCTGGGAATTCTAAATGGCAGAGGTGATTCCACCACGTGAAATTCTTTTTTCTAGTTAATTTATCTATTGTTAGAGGGAGGATTATTTTACCTATTGTTGTTGCAAGACCGTTGAGGCTCTGTAGCTCTATAGACTGTTCTTTTAATTTTAAATTAGGAAGGTGAGTTCTTAACATTTTGTACAAATTATATGGCACTATATTCAAACTTGCGCCTGTGTCAATTAAAAATGGGCATGGTAAATCAGGGGTCAGAAACAGTTTCAGCGTCAATTTCTTGACGCCAAAGGGTTGATGTTGCCTTCCTACCTCAGTTCCGAAAAGTCTCCGCTGCTTGGGCGTCTTCGTCGTGGGGCGGGGGCGTGTGATGCGGGGCGTGCTGCGATTTTGGGACCATTTGCACTGTCCGCGCACTCGGGTGTCGATTTTGGGCCATTTGCACTGCCCTTGGGACTCGTGGGTAGATTTCGGGCTATTTGCACTGCCCTTGTGTTCGAATGTCGAGCTTGTTGGGATGGTACAGTCCATCTACTTGGTTTTTTCTGGAAACTGGTGTAGGGATCCGGCATGGTGGGTGGTGGTTCATCGGAGTGGCGCATCAGATCTCTCGGCCACGTGTCGGCGGCGGCATCTCCGTCCATCTTCCGGCCTGGGGTGGCGGCGTGGGCGTCGTCTGTCCCGCGGGCGGAGCTCCGGTCCTCGTCTCGTCGGGTAGACCTCATTCCTTGGAGGGCGATCGTCAACTGCCCTATAATGGCCACCAGGGTGCGTCGTGTTATCTTCTTCTCCGCTAAATCGTCGCCGTTACTTTTCGCTACTTGGTCTCGTTTGTTTTCCATTTTTATCCTGTCGACTTAATGTGGGATTATCGTTGCGAAATCTTTTGAAGTTGGTTGATAATTCATTGAATTGGTGTTTGCGCAGTCGTTTGAGTGACAAGTTATGCATACAGGGGAAAATAAGAAAACACAGGGTTGGTTGAGTTGAAAAAGGCTAGCAATCTAGGGAGAAAAGGAGTTGAGGAGTTGGCTATCGACTATCTATTCCATAATTGAGAATCGACTTATCTGAGGATTGAGGAGATGGGATTTTGCTCCAAGCTGATTCCTATGGCGCCAATGTCCTAACTCGGTGCTGTCCAAGGTTCTGACTCGGTGCTTTCCAAGGTCCTGACTCGGTGCTGTCCAGGGGCTAACTCGGTGCTGTCCAGCTCACCACTCGATCCTGTCCAGGTCCCAACTAACTTTTCTTCGTTCCCGATTTAAGAAGAAAACTTTTTTTGGCTTCTCATTGGCTGGTCGTTCGTGACGTGTAATCTTGCTATAGGTTCCTAGCTAATGGCCTACTCTCTGATTGGTCTTTGCTAATTCTTTGTTCTCTGGACATGTGCTGACCTGACCAGGAAATGCTAGGTTCTTGAACCCAGTTTTATGAGTTCCGGGATAATAAACCCTGCTAATGATTGCTTCCTCTTTGTTAGTCCTTCTCTCCCAGATTCTTAAGCCTTGTATTTATTCAAATCTTTTAAAACATACATTGAATACATATTTGGGCGGGTTTGCATCAGTTATGAACAAATTATGACATATATATATATATATATATATATGTCATAAAAAATATGTATTTTAGGTACGTTACCAATTCATTCATGCAGTCGTGGATTGAAGTGAATGATAACTTTTATTTCCAAAATTGTATTTATTTTAATGATTATATTTTAAGAACAAAACAGTTTGCATACATTCAATTTTTATATTGATATAATCTAAGTATAAACAAAAAAAAACATCTTGGGTTGTACTCCTTTTGTTGAGGATTTTAAAAATCAACTCTGTGTTTGGTTCTATGATTATTTAAAATATAATTATATTAATGAATAATAAAAATCATATTTTTATTATGTCATTTCTTCCCTCCAAGGATAAAAATTAGGGAGTAATTTTTAAAGTAAAAAAAAGTATCATTATTATTTACATAGATTATCAATTAAGATGGAGGATACCAATTGAAACTATATCAATGATGCTCTTTATTTCTTCTACATATTCCTATTGGTACCTTTTTCTTGACAGTAGCTGAAAATTATCCAATCTTATTTGAATTTATAGGTGTCTCCTTCCTATAATTCATAAGGGGATTTACCTCATGAATTGAGTAGGGCCTTCTCAGGCTCTCAAGATTCAAAAGGTATTTTGCCACATGCCAAAAAATATATTTTTGAAAATCACAAATTTATTTCTCATAATGACGAGTGGTATCCAACATCTTGTTTCACATTTATTTGGTTTGATCAGAATAAAAACATAAAATAATGGGTTATTTACTTCCACATAATGAAAAATATTTATACATGAAGTTTTATTATTTACATAAAAAAAAATAATGTTCGAATATGAAATGTTCCATATAAAATTTGTGAGGGAAAATATATAGAATCATATGAGTGAATTTCTCTCAACAAATAAAATCAAAATGTAAAATATTTACAACAATTGAAAAGAAAAGTGTCAAGTTATATCTTATGTAAATAGACAAAAGAATTGCTATAAATTATTAAGTAAAAACAAACGATAGCAATGCGTCTCTTTATACATAAAATTTTTAATATGCTAGCTTTCGGATCTTATCGATCCTTCAACAGGCCAAGCTGTAAATTGAGAGAAAGAATATATATATAAATGTAAATTATTATTTTTATTTATATACACCAACGAAGATAGAGAATTTATTTTATTTTATATTTTATTCTCTATCTTCGTTGGTGTATATAAATAATAATTTACATTTATATATATATTCTTTCTCTCAATTTACAGCTTGGCCTGTTGAAGGATCGATAAGATCCGAAAGCTTGCATAATAAAAATTTTATGTATAAAGAGACGCATTGCTATCGTTTGTTTTATTTAATATATCTTATGTGTGCACAAAAATTATATTCTCAAGGCTAAATTTTTAGGCGTAGTTATTTTTGGTATTGTCTTATTTATATTAAGATTTCCCTACCATTATTTAGTAAGAAGAGGGATTCTACTTTTCAGTACCTTAGGTGCCACTTGTTGGCTTGGTTTTTTCTCTAAAGTGGGTATTTTACTTTTTGTCAGTTTTAACTCAAATCCTTCTTTTGGGTAGTATGGCCTCAATTTGGATGAATAAATTACCATGGTAGTTTTTCCTAAATTAGATTGGGGTTTATCAATTTCATAATTGACTGGGGATATCTGTTTTAAGATTGTAAATGGCCCAGACATTGGAGGCATTAATTTTCGGTTATCTGGATGGTAAAAGGTTTGTAACCAAACTTTATCGCCTACTTTAAAGGTGGAAGGTTGATAATGTTGATCATATCTAATTTTATTTATCTGATGAAATTTTAATGTATTATTATAGGCATTTGTTCTGGCAGTGTCTATAGGGGGGTAAAATTCTGATTCTTTTAAGGGGGGATCATAAGTGAGCTTACCATACAAAAGGTAAGTAGGAGTATAGCCTGTTATGGAATGGGGAGTATTATTATATTCATTTAGTACTGAATCTAACAATTTCGTCCATGGTATTGATTTTCCTTTCAAGTTATTGAATTTACATCTTAACCTGGTTATTATAGTTTGGTTAAGTCGTTCATTTAACCCATTACACTGAGGTCTTGATGATGAAGTCAATAATTGTTTAATGTTATTGTTAATCAAATATTTTCTAAATCTTGGTGAAGTAAATGATGGTGCCCTGCCACTTAAAAATTGTTTTGGTTTTTGTATTTGAAAAATTTTGTTTAGGCAATTTATATATGAGTCAGTAGTTTGACTTTTTGAGGGGAAAGCCCAAATCTATCTAGTAGCATGATCTACGATGATGTGAAGGAATTTCTTTGTGGAATTATATTAATTTAGTCCACCTACTGTGTCTATAGACACAAGATCAAAAGGATCCTTAGCTGGGGGGGAGACTTTCCAACAGACCAAATTTCTTCTGGTGAGATATCTTATTGAGTTGAAACACCTCACAGTGTTTTACATAATTAGAAATATCTTGAATTAGGTAGGGCCAATAATATATAGGGGAAATTAGATTTAACATTTTAGATACTCCTATATGGTCGTAATCTTGATGAGCTCTTATTAATACTTTTTCTCTTAATGATGGTGGAACAACACTTTTGATTAATCCTTTTTTCTTTATTGTTAAAAGTCCATTAAATTTAGTATATTTCCTATCATTAATGTTATCATCAAATTGAGCTTGTTTTAGTTCTGGGTCAGAAACAAAATGAGCTATGGGGTATCTGCTGAGAAAATCAGCTTCTTTATTTTCAGTTCCTCTTATGTGTTTTATCCAAAGTCAAACATTGAGAGCTTTAAGCTCCATCTGAATAATCGTCCTTTTTGGGTTCTTTATGTTCTTCAAGTACTTAAGACAAGCATGGTCTGTATGGATGGTGAAATGCACGCCATCTAAGTAGGGTAAAAAGAAATCCACAGCATCAATAATAGCAAGGCATTCTTGCTCAGTTACACAATAGTTTGATTCATAAGATGTCATTCTACGGCTTCTATACGTTATTGGCTTTAAAAACCCATAGGATTGTTCTTGTTTTAGGATAGATCCGATCTGTTCTTGGCTAGCATCCGTGTAAAGGTGTATAGGATATTTAGGATTATAGATAGCTAATATAGGTCTTAAGGTTATTATATTTTTTAATTTAGAAAATGCGGTGTTGCATTCTTCGTCCCATTTCCATTTTACATCTTTTTTCAACAAATTATTCAAAGGGAGTCTGAGTTTAGCCTAATTAGGGATAAATTTTGAGTAAATGTTAATAGATCCTAAAACTCGTTGTAAATCCTTTTTATTCCTTGGGGAATTCAATTTTCTAATCGTTTCTATATTATTAGTGCTGGGTGAAAATTGATGGTTTGATATTTCATATCCTAGAAAAGAAATCTGATAAGTAGCGAATTTACATTTACTTAGTTTTAGCTTAATATTTTCCTTTATGCAAATATCTAAAATTACTTTTAAATGGGTCAAATGTTCCTGAAAATTATTTGAAAATATAATGAAGTCATCGAAGTAATTCATGCAAAAATCAATATCATATTTATTTAAAATTTGCCTTAAAACTCTTTGGAATTGACTTGGACTATTTTTTAATCCAAAAGATAATTTATTAAATTCGTAAAGTCCGTGAGTGGTAGTAAAAGCTGTGTATTCTTTATCATCTGGGTGTATATCTAAATGGTGATAACCTGATAAAAGATCTAGTGTAGTGAAGATATTAGCTTCTGAAAGCTTATCTAATATAAAATCTATTCTTGGTATGGGCTCAGAATCTCTTTTTATTATATCATTTAATTTTCTGTAGTCTATTACTAGTCGAATTTTATTTCGACTTCATTTCGCTTATTTACCAACATAGCAGGGGATGCATAGGAGGAATAAGATGGTCTAATGACATTATATTTTAAAAGTTCTTCAATCTGTCTTTTAATTTCAATGTTGTCCGAGAAGGAAGGTCTAAAAGGCTTTAATGAAATAGGTGTTTGTGAGGTAAGTTTAATTCTAATTGGATCTGCTTTAATATGTCCTATATCCATTTTATGGGCAGCAAACACTTCCTTATTTAATTTAATTAAATCAGATTTTTCATATGGTGAAAGTTTTTCATCAAATTCTACACTATTAAAATTTCTAAAATCATTTTCATTATAGGAGGAATAATAGATTGCAATAAAGGAATTACATTATGATGTGTACAATTATTATTATTAGGGTTATGGTAATTAACATTAAGAATTCTACCAAATTGAGTAATTGTAAAACTTTGAAAATCAATGTCTAATTTAAATAATCTTATATGGTGTGAAGAAAGCAATACATACGGCAAATTAATATCAGAGGAATAAAAATCAATATCTCTAACAACAGATCCTATAGTTGTATTAATATTAATTTTTGAATTTATATTTAGCATACCGGATGTCTGTTTAATAAGAGGTAAATTATTAAAAACAACATAGTTTGGTTGAATCTTATCTATCATATGTTGAGGAATTATAGAGAAGGTACAGCCAGTATCCATGAGAGCTACAATACTGATATTATTCACATTTAGATTTATATACAGACCTTGGCGTCAGGAGTGTTGAGGCGGAGCTGGTCGGCATTCGCTCGAAGGGGCTGTTGTCTGCGTCAAGGTGTCCATGGATCGAGACGGCACGGACATGAAGCTTGCAGCGGGGGGGGGGGGGCTTGCACGGCCCTCTCGCGAAACCAGCACCTATTCTCAGGATGGAAGCGTCCGGCATGTCCCCTGTTCAGGCAAATTCGGCAGGGGCGTCTTTTAGAACTATAGTCCATAGGGCTTCTTCCTGGATGTCCCCATTGCTTTTGTTGTACTTCCATTCTTGGGGCTGTTTCCCTTTTAAAAGATGACTCCTCCATTTCCTTATGTCGATCAATCATTTCTAGTTTAGATACTAACTCTATCCATTCTTCTGGAGTGTCCACCTTTGATGTAATAACTAGTTTTCTAAAATCAGTTGTTAACCCATTTGTCAGGCCTTCTATTAAATTTTCCTTTGAAATCTTTGCTTTAGAAGCGAGGGACGTTTTTTCCTTAAAATAATTTCCAATCCCCTTTTCTGGATCATATTTCAGTTCAATAAAAGCCGTAAATGGATTAACTTCTTGTTACTTCTTGTCTATAAAAATGAGACAACAATTTATTTTCGAGCTCAGGCCAACTTGTAATATCCAAACAAGTTTCCACATAAAAATCAAAAGCCTCTCTTCTCTCTACTAAAAAATCTCCAATATTTTTCAATTTCCAGGTATCATTTAATTCTTCTAAGAAAGCCTTCTGGTTGAAATATTTGAGCCACGATTTTAGGGCTAGACTTCCATTAGGGTTAAATTTACATACGTTTAATTTATTGTTGTCTGACATATTTTTTTCTATTTGCAATGCGTTACTTTTATTTTTGTCTTTTAATTTTGGCATTTATATTTAATATATAAAGAAATTTAATTTTCAAGTTGTAATTTCGAATTTTATAGTTGAAAAATTTACATCTTTAAAATAATTCCATTTTCGTCTTAACGTAAGACGACTTTAAATAATAATCAAATATATATTTCTATTTATATTTTCAAAAAAGCTTTTCTTTTTTATATACGGCTTTGAAATCTATTGGAATTCTTCTCGTACAGGGTTAAAATACATCCTGTCGACTATTAAATTTTAGTTGTCATAAAAAAAGATGTATTTTAGGTACGTTACCAATTCATTCATGCAGTCTTGGATTGAAGTGAATGATAACTTTTATTTCCAAAATTGTATTTATTTTAATGATTATATTTTAAGAACAAAACAGTTTGCATACATTCAATTTTTTATATTGATATAATCTAAGTATAAACAAAAAAAACATCTTGGGTTGTACTCCTTTTGTTGAGGATTTTAAAAATCAACTCTGTGTTTGGTTCTATGATTATTTAAAATATAATTATATTAATGAATAATAAAAATCATATTTTTATTATGTCATATATATATTATATCTAAAATACACAAATATTTTAGTTTTTTTTAAACATATATTTCATTTTCATTCATTGACTGGTATATATTTTTTTACTATGGATTCGGAACATACCACTTTAATTATTATTGTTGTAAATATGTATATTTAACCCTACCTTTTTTTAAATCACGAATATAGAATTCATTCTATAAATTCTATATTGCTGTGATAAATAATTATCTTTATTTTTCCACGACTGCACCTCTTTTCAACAACAAAACACACAAAAAAAATCTAACACAACATAAGTCGACAATTTGAGTCAAAAGGCGATACAATAATTAAGATTATATAAAAGGGCGTACCTGGATCTGTAAAGAAAAAAAAACAATTTTTTTCTTGAAATATTTCTAGAGATTGCTCCCTTTTTATTAATTTATTGCACAGTGAATTTAATTTACAAATTATTGTACATCATATGAAAACAAATTTGTCATTGGTCAAAAATAATTATTGACAGGGGCATCCAGAACTCGCACCAAAGGAAGTTCCTGGAGGCCATACTAAAAAGCCTTTAATTTTTTCAAAATATTTTATTATATTATTATTTATATTTTAATGTATCAATTTCAATAATTATTTTTGACCAATGACAAATTTGTTTTCATATGATGTACAATAATTTGTAAATTAAATTCACTGTGTAATAAATTGATAAAGAGGGAGCAATCTCTCGAAATATTTAAATAAAAAAAATGTTTTTTTTTCTTTACAGATCCAGGTACTCCCTTTTATATAATCATAAGTCGACAGGATATACCTAATTTTTATTAAATTTTATATCAATTTATTTGGAACTTGTGAAATAATGGCAGAAGCAAAAAGAGAAAAATATGTTGAATTTGCATATCAAGCGATGCCATCTTTTGTAAAATACAATAATAATTTAAATATTAAAACTTGGATTATAAATTTGAAAGAAAAAGTGATTCTTATGGGTTTGATAATAGTTGGAAGGTACTTCATTTATCGGATTACTTGCAGGATGAGGCTTTAACATATTACTTCGGAAGCCTTTGCCATATTGAGGACTGGAATAAACTCAAAGAAAACCTTATAACCAGATTCCAGAAAACCAAACTTACACCATTGGTTGAAATGATGAAAATCATACAAAAAGAAAATGAAACCGTCACCCAATATTATCTTCGAAAAAATGCAGATGATCAACAGTGTGTATAGAATTAAACCTCACCTCCATAATAGAATTATTAAATGAGGGAATAAAGAAAAAATTCAAACCCTATCTAGCTATCATAGACTCTGTACAACCCTCAGAATGGCTATTAATGGCCACTAAAATAGAAAAAAGTCTAGAAGAACCCCAACAACTCTCTACCAGTACAAGAGATAGGCAATTTACTTCAGTAAAATTTAACCCCAACTACTCCCAAACTAAGAAATGCCAACCATTCCCAAGGACAGCAGCAGCAACTCACAACCAGCAAGAAACCCACAAACCCATTAGCCTACCCCCATACCCCTGCAAGATATCTACTATAAACCAGATACCCAGAACCAGATACAGATGCATTTTCATAGGGACTGCCCAATTAAGAAGAATACTCCTCCAAAGCCCATAAACCTAGGTAGAACATTATTATTATTCTCTGTTCTTATAAATCAAATATCTTTACCCTGTGTACTTGATACTGCATCATCCATTTCCATTATCCCTTTATAATACTTAAATTATATTCTTTATAAAGGATTAGATAATTCCCCAAAAGACAAAATAGGTCAGGTAGAAGGATTTAGTTACCCATTATACAAAATATTAGTTAGGCTTAGCTTAGGTAAAATTACAAAGTATTAATAAATGTTTGTTTGTGATACTCCAATAGAATATCTCATTTTAGGTTTACCAACATTTTATGAATCTAGATTACAAATAGATTCCTCAAAAAACCTTCTTTTTCAAAATTATAAATTATTGTATTCCTTTAATCCAAAAACGGATAACCAAAAGTCATATGCTACTACCCTATGTATTCCAGACCCATACTATGTTAAAATTTCATCTCTTCTAAATATCAACCCATTGTGTAATTTCAATTCTTTTGATATACCAAATCAAATGTTAAACTTATAAGTTCTACTTCAAATCCCATTATTGATTCTAACTCGTACCATAGTATGCAAATTCCATGCCCAATTTTCAATTATAACTCATATTTAGACCCAATTTTTAACCCAAATTTCTCAATTCAAACAATTTCAGATATTTTGCATAAATCTAAGAATGTTTTCTCTAAACACAATTTTGATATAGGATGCATAAGAACTAACCCAATTTGCATATTCCTTTTAGATAATATTCCCATAGCATAAAAGCCATATAGGACATCTTTTTACGATAATGCTGAAATACAAAAACAAATAACTGAATTATTAAAGTATGGTATTATTAGGCCTTCATCTAGACCCTATGGTTCTCCTGCATTATTAGTGAATAAGAAATCTGATGCCCCAAATCACCCCACAAGACTCTGTATAGATTAGAGGAAACTTAATCAAAAAACAGTTCCAGAACATACCCCAATTCCACTTATAGAACAAATTATAGATAGGTTATCACAGACAAAAATATATACTATTCTAGATGTTAAAATTGCATACTGGCATATACCCATAGATGAAAAAGATAAATATAAAACTTTATTTGTAACACAATTAGGTTGTTATGAATGGAATAGACTTCCATATGGTGTAAAAAATGCACTCTCACAATTTGAAAGAATTATGAAATCAATTTGCACTAAACATAACATACAGTATGCTTCAAATTATTTTGATGATATTATTATGCACTCCAAAACTTATGAAGAACGCATTAAACATTTAGAAGACATATTAAACATATTTGAACAAGAAAATATAAAACTCAATCTCAATAAATGTAAATTTTTACAAAAAGAAATATTTTTTAGGATACACAATTAACTCAGGAAAATATACACCCAATATCACAAATATTAAAGCAATTTTAAAATTAAATAGACCATATAATATTAAAATCTTACAGATATTTTTAGGCACCATAAATATTTATAATTAATTTATTCCCCATTATGCGCAAATTAGGTCACCTTTGAATGAACTTTTGTTATAAAATGTTCCTTGGTTATGGAGTGCGAAACATAAACAAGCCTTCCAAACATTTAAAAATTCACTTATTTCAAAACCTGTACTTTATATTTATGACCCATCTAAACCATGCCATTTAATCACAGATGCCTCAGGTCTAGGAGTAGCAGGAGTCCTGAAACAACCTGATGAACAAGGCAGTTTACACCCCATAGCTTATTATTCAAGAAAACTTCACCCATATGAGCAGAATTATACTGCTTCAGAAATAGAAACATTAGCAATAATTAATTTAGTACAAAGGTTTCATACATATTTACATAATATACACTTTACATTGCACACAGATCACTTACCTTTAAAATGGTTCAAAAATGTAAAAAACCCACATGGTAGATTATTTAGATGGTCCTCAATCCTATCTCAATATAACTTTGACATAAAACATATTAAAGGATTAAATAATAAAGAATCAGACATGCTGTCAAGAGCACCAGTATAATTTTACCTAACATATTGTTACGACTCTTCTCAGCCGTCGATGTTTGCGTGCAAGGATTCTGAGAAAACAATGTGGGTTCGTTCTGGATACTGCTTAGTACTATAGATACTATAGTACTATAGATTTATTACCAGATATTTAAAAGGGATATTAATAACTATACATAGGAGATTGACTTGCCTTCATTGCCGGCCCAGGTAGGTTCCTCCTCGTCCTTCTTTGCCCCGTTTTCCACTCGTTAATCCACACAGTCTCGGAGCCCACTTCCTCGTAGGCAACTTGCCGCGTCTGTTGTCACCGCCGTTCTCCTTGCTGCAGGTCCCGTTGTCACCAGACAGACTTCTTCCCCCAGACTGCCATGTCTTCTCGGCGCATAAATCCCCGGCAGGCCGGCCGGCTTCCTTCACGACGACACCAGCTGGACTCTCTGTCTGCCGCCCCATCCTCTGGAAATTTGTCAATCCACACTTCCCTGGAGGGGCCCCTGCATACCTTCTTCTCTTGGCTTTCCCACTTATTCTTTTCTACTTCTTTGTTGCACCGCTTCAATATAATGAGTAAAAAGAACATCAAACAGCAGAACAAATTAGCAATAGTAAATTTAAAATACAAAATGATCTCTTTATAATTAATAGAAAGGGTTTTAAAAGAGCTCATGTACCACAAACACTAAGACACAATTTATTAAACAAAGTACATACAAAACATGGACATATTGGAACAACTCAAATGACTAAAATAATTTCTCCATACTATTATTGGCCACATATGACTAGGGATATTGCTATAATTACACAAAGCATTGTGAAACTTGCCAGATAAATAAATCTAGGGATAACAGAATTGTTTATGGACCACTACAACAGATGCCAATAGCTACACACCCCAATCATATTTTTTCTTTAGACACAATGGGGGGGCTTGCATAATTATGGTACAACTAGACACAGTATCCATATGATAGTAGATCATCACAGTAGATTCCTTTGGACCTTTCCTACAAAATCTGTATCCACTGATTCATATATAACTTTTTTGAAAATTTATTCCAAATTAACAAACCTGAAATATTAATAACTGACAAAAATGCAGCTCTTCTTAGCAAATAAACAATTTTTAGGAAAAAATAATGTTAAGCATCTACTCACCAGTGCCCATCACCCAGAAACAAATGCAAAAGTAGAATGATTAAATTTCACTATCATAAATAGGTTAAGATGTGAGAATAATCATAATTTAAAAATTCCTTGGACAAAATATATTCCTAATATTACTGAAAGTTATAATGATACAGTACATACCATAACAGGCTTTACACCTAGGTTCTTATACTATGGAATACAAGCACAGTATATAGAACATGACAAAGAAACACATAAACCAATAGAAAAGGCAAGAAAATTAGATATTGAAAGAACCATAAAATCCCATGAATATTTTTTGATGATATTTTTACCCATTTTTAAAGAATATCAGGTATTAGTAAAAACCTTTATTTATCCAAACACTGGAAAATTAACACAAAGATATATAGGCCCATTTAGAATTTTAAAACAACCTTCTCCAGTCACATATGAAATAAATAAACCCAATTTACCCCAAAGAAAACAAACAGAAATTATACACTCTAATAAACTTAAATTATTTTACGCAAAATCAGATTTTTTACTTCAAAATAGCACTAATATAGAAAATGACTTAATAGTAAACTAAAATTCTAGCACAAAGTTAATAGATATTGATGATAAACCATGTTTTTTACAGGGAGGCCATATTTTGGATATGGACAATGAAGAACAAATATCAACCCCAATTCTTTTGCCTTCACACATAACTTAATGTCACTTCAAATATCTCTCTATTATCATTTAATTACTCAACCATTATTTTAAAATACTTTTTTTATATATTATTTCACATACATTTAAATATTTATATTTTAGGAAAAACTCATTTTAAATTATATTTGTGTAAAAATAATCATTTCTACTGCCATTTAATATTTTGAAATACAACAAGCATAATGACATAATTACTCATATTTTAAATACCTTTTTTTGGCTTCATAAAATTTTTTATAACAATCTATCATTAATATTTATTATATATAGTTTTATTTTAATTTCATAATTATATAAATTATTTATAAACAAACTTTCTTTTGTTTATTTTGAAAAAATATGGACATTGATTTTTATTGTTTAATTTGTAATTATTTCTATAGATATTTGATTTCGTTTAATTAAATATTTTTGTAATAGCCATTTATATTTTCAAATTTTAACTTTTTGAAAATATTTTTTTCAGAGGGGGGAATATTATATAATCTAAAATACAAATATATATATATATATTTTTTTAAACATATATTTCATTTTCATTCATTGACTGTTATATATTTTTTGACCATGGATTCGGAACATACCACTTTAATTATTATTGTTGTAAATATGTATAGTTAACCCTACCTTTTTTTTATTTGAAATCACGATAATAGAGAATTCATTCTATAAATTCTAAATTGCTGTGATAAATAATTTTATGTGTAATTTTACTTCAGGTAATTAAAAATAAAATCTACTTTGTAGAATAGTGTGAAATATATAAGTGATGTGAATATAAGAAAATGGAATTAAGAACAATAGACTGACGGTGTTTTGTAAACATATAATTAATCTTTAATAAAGTTAAATGTATGTGATAAATAAATAATAAAATAATAAATATGTAAGTTGTAGTTTATAAAAGATAAACAACACAACATATTTGGCGACGAGGATTAAAAAAAAAAAATAATAATTAAATAAGCGTAAAAGAAGATGGCAAATAATTTGACGTCTCCATTACCGTTGAACCTTTTTTTTTTAATGCTACAGATTTGTATTCCGAATACAAACATTGGATGAATTCATATTTAATTTATGAATTAGCAAGCGGTGTTTCAACAAAGAAAGATGACGTTAAAAGGGCAACACTTTTGCATTGCCTTGGACCACAGGTCCAAAGAATTTTCTTTAATTTGCCAGAAGAAAAAGATACGTTTGAAAAAGCAAAAGAAGCTTTAACTATATATTTCACACCACAAAGAATATTGTATCAGAACGATTTAAATTTAGGCAAAGAAAACAAAATACAGATGAAAATATTGATTCATATGTCATTGCCCTAAGAGAATTAGTCAAATCCTGTGAATTGGGAAATTTAGAAGAAGACATGATCAGAGATCAGATAATAGAAAAATGCTATAATAGGCAATTAAAAGAAAAGTTGTTGCAACAAAAAAGTATTTGAAAGATTTCAACAAGTTGGACTCAAACTAAACAAAAGTAAATGTAAATTTGCTCTAAATGAATTGGAAATATTAGGCCATATTGTTAGTAAAGATGGAGTTAGACCTGATCCAAAGAAAATAGAAAGTGTTCTAAGTTTTTCAAAACCTGAAAATGTAGATTCTCTAAAATCATTTTTAGGTACATGCGGATTTTTAAGAAAATTCATTCCAGACTTTTCAAAGTTAGCCGAACCACTTAATAATTTGACAAGAAAGGACATAAAATGGAAGTGGAGCAAGAAAGAAGAGGACTCATTCAGAAAATTGAAAGAAGCTCTTACAAAAAATACATGTTTAGCCTATTTTGACATGAATGCACCTACCGAAGTAATTGCTGATGCTAGTCCTGTAGGTTTAGGAGCTGTTTTACTACAAAGACAAAATGATGGAAGCAAAAAGTCAGTGGCCTATGCAAGTAGATCATTGACTAATGTTGAGAGAAGATACTCACAAATGGAGAAAGAAGCTCTTGGGTGTGTGTGGGCTGTTGAGCATTTCAATGACTATTTATGGGGAAATAAATTTGTACTTAAGACAGATCATAAACCATTGATTTATATGCTTAATCCCAAGAAGGCAACAGTCTTGCCACCAAAAATTGAAAGACTTAGTTGGAGACTTCAAACTTATGATTATGAAATAGAGTATCTTAAGGGCAAGCAAAATATTGCAGATATATTTTCAAGAAAATGTTCATTAAAAACCTTTAACAAATATTTCATGTGAAAATATTGTTGATGATTATGTAGAAAAAGTACTTTCCATATTTTCAGAAGAAATGAAGGCAATTTCCCTCAATGATATCAAGAAGCAAAGTGAAGCAGATCCATTTTTCAAATTTCTAACTAAAATAATTCAAACTGGAAATTGGCCATATCAAATTGATGATGATGAACTTAAAGGTTTGCACAAATTTAAGGAAGAACTTTCAGTTTATGATAACTCATTTTAAAAGGAAAGAGAATTGTTAATCGAACAGATCTTAGAAGAAATATTTTAGACTTAGCTCATGAAACTCATCAAGGGATTGCTTGAACTAAACAAATTTTAAGAGAAAAATACTATTGGCCCAATATGGACAAAGATATAGAAAGACGTATAAAGAATTGTTACATTTGTGAAGTCAATCAACCTTTAAGGCATGACCAACCTTTAACAACCATACCAATACCTCCTAGACCATGGTATAAAGTAGGAGTAGACTTAGTTGGACCAATTGATTCCAAATATATTTTGACACTTATTGATTATTATTCATCCTTCCCGGAAGCGATTATAATACATGATATTTCTTCGAAAACTATAATTTCAAAATTGAAAGAAATTTTTGCAAGATATGGATTTCCCATTGAAATAGTTTCAGATAATGGTCTTCAATTTGTAAGCAAAGATACTGAGCAATTTTTTATGAAATCAGGTATAAAACATATAAGAGTGTCACCATATTATCCTAAAAGCAATGGAAAAATTGAACGTTTCCACAGATATTTAAAAAAGCAACTTATTTCAGTAAAATTGCAAGGAAAGGATTGAAAAGAAGAACTTCAATGTGTTCTAATGGCATACAGGTCGACTCCACACCCTTCTACTGGGAAAACACCAGCATTATTGCTTTTTTCCAGGGAAATTAGAGATAAGCTCAATGATATAAATGACAATGATTCTCTTATGGATAAAGAAGTGATGGAGCATAATCAAGCCTATAAATAAAGAATGAAGAAATATGCTGATAGCAAGAATAAGGCCTTGCCTCATGACTTCAAGAAAGGTAATATTGTTTATGTCGCAAACACTGAAATGAAAAGCAAGTTGACACCAAATTATGACAACCAAAGATTTATCATTCTAGAGACTATATCTCCAAATTCATTCAAGTTAGTCAATACTGAGAGAGGTAGCTTTATCATTAGGAATGCAAAGCATTTAAGACATGCCAATGTCTTACAAGATTTTAACAAAGGAATTGATTTGAATACCACTTTGATTAAGACTCCAGAAATTAGAATTGAACTTCCTAGTACTTCAAGGTATCTACCAGAACAAGAAGCAACCTTAGAAGATATTGTACCAGAAGAGCAGATTGCTATATCTGATATGGACTGTTTATACCCAAATGAATCACCTAATGAGAATGAAAACAAGACTGTCATCACTAGAAGTGGAAGACAAATACATGTTCCTTCTAGATTTAAGGACATGATTAGATACTAACTAAACAAGGGAGGAATATGTAGAATAGTGTGAAATATATAAGTGATGTGAATATAAGAAAATGGAATTAAGAACAATAGAGTGACGGTGTTTTGTAAACATATAATTAATATTTACTAAAGTTAAATGTGTGTGATAAATAAATAATAAAATAATAAATATATAAGTTGTAGTTTATAAAAGATAAACAACACAACATACTTGAAAGGTAAATAATTATCTTTATTTTTCCACGTCTGCACCTCTTTTCAACAACAAAACACAAAAAGAAATTCTAACACAACATATCTATATATATGCCATAATTTGTATAATTAGTACCCAAGAGATATAATTTAATTTCTCCATAATTAATATGTTAAAATGTGAATACAAATTCACCCAAATATAAAACTGTACAAAATAAACGTGGTAGTCAGCGCGCGCGGGCGAAGGCCACGCCTCCTCCGCGTGCGCGCCCACTCACGAGTGTGGAACAAGTTATTTTTTGACGTATACATGAACAACGATAGCGCCTTCCATTCGACAACGACGGATACGACAAGTAAGAGTCAACAGAAAGAAGAACTTCAAGAGAATGGGCAAGGCAATGAGATAAGCAGACCAGAAAGAGGCCGAGGTAGCTCAAGATAATAAGTCGTTGATATACGCACTAACGGCGATGATGAGAAGGCTAGGGCGGGACGCGCCCACCGCCGCAGCCAGATTTGACGGTTCAAGTTCCGCGCAATCGTTCTTAAGAGAGATGGAGAGGTCTCCGGAATTCCAAAGCAGCAGCTGTGACCAACAAGGCCGCATGGTAGTGGCAGCACTAGAGGGAGAGCCCCGGAGGACACTCCAATCAATGGACTATTTCCACGAACCCTACTGGAGGATCAAACGGGTCCTTGAGGATCTGTTGTACCCCCCACCCGAGACTCCGACACACCAAGAGTTCTATCAACTACGTTGCGGGCCTCAAGACTTACATGAATACTATATACAGAAGGTACGCATGGGTACGCAGCTCAACATCGACCGCAAGGAAATGGTCAATGCTCTCACTCAAGGAATGCCCTCCTACACTCGAAATCTCCTAATGATTGCAACACCCAGCAGCCCGTCGGAATGGCTCATTCTGGCCAGGAGAATCTATGGAATCGGCGGAGACCCGAGTCGTCGCGGCATTTTCTCTCCCACAGAACGCCTATCTCCGAGACAATGCGGTAGACAAACAAACAATCCGTTAAGGCGCATATCCGAAGATGTGTCTTATACCCAAAAGCGACCATCCCTCCACCCCCCTACACCATGCAAGCACTACCAAGGGCCCCACTGGGACAATCAGTGCCCACAACGGTCCACCTTGCCTGGACAGCGTGCCGATCATCCTCGTCTATCGACACCGCCGCGGTATTTTCGAGACCCAAGAGACAGCGCTACCAAGTAACCAGAAGTACAACCCACACGCCATTAATGGCGCAAGTACCCTGACTCTTAAGTTGCTACTAGCCAACCATTTATGTTAATTTCTAATAGATACTGGCGCTAACATTAATATTATTTATTTAAAGCAATTCAAAACATTAGGAACTAAAATGATACCTTTGAATAATGATAAAATATACCTTTAAATAATAATTGTCTCATAATATTCAACCTGCGGGATTTGCATTTATTTTGGTTAATGTAGGATCCATTAAGGAACATTTGTTATTTTATATAATAGGTCAAGATCTACCATTTGCCATTTTTTCTTTAAATTCATTGGGGATATCTCGATTAACTATTGATTTTTTTTTCAAAAAGAATATATCAGGATAATATCATGTAGGCACAGTCACAATATTGTTTTAAAGATTATTTTACGCCATCAATAAAAAACTTTACAATTCAACCCGACCCTAATAACCATACCATGCCCCACACTACTCGATCTTTTCCTCATGACAACCTCAATTGTACCACAAATGTAGAAAATTATATGGTTGCAAAACCTCATCTAATAAATGAATGTAAAGATCTTATCAGAGAAACTAGCCGAGTGACCCGGGCAACGCCCCGGGTTTACTCGAAGGGCCCGCAGGTGAGAAACTATAGGCATTGGTTCCTATGCCTAAAAAAATATTTAAAATGAAAAAAGAAGAAAAATATTAACAAATCAGAAAATAAAATTGCAAACAACACATCTACACTACTTAAAGAACATGAGAGCACATGCACTGTGTCACCATACGTGTACCATTTGCAAAGACCCTGCTTAGGATTAAAATTTCTACTACATTTCTAGTTTTATATATACAATATAACCTCGATAATTCGACCATGTTTTGTTGTCCTGACCTACAGCCTATCATATAACAAACTGTAATTCAACACTATCGATAATTCGACCATTTTAAATTTCAACAATTGATTGTTGCTTAAATATAACCTCACTGCTAAAAAAGTATTACAGAGAAAACGGCTGACATTGTAAATGTACAAAATGTATGTATAGAGCAGGGGAATAATAAATAAAGACCAAAATTAAATTAATTGATAATAAATAGATTATTGCCAAAAAAAAATACAAAAAATATTTTCTTCTCCTTTCTTATCTTCACTCAATCATATTAGAGTGTCAAGCTTGTAAAGCTTGAAATTAACAACCATCATGATTGGGTGAAGTAGAATGCGTCTGCCTTTGTCATCAAGACTGGGAGCACTACTCAGTGGCAGGCCACTGACTTAGCTCCAAAAGAAATGCCGCCTCTGACATGAGGAACAGACTCATGTGCAGCCGCTCCTAACATGGAGTACAAACGGTGCTCATCCTGTATCCCTGGATTAGGAGCCCTTACAAGGTACTATCAGCCGGGCCAGCTGAGCCCAGGTTTTTTTAGTGAGCTTGTTACTGCTCCCCCTCCTCCTTTTTCATCCTGGCTTGGGACCGGCAAAGGCGGAGTTTTTTTTCTTTCAGGTGAGAAACTTTAGGCATTGGTGAAAAGTGTAAATATATATTTTGGAAATGAAAAAAAAAGGATAAAATAAATCAGAATATAAATTTACAAACTATATTTCAGAGGAGACGATTTATAATAGGAATTCATTTAAATGACCTCATTAAAAACTACATTTTATATATACTTGTGTCCAACTTTACATGTAAGCTATCCAAAGTTCGCACACTTGAAAAAGTCACATAAAGTCGTCTGTGCGTACACACAGGCTCTTGTAGCAAAGGTTTGGCCTTGAGGCCTCTTTATAGTCATAGCAAAAGCCAACCTTAGTGAAACATAAAGCCTCTCTAGAATGAAGCGAAAGTTGGTATCCGAAGCAAATTGCAAACAACACAACTATATTGCAGATATGACAACATATTAAAGGAATGAATTCATTTAAAAGACCTCATTAAAAACAACAATTCTATATTTTTATATATACAATATAATCTAATTAATTCAACACACGATAATTCGACCATTTTTGATGTCTCGACCCCTACGGCCTATCATATGACAAACTAATTCGACACTTTCGATAATTCAACTATTTTGAAATTCAAATTTCAACAGTTGATATTTGTCTAAAACCCCTATTATTAACAACATATTAGACTGCAGAGTGCAAAAATGTAGAAAATTGTATGTATATAATTGTATGCATATATTTGTATGTATATAATTGAATGCATATATTTGTATGTATATAATTGTATGCAAATATTTGTATGTATAGATCAATGAGTAAAATATTTTTTTTTTTGCTTATCCCTAGTACACGAGGTACAGGCCTTGATAATCATGGTGGGTAGAGTAGGCGACTGCTTTTACTGTAAGTACACCACATTTCTAAACATGTGAAAAGCAGTTCGACTTTGCATTTACAAATGTGCCAGAGCCCCGTAGGATTACTTGCGCTTGCTGGTGGGGTTGGACTTTTGCAAGAATCGGAAGCCATTGGAGCATTTTTTTTATTTTTTCAGAAAAAAGTGCCCAATGTGGGAATCGAACCCGGGTCGTAGCGGTCGAAAACCAACGGCTTAGACCATCCTTCCACCAACCCCCAGTAAAATAAGTAAATAAAAGAAGACCAAAAATAATTGATAATAGTTTATTGAATAACAAATAAAATCTTTCAGGTGAAAAATTATAGGCATTGGTAAAAAAGTAAACAAGAGAATAAGCAATTGGGGTTTTGTTCCTGCGGCGAGTCATATTAGCACGCCTAGCGGTTAGGGGAGTGAGTCTTCCACGGCCTTTTCGAGGCATGACAGAAGACGCTTAAAAAAAAGGTAAAATAAGAACCAAGCAGAGGAAAACTATAAAACTGAATGCCAGGACAGGCATAAAAAGAAAATTCCAAGCATGTGAGGAAACAATTGATGAAAAAAAAAAGGATTCCAAAAAAATACTGCAAAAAAGAAACCAGACACAAAAAGCAACAATTGATTACACAAATACAGCATCAGCCTATTTATGAGAAGAAAAAAAATGACAGACACAAAAATGGAGCTAAATTCAAATGAAAAACTATAACAGATCAAGTAATCAAATCAGGCATTATGAAAGATACTGCAAAAAAGAAAATCAGACACAAAATGGAGCTAAATTCAAATGAAAACTATAACAGATCAAGTAATCAAATCAGGCATTATGAAAGATACTGCAAAAAAGTAAATCAGACACAAAAATGGAGCTAAATTCAAATGAAAACTATTACAGATCAAGTAACCAAATCAGGCATTATGAAAGATACTGCAAAAAAGTAAATCAGACACAAAAATGGAGCTAAATTCAAATGAAAAACTATAACAAATTAATACAAGAAAATAAGACCTAATCCAAATAATTTAATAGTGTGTGATGTTTTGGCAACAGCAATGTCACCATCATCAGACAAAAGAATAAATGAGATTTTATTCTTTAGTTCATTTATTTTTTTGTCTGATGCTGTTGCTGAAACGTCACACACTATTAAATTATTTGGATTAGGTCTTATTAATGAGAAAAAAAAGATGCCAAAGACAGATGAAAAGATGCCAAAAAAGATAACCAGATGCAAAAATTGTGCTAAATTCAAATGAAAAACTATAACAAACACTTACAAAATATAATTATTATAGAATAAAAGTAATAATTCAATCTACAATTCGAAAAATAATATAACCTCAGCCTATTTATGAGAAAAAAAAAATGTTGCCAAAGACATTAGGAAAGATACTGCAAATAGAAAACATACACAAAAATTGAACTATATTTAAATGAAAAACTATAACAAAGTACTTACAAATTATAATTATAACCAAATGAATCAGAAATACGAAATATATATTATAAATTAGTAAAAGGTAATAAGACAAAAGAACGCATTTCAAAACAAAGGAATTGATGATGATAAATGCAAAAAATCTACAATTGTAAAATAGATTAAATTAAAAAATAAAAATAACTGTTAACATTAGGAAAATAAAAACAGAACTAACATACGAAGAAAAAAATAACGAAAATTTTGGTATATAGATCGTTATGTGTAGTTCAGAATCTTCGGAGGAGATAGCTTAGGACTTTACAATGGAAAACTCTGTTACGGTATTATCTATATAGAATATTGGTTTGTTTTCTATCGATAAGTTTTCAGTACCTGTTTTAAATATAGACCCGGTTAAAATTATACCTAACAGTGATAAGATTATAACACTAAGACCATATATAATACCATATAGCGATTACCCTGAAATATCAAATAGAGAAAATGTTAGAAAATGAAATAATAGAACCATCGAATAGCCCATATGCCGCTCCCGTGACACTTGCTAGAAAAAAGGGATGGGCGAAACGTTTTTTGTAGATTTTAGAAGGCTTAATGTCTGTAGATAATTATCCCATACCACTAATAGAAACAGTACTAGACCAATCATCTAATTCCAAATACTTTTCCACCATATATATAACCTCCGCCTTCTGGAAAATTCCAATCCATCCCGAATCTAGGCCCCTACTTTCATTTGTAACCCACCTGGGGCAATACCATTTTAATAGACTTCCATTTGGTGTCAAATTAAGTCCATAAATTTTCGAAAGGCAGTTAAATCAATTGACACAGAAACACAAATCAAAATTGACTAATTATTATTTTGATGACTTCATAATCCATTCTAACAGTTTAGAGGAACACTTAAGACACCTATAGGATTTTTTTTCACTTTTCTAAATTAGAAAATATAAAATTAAATCTTAAAAAATGTCAGTTTTTCAATACATCTATTGACTACCTGGGATATAAGATTAGTTTAGGTACTTGCACTCCACATGTTAGGAATATAGATGTAATTAATGCCATAAAACCCCCTTCTATCATAAAAACCTTGCAATCATTCCTAGGTGCCATTAATGTTTACCACAAATTCATTACAGATTATGCGCGCATTAGAAATCCTCTAAATCAACTTTTGAAAAAGAAGGTTAAATGGGAAAGGACGTCAGACTGTCAAAAGACGTTTGACAAACTCAAACAACTAATTTCATCAGGCCCCATTCTCCATCTTTATAAATCCGATTTGCCCTGTCAAGTGTATTCTGATGAATCTTTGCAAGGGATAGGAGGAGTACTGAAACAGCTCCATCTCTCTCTCTCTCTCCAGATGGAAACTCATATCCAGTACAATATTATAGCCGCACTCTGCGTAAATACGAGCGCAATTATACCATCACCGAATTAGAGTGTCTGGCCATAATTGAAACAGTAGATCGTTTCAAGGTCTATCTGGCGGGAAATGGTTTTACTATTTTCACCGATCATTGCGCCTTACAGTGGCTGAAAAACATCAAAAATCCGACAGGAAGACTCTTTCGATGGAGTTTGAGATTGTCAGTCTACGACTATCAGGTGAAGTACATCAAAGGCACCAAACAACTAGAGGCTGACCTTTTATCCCGAAATCCGTTTTGTGGTCTTCTTGACGCCACGCAATTAAAAATGTACCAAAGCGAGCTTCGGGATAATTCCAAGTACGTTCACCAAACCTCAGGTCTGACTACCGTCACCAGACGTGGTGTGAGCAAAATAGTCGTTCCACCATCCTTACGACCCACCATACTTAGAGAAGCCCACCAGAAATTCAACCATCCAGGAATTTCTCAATTAACTAGGATCATCTCCGCCCAATACATTTGGAGCGGAATGTCGATAGACATTCGTGCCTTCGTTAAGAATTGTAACATCTGTCAAATGAGCAAAACCCCAAAAGGACCGAAGTATGGAGAGTTGGGCGAATTGCCAGAATCCCCACTGCCATTCGATCTGGTCTCTATGGACACTATAGCCGGGTTTGCTAGATGTGGAAGTGCAAAAAAATGACCTGCATGTAGTAGTAGACCACGCGAATCGATTCGCATGGACATTTCCATCTCGTTCCACCAGTATGACCACATATATTCAAGTAATAAAAAGGGTGCTACAAAGTGGTTGTACGTGGCGTCTTCTCACAGATAGAGCCCCTGCCTTTACATCACAGTGGTTTAGGAGATTTCTAATCTCCCATAACATCCAACCAATGCTCACTACCAGCAACCATCCACAAGCAAACGGTTTATCCGAACGTTTGAACGCAACACTGACCGGAAAACTTAGGCTCCTCCATCTTCAACATCCTTAAAGCTAGTTGGACTATGCTCCAATCCAAAGTAGTTAAGGCATACAACGATACCCCTCATTCCGTCACGGGATTTCCCCCATCATACCTCATGAACGGCTACCTGCCGAAAGAACTGTCACAACATCTAGATCCTTATCCATCGGTCACTGAATCTAGACGCCTAGCGTTACAGAGAACGAAAGAACGTCATAAGCAAGATAAGATCAGATTTGATAAAAATCACAGGTTCCCCGACTTTGAGGTAGGCGATCTAGTCCTTACCAAAATTTACCAACACCCCAATACGGGCAAATAGTGTCTTACTTCAGTGGATCATATGAGATAATTGAGGTGATATTCCCCTATACAGTTAGAATCAATAGACCTAATCAAGCTCAAAACTTAGACACGGAAATCATCCACGTAAACAAATTGAAGCACTATTCCGAAGACACTAAGTACATCTTCACAACTCACTCGACGAACAACAACAGCGCGCCAAAATTACATTTTATTTAACATCATTTTCCACCTGAAATATTTCATGATGATTATAAAAATTATCCATTTACATTAAGTAACCCATTTAATCACATGAACCCCGATATTTTCTTAGATAATGACGAACCAACATTAAAAGCCAGATATATTTCTACTCCTGACACCATCCCAAAGATTGATATCCAAATAGAACCTTCCCCGACAACGAAGATAATGCTCCCATCCTCACCAGCACGTAATCATACTCCGCAAATTGGCCCTCAATTAAGTGCTCTCCTTAGTAACTGTGAAAATTCGAAATTGTGATTAGGTCAGTTAAACAAAAATACGTTAGTATCCGTTGCCCCTAGTTAAATATTTAAATAGGATTACACAATTCCCAATATTTTTTCTATCCCTCCTTACAATGGCGTGTATTAACCCAAACGTCTTCAAGACGATTATACATTTGTTGATTTATTTATTGCCGTCGTCCCGATTAAGACAAATTCAATCAATCTTGATTCATTGTCTTGAAGAGCTTTCGGTGGTCCTTTGGAACACCTTCAAGGACTTCATTAATCACTCAGAAAAGGATGGTGACCACAAAATTAATATTGATGACCCCTCATAAGAATCTATCGTCAGATAATCCCTATATAGAATGACGGAAATCTATTTTGAATTAGAATAATACCACCTGCGTTGCCCATTGAACACCCCGAACTGATAGTTTTTTTCAAATTCATTTCTTTTTAAAGTGTCAGCATGATTACTGATAGTCACAGACCCGTCTTGAAACAATTCGTTCAGGATGTACGTCACAGAATTCAGTACGTTGCCCTCTGACCTCTTGCAATAAACTATTATGTTCATACACCAATATCAAGAGATTCTTCTTGTGCTACTTCATTGGCTTGACAACTGTCCCCTTTTATCTCCATCCCAAACGAGAAACCTTCCGGGAACTCCAATGGCCCAATTTGGATCATCCTACCGAATTGTTCGCCACGACCAAGTCTTCATTCCTCAAATGCACCCTACCAGATTCCACCATTCATTCCTTTTCATCCCTGAGCACCTTTTCAACACCCCTTTTCTTACGTTTCTTATAAAAAGTACGGTACAGAGGAGGATGCTAAGCCCATCATCAATCCACTAACACTTCAGCGCAGGAGATCTTCTCACGCACAGAACACCCTCACAAACAGATACACAGTCGTAGCCACATCACACAGGTTCGTATCCTGCTACATTTAAAACATTTAAAACTATATTATCTTATGTATTATATATCATGTTTAATGTTGTTTTCATCTATACTTGTATATATATTTAGTATAATAACACACAAATTTTTCAATTTGTACATAGTATCAGTAATCAATTTATAAAATTGCCTCCAAGTTTCAACTAAATAATTTTAAAATCATTTTAAATGTATTTATTCCACACAGGTTCCATCTGTCATAATTTGTATAATAGAAACCCAAGAGATGCAATTTATTTTCGCCATAATTAATATGTTAAAATGTAAATACAAGTTATTTTTTGACGCATACATGCACAACGGTCGTCACCTTCCATTCGACCACGACGGATATGACATATATATTGTGACGAAGAAGTATTTTATTATTTAATTTAATATTATTCAATGAAAATATATTCAACAGATTAAAAAAATAAATATTAATCTGTATTTGTGAAATCATCTTTAAGATATTTCTTTGCTTGCTTGCTTAAGATTCTCTAGCTGTAGATAGTTTTGGGCTGACTTGTTAATAATTGTCGACTAGTCGCTGTGACGTCATCAATAAATACTTTTACATCTTAGGATATTTCAAGGCTTGATTTCTACGCTACAACTGGTGGAGAGACTGGACCGATACCCATTAAGAAATAAAAGAAAAATTGATTCTGTTGAACCAGAAGAAACTTCTATGAATGTAAAGAAGGAAGGTACTCAGGTAAGCAACTACGTTGTTCAACATCTGCCAAGGAACCCTTCCATTTTTTCCGGGGAGGATGGTGAAGATCTCCAAAAATGGTTAAAAGGGTATGCACGTGTGGCAAAGTACAACCATTGGGACGAAACCCTTTGTCTTACTAAAGTTTATTTTTATCTGTCTGGAACTGCTCTCAAATGGTTTGAAAACAACGAAGAAAGCATACAGACTTGGAAGGAATTCACTTCTCAATTAGAGAATGTGTTCGGAAAAAAAGAAAATTCAAAATTGCAAGCGGAGAAGAAACTTAAAACACGGGCACAATTAAAAGGTGAAAATACCGAATGTTACATCCAGGATCTCCTGTGCTTGTGCAAAGAGGTTGATCCTCAAATGAGGGAGGAAGATAAAATCTCCCACCTCATGAAGGGGATAGCTGAGGAGCTTTATGAAGCACTCCTACCGAGGGATGTACAGAGCACCGAGCAATTCATTGCAGAATGTCGCCGTGTCGAAGCGCTCCGTTGTAGGCGAGTTACCCCAACCAGGTACGAGCGCCTACCAAATGTAGCCTCTCTCTGTGACCAGGATGACGGAGAAGATCTGTCATCTATGATTAGGCAAATTGTTCGTGAGGAGGTACAGCGAGCATCAGGCTCTCCTCGGGAGGACCCAAAAAATGCTACAATCGAATAAATTGTAAAGAAGGAGATTGGAAGAACCCTGGCGCCAATCTCAAAGTCTAGGAGAAGTCCCCCTCAAAAGGAAAGACCCCGACAGTTTTTAAATACTAGATATGAGGCCGAAACGATAAGACCGCACCCTGAACCTAGATACCCAAAACAAGGAGGAAGACGCGACACCAATGATTGGCGTACAACTGAGAGAAGGCCAATCTGTTTCTACTGCGGACGCCCAGGCCACGTCGTGCGCTACTGCCGTGACAGGAGGAGAGAATATGAAGAAGGACAAAATTGGTATTACAAACATAGAGATAGGCTAGAGCCTAGAACATTCTATAATTCTCGGAGCAGCCAAGAGCCCAACGACGACCTGCCAAGAGAAAATAGACGCCGCTACCGAAGCCCCTCTCCTTACACTGGCCGAAAAGGACAATATTCGTCTCCTGATAGAAGAGCCAGCCAGTCGCCTCGCCGTTCCCGTCAGGAAAACTAGAAGATGCGTCCTATTTTGGAGGTAAGGCCGCAAAGTTATAAAATCCTCCCTTGCCGACCACAGTAGAAATGAGAAAAAGCTACCTTGACGTAAACATAGACCTACCAAGTCCTCATGAAGAAGATATCTCAACTGAAAGAAGACATCCACCGCAGTCACCTAAAAATATCCCTGGCCATAGTACTAGTTCTTAAGACTGACGACGTAAGTGTCCCGCTGAGCATCGGGTCGATGCTCTCTATAGGAGGAGGCTATGTGACGAAGAAATATTTTATTATTTAATTTAATATTATTCAATGAAAATATATTCAACAGATTAAAAAAATAAATATTAATCTGTATTTGTGAAATCATCTTTAAGATATTTCTTTGCTTGCTTGCTTAAGATTCTCTAGCTGTAGATAGTTTTGGGCTGACTTGTTAATAATTGTCGACTAGTCGCTGTGACGTCATCAATAAATACTTTTACATCTTAGGATATTTCAAGGCTTGATTTCTACGCTACAATATATATATATATATATATATATTCTCAACTATAACTTGATATTATTACAAAAATTAATAAATATTTTCACATAATGCTTACCTGGATCTGTTAAAAAAAAAATATATTTTTTTTTTCAAACTATTTCAAGGGATTGCTTTCTCTTTATCAAATTATTACACAGCTTCTTCTTAATTTAATACACAGATTCTTCCTTATGGGAGCGGTAACCCAGAGCTTGCCAGTCTTGTTGCTACTGTGTGTGACATAGTTCTTACGAGCTTAGGTCATTTCCTGAGGGTCTTGAAAGTTGTTCCCAATAGCTTTAAGTTCTATTTATTCCCGCGTGAATAAGGCTTTATCTTCGTCGCGTCAAAACGGAATGTTTCTCCCTCTGGAGGAGGTCACTTGGCTAAGTTCCGGCGGCAATGTTGGTGGCGTCAAAATTGAGTCCATAACACCCATGGCCTCAAGGCCTGCTCAACGATGTTAAGCCTGTCCTCCAGCATCTCCACCAAAATGTAACATATAATTATTAGGAATTTGTCATAGAATGAGCTATTTACACTCACGGACAAAATTGTAGGAAGTGGAAAGTATTTGATATTGCCGGTTGTCTTTAGAAGACAGAGGCAATTTTGTTCACCAGCTTACTTATCTCGTGTATATCCAATAAGGTCACTGTGTGTATCATATATCTTTAAGAGTTATTGCCTGAATTCCGATATATATGCTGAAAGGTACAACTTGCTTAAAATTTGTCAATGAGAGTACTCTTCGATCAAATCAATTATAAATTATTAATACAATTTATCTCTCAATGAATATAACAAAATATCAAAATATTAATAAAATATTTGTATAATAATACTTATAATTTATAATTGTATGCAATTCTACTGCCCTCAAAGCTTATGTCCATAGTTCATCTAAAATACCCATTCCAAGAGTCTAGCATCAGTATCACTATAAAAGAACATTCGAAAAATGCAATATAACAGCGATATGGTAGATTAAGCTGGCGAAACCGCTGGGAGGGTTCACCACTGATGAGCCAGGCCCTCTCATTAATTTTTCAATTGCAGTAAGGCCAGTAGAATTACTTAATTTTCAAAAGAATCCTACGCGTCTATAATAGTTTCGAATTTTCATGCATGTATAATATCAAGTATTATATTAGAATATTAACAGTTAGCGCTATACTTTCTGAAACACAGCTTCTACTGTCCATACAGCGTTCAGTAGTTTTTTTTAAAACTCTAGTTCTGAATACATGTATTTTATATTCTAACATCAAGATTCTCAAGATAATCTTCACCGTGTTCACTTCTCTCTCGACCCTATATAAAAAATAATATGCTAAATAATATTTAGAACTCATTTTCAAAACAAAAAGGTTTTCTACTGTCCATTCTACAACTAAAATCACACACACACTCATTTTATTCAAAACTACCTGAAAATAAATGAATGCTATTAGGTAATGTGATATTACATAGATATATATGTTATAAGAGAAAATAGCTAATTAATTTTATTCAAAATATATGAAAATAATTATTTGGAATTAATACACGCCCTTTTTATCTAATCCAAATAGCTTTTAATGTTCAGCCATTTAAAAATAAATGTAGTGTGTCACGTAATAGCAATACAAATAACTAATTAAAAAATCCTTTTCAATTACCTACATAATGAAGGGAATGTGTTTTCCATTAAAACATGTCATTACTCTCAATGTCGAAGTAGAAACAAGGTTACGTTATAGGAGATTGAAATTAGGAAGTATCTATCTCTATAGAGATTTCCTGATTTCTATACTCTATGTAATTATATTGTTACGACGCTTCTCAGTCGTCGATGTTTGCGTTCAAGGTTTCTAAGAAAACAATGTGGATTCTTTGTGGATACAGCTTAGTACGGTTTATTTATTATAAGAGCTTTAAAGAGTAAATAAGTAACTATATACAGTAGATGGACTTGCCTTCATTGTCCGCCACCAGAGGGATCCTCCTTGTCACCGTTTTCCCGGTCAGTCCATACGGCCACACACCCGGAGCCCACTTCCCGTATCCAACTTGTCACGTCTCTTGTCACCGCCGTTATCTATGCAACTGTCTGCTCCCCCCACATTGGAATGTCGTCCTGGCGCCTGTCCAAACACACGTGGGTCATCCTCCTGCCTCTCGAATATTTTGTCATACAGTGAGGAGAGAATTACCCATATTAGAATCTTCTTCCTGCCGAATGTGGTGGACGTTAATGTAGGTGGTTGTTCATCGAGTAATTGTGTACATGAAAATGGTTGGATATCAAGTTGTTGTGTCCAAGAAGGTGGTTGATCATGGAGTTGTTGTGTTCATGAAGGTGAGTGGTCATGATATTGTTGTATTCATGAAGGTAGCTGGTCATGATATAATTGTGTTCATGAAGGTGGTTGGTCATGGAGTTATTGTGTTCATACAGGTGGTTTTTTATATTATTTTTTCGCATATATATATTGTTCTGAAAATAGAGCAATCCCTACTTAAATCATTAGATAGTAAAAAGGCATATATTGAATTGAAAAAAAATATTTATTTACCAATATTTCGGTTGGCTGAACGCCACCCTTCATCGAGTGTATACACAAACTCAGCGCCATATAGTGTTATAATATCACAGTTGAAATAATTTTAAAAATACAAAGTAGGTGGGGGAAATTTGTGCATGAAAATAATTAGTATAAAAAATTACAATAAGAATATCTTAAAATATTAAGGGAAAAAATAATGAGGTCTATCCTATATTTTAAAATATTTGTAATAAGTACATAAAATAAAAACTATCAATAATTACATTAAGAGATAATTTCATAAAATCATATTTCTACTTATAGATAAATCGATCTCCATAAAAATTAAAAATATTTTTTTTTAAATACACACATTTTATTGTTAAACTTTTTCAAAAAGTTTTTTGTTTAAATAATTTTAAATTTATTTTCAAATGTCTTAATCAATTATTGATGGTTTATATTGTTTGTACTTATTACACATAATTTAAAATATAGGATAGATCTCATTATTTTTTCCTTTAATATTTCAAGATATTCTGATTGTAATTTTTTATAAAAATTTTTTTCATGCACAAATTTTCCCCACCTATATTGTATTTTTTAAATTATTTCAAATGTGATATTATAACAATATGCGGCGTAGAGTTTGGGTATACAAAAATATAATGCCTCGAAAAAAGGTTGGCGTTCAGCCAACCAAAATATTGGCAAATAAATCTTTTATTGAATCCAATATATGCCTTTTCACTATCTAATATATATATTGTAATTCAAACCAACAACCTCATATTGTATATAATATAACAAGATTTTCATGTATAAGAAACACATCTGTAAATAAATATACACATGATTGACATTTGTCATTACATCATCATATGTAATGCACTTTGTGCAAACTGAGGATAAATAAATAAAACTCTGTAATAGATTAAGAGTTGAGCTAGAGCTAAAATCGAGATGTAGACGTCCGAACGAGGCCTAGAAGATGTCAGGGCGTTGCCAGTGTACAATGATCTCTTCCGAAACACGCCCTTGTTGCATCCGCTGAAACCAAATACTTCCTCTCGGCAAATATATATAAGCCTCCAACAGGGCCAGAAAAAAATAGTCATTTCACCATCGGCGGAAGCCCTCGTCAGATGTCCCCAAGGTCCTTCTCATCGACCATGTAGACCAGTAAGATTCTTCTTAAATCTCCATATTGCTCCTAGCTCGACTTTTATCTGTTCACGGAATTTTCCTATTACAACTGTGTCTCTTCGTTTTTGTGTATGAACATTCCTAAGTCTTCCGCTCTGCCTCGACCACGACTGCCTGTACTCTGTGAGAACTGTTAAAGGTCTTCCAAGGTGCAGAGTGGTATTGGGAAACTCTCCACACCCTTACAGTACTTCTCGGTAAACACAGTATAGTGAGAGTCGACAGGATCTCCCACACACCATAGCTCAAAACCACAGGATCGCACACCATAGATTAAGCCGACAGGATGACCACAACGAAGAAGATAAGAAGCCTGTCCAAATAGAAGCGAGAAAGAGCAAAGATGGAGGAACAAACCGGCCATTCCAACGATACAACCGAGCAATCTCTCCCCCAACAAGAAACGATATTTTAGGAGGAGGAAACGCCGCCCCAAGGGACCTCCCCAGGCCCGCTAACACACGCCAGGAGCAGGATGACCACCCCAACGACACAGCCGAAAACCCCGCAAGACATGGAAACCGAGGATCGGAGTGGCGCAAACCGTTGACAAGTTCTCCACCCTCGGCCTGACATCGAGACAATGTTCCAGGCGACATGCCAAGTCGCCACACAGAAGTTACAAGCTTCTACAAGCCCCCTACATGGAGCACCTTCCGCGACATCAGGAATTCAAACCAAGACCAAGTCTCCTGACTGAACAATCATCAAAACGGTGAGTTTTTAAAAACCTACATAACATTCTCCTCAAGCTCACAACGTGATTCGCAAATAAATTTTGCGTTTATTTTCACCTTAATCGTTTTAAATCCACTTTTCACCTTTTTATATCATTTTTTAAATCAATTTTTAAATCATCTACATTCTCATTTATCCATTTTTACTTTATTTTTAATCAAATTATAAATTTTAATTCATTACTTTCAATTTTACTTTTAAAAAATCACACATCACACATTTTATCAACTTACTAATTTTACATGTCTTTCCTAAATTTACCTAAAATGGCATTATCCAAATCTACAACTTAAAAAATATCAATATTTTTATATAAAAAAAAAAACTATTATATCATAATTCTAAACTTATTTTTGTTTTTGTGGTATTTTGGATAACAATAATTATGTTTAGATAAATTGTTGTGATATGCAAATAAGGTTTTGCATAGTGGTTATAAATATGTTTGTTTTACTATGTTAATTATTTTTATGTATATATATAAATATTTTCTTAATTTGTAAATAGTTAGTTCAGTTATATTAGTGTTTGTGAGGCAATAAAGGTTTTATCACTTAATGGATCTCGGTGACCTGGAGTAATCGTAAGAACATAGAGACACAACATTGGCGACGAGGATCAAGAACGTTATACGCAACAGTGAAATGAAGATCAAGTACTATTGAATGGAGCAAATACAAGTGAATGAAAGTGAGCGAACAATGATGAACATTGAGCAATTCAATCCTAACAACGGAAATTAACTCTCGGGTTATTTAGAGCGCTTTGAGTCCTATTGCATAGCGAATGATATAGTGAAGGTTAATAAAAAGAGGGCAACATTTTTCTCGTTATGTGGAAGAGAAACTTATAATATAATACGGAAGTTGACCTCTCCCAAGAATCCATTGGAGACAGAATGGGAGGAGGTGGTAACAAGGATTAAAAATACTTTGATCCAACGTCAAATATAATAGTGCAGCGTTTTAAATTCACGAAAAGGCTTCAAATGACAAATGAAACAATATCTGAATTTATAACAGCTCTAAATAAAATTGCCGAGAAGTGTGAATTCCCTGATTTGGAAGATAGGTTGCGTGAATCCCTAGTATGCGGAATTATATGGTAAGGGTACAGACTAGCGGTCGAGATATTAATATGCTCATTGACTCAGGAACAGGAAAAAATATTATTTCTGAGAAGACGTATATAGAAACTTGGGTGAAGTCAGAAAGGCCTAGAATAGAGAAGGATGCTACTTAGTTGGTGCAATGGAACAGACAGAGGTTATCCATTCTAGGTAAAATAAGGGCAGACGTAAAAGTGAACAAAAGAAATATCACAATGGAATTGCTTGTGGTCGAAGGTCCGGGCCCAAATCTGATTGGAAGGGAGGCGTTTGACCAGATTGGAATTGGTCTTGAATGGATAAATTATGGCGACAGTGTATGTCAAATCACTGAGGAATTTATGGATGTGTTTAAAGAGAAATTAGGACAATACAGAGGTCACAACCAATCCATATAAAGATCAAAACTCTAGGGAAACCCACATTTCTAAGGGCTAGAACATTGCCATACGCAATTAGACCTAAGGTTGAAGAGGCTTTGAGGAAGATGGAGGAATAAGGAATATTGACTCCTGTTGAATTTACAAGGTTTGCTACCCCAATTGTCCCAGTACTGAAAAGGGATGGTTCAATAAGAATATGTGGAGATTATCGGAGTACTGTTAACACCATCGTGGAGACAGATACTTTCCCAGTTCCGGCGGCGGCCGACTTGCAAGTCAATTTGGCAGGAGGAAAGGTATTCTCAAAGTTGGACCTTAAAGATGCATATCAGCAGCTGGTGGTGGATGAGGAGACAGCAGAGCTATTGGCTATTAACACGCACAAGGGATTGTTTAAGGTAAACCGTTTGCCTTTTGGTGTTTCCTGTGCGCCAGGAATATTCCAGCGACGAATGAAAAGTTTAATAGCCAAAATTCCAGGAGTAGTCGTTTACCTGGATGACATTCTGGTAACAGGGAAAGATGAAATGGAACATGACCTCCGATTGAGAGAAGTATGGAAGAGTATTCAAAGAATGGGATTGACTCTTAAGAAGGAGAAGTGCGAATTTAAAAAATCTTCGTTATTTTTTCTTGGGTGCCGAATAGATACGGAAGGCATACACCCTACTGAAGAGAAATGTGAGGCAATTAAGAATTTTCCGAAACCCGAAAACAAAAAAGAGTTACAGAGTTTCCTTGGACTATTGGATTTTTATAGCAGATTTTTAAAAGACCGAACCACTGTACTTGAACCACTGCATAGACTACTAAACAAAAGAAATTGTTGGAAATGGAAAGAAGTGAAGGATAGAGCATTCAGGGAGGCAAAGAATTTGATTCAATCCGATTTAGTGCTAACACCCTATGATGCCAGAAAACCCCTGGTCTTGGCTTGTGATGCATCACCCTTTGGAGTAGGAGCAGTGCTTTCGCACGTGGAGGAAGGAATGGAGAGACCCATTGCGTTTGCTTCGAGAACTATATCTCAGACGGAAAGAAGGTATGCACAAATATATAAGGAAGTCCTGGCCATAATATTTGGCATCTCAAAATTCTACAAATATTTGTATGGCCGTGACTTCAAGATAATCACTGACCATAAGCCTCTACTGGGAATCTTTAATCCGAATAAACCTATCCCTCAAATGCTTTCCCCGAGGATGATGAGGTGAGTCTTACATTGGCATCGTACTCCTATCAGATTGAACATAGACCTGGGAGAATGAACGCGAATGCGGATGCGTTGAGTAGAGCACCCCACAAAAAACAAGTAAAGAAACACTGGAACCAGTTGACGTTTTTCTTATGGAAACTAATGAAGAGTCACCATTAGAGGCGAAGGAAGTGGCAAAATTAACGCAGGAAGACTCAGTTCTGGGGATATTTGTGAAATGGACTCGAATAGGATGGCCAGCTCACTGTCCAGCAGAAAAATTTAGGCCATACTTCAATAGGAGAAATGAATTATCCCTACATAGAGAGTGTCTCCTGTGAGCAAATAGGGTAGTAATACCACCCGTTCTACAGAGGAGAACAATGGAACAGCTTCATGAAACTCACACTGAAATTGTACAAATGAAGGCAATTGCAAGGAGCCATGTGTGGTGGCCAGGAATGGATAAGGCTATAGAGAATAGGGTCGAAAGATGCGAAAATTGTCAACTGGTGCGAAATAATCCTAAACCGAGCCCAGTTCACCCTTGGACGGCACCAGTTAAACCGTGGTCACGTATTCATATAGACTATGCAGGTCTATTCCATGGGAGAACGTTTCTAATAGTTGTTGATTCAATGTCTAAGTGGCCGGAGGCCATCATCATGGATCACTGCACGGAAACAGCTACAGTGCGAGTATTAAGGAATCTGTTCGCTGTTCATGGTTTGCCCGACCAGGTTGTCTCGGGTAATGGTCGCATGTTTGTGGGTCATGTGTTCCAGGAATTTTTGATGATGAACGGATAAATGCATATAACATCGGCTCCCTACCACCCACAGACAAACGGACAGGCAGAAATAGTGGTACAAACACTCAAACAGCTAATAAGAAAGAATGGATGGGAGAACATATCGGTTACGCTGCCACGCGCTCTGTTTGCAATGCGGACTACACCTCATGGAACAACTGGACTAACACCAGCTGAGCTACTAATGGGTCGCAGACTGACCACAAGAATGAAACGGTTGCACCTTAAAGAAAGTGAAGATAGCGAAAATGGAAAAGAACACTTCCAAAATAGGTTCAAGTCCCAAGAGATTGTTTATGCACGTAAATATAATAGAAAGGGAAAGTGGGAACCGGGGAAGATAAAGACAGTACTTGGACCCAGGAACTATGAGATAATTATGGAAAACGGAGTGACAGCAAAAAGACACCAGGACCAATTGATGAGAAGAGTCAAGGAAGAAGTATCGGAGGATGTGGAGAAAAAGGAGGAGTGTAACACCGAAAGAAGGGGGGAACAAATGAATGACCCAAATGAATCACAGGAAAGGCTGGAGGAAACACCTGGGCCAAGTAGACCAATAAGAAACCGGAGACTCCCCGAATACTTAAAAGATTGTGTAACAAATTGGGGGTTAGCAGATGTGGTATTTTGGATAACAATAGGTATGTTTAGGTTAAATTGTTGTGATATGCAAATAAGGTTTTGCATAGTGGTTATAAATATGTTTGTTCTACTATGTTAATTATTTTTATGTATATATATATATATATATATATATGGTAATTTAAAACAACAACCTCATATTGTGTAGATAACTTATAACAAGATTGTCATGTTGTATATAGAGACACATCTATAAATAATTATGCGCATGATTAATCTGTGTCATTGCATCACCTATGTAATGTAATTTGTACAAAGTGGATAAATAAATAAAATCTGTAATAGATTTAATAGTTGAGCTAAAGCAGAGATCGAGCATAGAATTGCCAAAACAACAGAGTCTAAAGATGGGAGTCATAAATCAGGTAGATTCACAGTTCCCACGACAGGCCACCCACACTGTCACATGTGGTGGAATGCAGAGACCCCTCTCACACCTGGACAGGTAAAGGCGCCCTTTTTCAAACGCCCCTGTCACATAAGGTCACCCCGTCTTTAACCTATAAATCATCACCTTACAGTGGCTTGACAGCTCAGTACAGTTCAGTCAGTTTATTTTAGTTCACCCTTAGCGTCAGCTCACGTCGGTCGTACCTTATGTCGATCTCAACTATCATGTAGACGAGTAAGAAACTTCTATGTCTCCATCTTTCGCTCCTGGCTCAACTTTTATCTGTTACGGAACTTTCTTAGTGCAACTGTGTCTTCGTTTTTTGTGTGGATATCCCCGAGTTTTTCCACTCTGCCTCGACCACGACTGCCTGTATTTTGTGAGAACTTTTAAAGGTCTTCCAAGGTGCAGAGAGGTACTGGAAAACTCTACATCATGACTGTTCCTCTCGGTCAACACAGTACAACAAGAGCTACCAGGCCTTCAACTTTTATTTCAGTAGTCGACAGGATCTCTACAAAAGCTACTGGAATTCTCATCTCATCTCATTACATTAGTCGACAGGATGACTCATCACAGATAAGTCGACAGCAACTCATCATCACATTTAAGTCGACAGGATGACCGAAACGAAGGATGACACAACGAAGAGGTAAGAAGACTGTTCAGATAGGAAGCGAGAAAGAGCGAAGATGGAGGAACAAGCCCGACATTCCAACGAAACGTCCAAGCAATCTCTCCCCAAGATATTTACGGAAGAAACGCCGCCCCAACGGACTTCCGCATACCCGCTAACCGATCGCCAACGTCGGGAGCAAGCTGACCGCGCCAACGACAGCCGAACTTCCCGCAAGACATGGAAACCGAGCAGCGATGTACCCAAACCCTGTGACAAGTTCCACCTTCGACTTGACATCGTCGAGACAATGCTCAAGGCAACAAGCCCAATCAACTTCACAGAAGCTACAAGCGTCTACAAGCTCTACATGGAGCGTCTTCAACGTCAGCAGGAATACAAGCCAAGACCAAGTTTCCTGACTGAACTTTCACACAACTGTAAGTTTTTAAAAAAACCTACCTTAACTTTATCCTCAAGTTCACAACTTGATTCACCATTAATTTTGTATTTATATTTTGACTTTAAGCATTTTAAATTCAATTTTTATACCTTTTTTATACCATTTTTTAATTCAATTTTTAAAACTTTCACATTTTCACTGATCAAATTTACTTTAATTTTTAATCAGATTATAAATTTCAAGTTATTACTCTCAATTTTACTTAAAAAATAAAAAAAATAAAAATTTTCGCCCATCACGCTTTTTTATCAATTTACTAATCTTATATGTCTTTCCTAAATTTACCTAAAATGGCATTATCCAAAGCTACGACTTGAAAAAAAAAATGCATTATTATTATTTTTTAAAAAATCTCATTCATCATAATTCTCAACTTATTTTTGTTTTACTTATTAGTTATCTTTATATCAAAAGACCAATATCTTTATCAATTCTTAAAATTTGGTAATGTTCACCATTTTAAGTAAGCGCCCAATTCAAATTATTTGTAACTCTCACGACATTGCCCTTTTATAAGAATCATTTTAATTATCATAATCAACAATTTAAAAAGTATATTCAAATTTTAAATATAAATTAACATAGGTGAAACGCATTTTTTTTTAATTGCAAAAATCGGAATATACAATATCTTCAAAAACACCACTAGGGAAAACAACTATCTTTCCCAAAACAAGTTAGGAATAAAGATTCACTCCACTTCACCGCCAGTAGCTAATTTAAGTCACAGCCTTCCAAAACGATTACAATCGTTAATATTCGAGGATAAATACACTCCCTCGTCTTTTCCTTTTTACATGCATGATTGGTCATCAACACATTTCTTTCAAAAAACCTTACAACACCCTCGCATCACTATCTCAAATTGGCAACAATTTTTAGTGCGCGACTTAACACACAAATCCAAATTTCGAGTTACACAAGCGCCACTTAGCTCTATATCGTCGCCACAATAAAATAATTTCACATTAAGCGTGCCACATCCACTAACAGTCAAATATTATCGATGTGTTTCATACAACAACCACCCATGACTTTATTAAATTTGTTATTCATGGTGAAACAGGTTAGATTTTGTACCAAATTATGAATTCACGTGACACCTTTCCATTCAATTCACTTCACAAGTGTCACAAGGCAACACAACAAAATTTTTCTCACTTCTCAGGCCAAAGACGCCCTTCATGCCTGTGACACTTCTCACCTCAAAGCGTGTGTCCACGTCGAAAGTTATATCTTTCACTCACTTCTAGCCTGAAATCATCGTATAACAATCTTATTAAGTCTAAACAACTTCGAAAACAACAACTACAAACACCGAGAAAATCATATCTTTCAAATAGGCAAGAAATATGCCCAACTCAACAAAAGAAGAGAGAGAGAGAGAGAGAAAGTCAGTTTCAAGTGAATCTCAGGCCTGGAGAACCATCCCACATGTATGACCACCCCAAGAATGGAATTTCCGTGAAAAACAGGGAAGTGGACGCCCTTTTTGACGCCACTCCCTTGGTCACTACTATCTTTTGAGAATATCTTTGGACATGCCCTCTCTTCCCCCCTCAAGGCAGATCTTCTTGACCACTAGCTTCATGACGCCATTTTGAACACATGTGTCACACTACTCATTTAGATTTCCTCGAGAATCTCACAAATCTCACCAACGAGATATCACAACACAACATACTTTAAACATTTTACATGTTAATTGATAACACCAATTAAAACAATTTGGTTAAGTCTTATATAGACTTTTTAACGCGAAAGAGAAATCATTCTCTACATACCAGCATTGAGGACAAACGAAAAGATCATTTCACATATTCCCAGTTTCAGAGTCATAGAAACACCGATGTTACCAAAGGGATATAATCTAGTCACACACCACAACTGTAACTTCGTCAAAAGAGACAATTTTTGTTCAATTTTACACTACTTAAAATTTATCCAATCATTAATAACCTTCAATTATATTATAAATTTTGTATAAAATCTTGAATAATTATTCTTATTCTTACCTTTCAATTATATAAACAAATTTTTTAATCCAACATTAAAAAAAAAAAAAAAAAAAACCTTTAATCAAATTTACTTTTTGTTCAATTTTACACTACTTAAAATTTATCCAATCATTAATAACCTTCAATTATATTATAAATTTTGTATAAAATCTTGAATAATTATTCTTATTCTTACCTTTCTTTACTTTTATTTTTCATGATATTATTTTAGTATTGTAAAACATCTAATTGTTTCAAAAATTATTTTTATTTTATTATTTATTATATATTTTATATATTACAGGTTTAATTTTGTCCACTTACACTTTTTGTACCCGCAATCATATTTCTATATTTCTATTCACTATATTTTAGTTGTTTAAATACCTTTATTATCTGACAAAGTTTATCATCCACTATCGGGCATCTACAACAATCGTTTTCAACAATCATATTCTTTAACCAATCCCCTATATTTTTCATCACTATCTTTTCACTCATTGCGTCACGTCAATGTAGAAAAACGACAGCACTGCTTGACAATTTATTTTTTGATTTCGTAATTCAACAAACTCTTTGAAAACACCGTTCCCCAGACTTACAAATCCAAACTTCTGGTCTGAACACGTTTCAAAAGTTTATTTCATTTCATCCGCAGAGCAAATCACCAACGCATACACAAAGCGTTCACTTTTTTCAACTTTCAACTTTTTTTTTCAGCTCTAGCGGACCACATTCAACCTTTGATTTCGAGTCAAGTCAGATCACCTACTGTCGCTACAATTCTACTTATCGCATGGCTCTATTTCACTCCTTTCTCAATCATATTAATAAGCAACTTTTCTTCAGCAACTTTTAACCCAATAATCCTAAAATTGTGACAAAACACTGTAACCCTTATATAGGATCGCAAGTGAAACATTGCCAAGGAAGACAGCTCAAGTCTATATCCTCGCTTTGCACCTGGATCTGAGTATTTGGTTTACATGGGCACTTCTAACAATTACATATTCTTCAACAACTTTTCAACCCAATAACACTACAATTGTGACAAAGCACTGTTACCCTATACAGGATCACAGGTGAAACATTGCCTAGGAAGACGCTCAAGTCCATATCCTCGCTTTGCACCTGGACCTAAGTATTTGATTGCATGTGTAAATCTCACAATTGCTTATTCTTTAACTACTAACCCTGTCCAACGCCCACCAATATTCTCTTAGAATGTGAATTTTTATGTCATCATTTTATTTTAATCATCTTTTTTGTTAATCAAACACAATGTGATTTTTATTTCACTTTTATATATCCAACAAATATCATCTTGTTATAGCCCTTTTTAACCCTCACAGTTTAAATTAATTAAAAGAAATTTTAATTACTTACCTGTGTTAGAGAGGCTTTACCCGCCTAAACCCGGATAAACCCTTTCACTCCCGGGGCCCATCTATGGTAATTTGAAACAACAACCTCATATTGTGTGTTCTACCGAGTTAGGGTAAAGGTTCGAGCTGCAGTGAGAACTATAAATTAATAATTTATATTTTAATAAGTGTCCAAAAATTACATACAATTATAAGAGGCAGATGGAGTACAGTTTTTACTCCACCAGCGCCTAGAGTATTATATAATAGAAGGAACCGCCGTAGGTTGTAGCGACGGGCGGTAAACAGCCAGCGAGATCAGGCGGTGTTCGAAAACTGCGCGCGCAGCCCCCGGTGGCGACGTCACGGTCGGCGCGCATGCGCGGCGGCGGCGGTCACGTGGGAAGCACGGGCGTGGGACGTCGCCCGCTGGCATCCTCTTATCTCATGCCCCCCCTGGAGATTGGGACTTGGGACCGATCCAACGTAGTTGCTCATCCAGTAACAGGAATTCTGATTCTGGGATTAGATCCAGATCTGACCCCGGGTCCGCCAGCCAACGGATTTGGTGTAACTTATGGTTGATATCGGTCGGAATGGTTATGAGTTTGTTGCGTACTCCAGCTGCAACAACTGTGTTTGAGGGTCCTGGTTGGGACTGATTGTTTCTGGTTGCAGGTGGCGGGATATTAGGTTTGGTTGTGGGTTTCCGTTTCAGTTGTCGGCAAACCCTTCCGTAATGCCCGGTGATGCCGCATTTGTTACACTCTATGTCTTTTGCTGGGCACTGGTCACGGCGGTGTCTTGGGTTAGCCCCACATCCGGAGCAGGGGTCGTTAGGATCATAGGGTTCCTGAAAGAAACGGTTGGCCTTAGGTGAGGTTCAGACGAGCTGGCTTGTTGATGCTTGTAGGTTGATGGTGCACGTCTGGTTGCACTGAAGGCTTCGGGGGAGGTGGTTGGGGAGGGTGAAAGAGTCGCGCCCACGGCGGTAGCACTCTCATGTGCGAGACAAATTGAGAGGACTCGGTCCAGGGAGAGGTCGGAATTGTACTGCTCCGCCAGTACTTTTCGTTGGAGGTCTTTATCAAACAGGCCACATATTAGCCTGTCACGGATACGGAGTTGCTGTTGATAACCAGCAAGGGCAAACGTTTTCCCACAAGCTCTTTTTGTGCATCTTGTAATACACGGGTCGCCGCATGTGCTGCACTCAAAATCCAGCTCATGTGCACACGAGTCATCAAGAGCTTTAAGGGCTGCGAAGTAGCGATCCACCGATTCTCCGGTTTGTTGGTCCCTACGATGAAAATCTTGCCGATCAAGGAGGGGGTTTCGCTTCTTGCGTAGGTAGGCCTCGAGAGCATTCACGGCTTCATCGAGGGTGGTGGTGGTAGAAATATGAAGGCGGCCTGATTGCCAAAGGATGGTCCATTCGGAATGGAGGGCGGCACGCAAAGTCACTTGCTGTGTGGATAGCGGGAAGGTGGCTACTTGTTGGGCGTCCACGTAGTCGTTCCAACGTTGTTTCCAATCGCGGAAAGAAGACATCGTTAACTCCTCCGGGGAAGTCAGTTTAGGAAGCTGATGATTTTTGTGGCGTGGTGAGGAGGAGCTCCTAATGGGACTGTCGGTGTCGGATTCCGAGTAGCCATCTGCTGCAACAGTGCGGCTATGGACCTGAGGATGTCGGTGCTGGTCGGCGAGGCAGGGTTCTCTGGAGGGGTTTGGGATGGTCGGCGATTCCTTCTTGAGGGCATCTTGATTACTAATTGTCACTGAGCTGTCACTTAAAAAAACGGCTATAATTAACCGAATGTCGACTGCGCCATGTTCTACCGAGTTAGGGTAAAGGTTCGAGCTGCAGTGAGAACTATAAATTAATAATTTATATTTTAATAAGTGTCCAAAAATTACATACAATTATAAGAGGCAGATGGAGTACAGTTTTTACTCCACCAGCGCCTAGAGTATTATATAATAGAAGGAACCGCCGTAGGTTGTAGCGACGGGCGGTAAACAGCCAGCGAGATCAGGCGGTGTTCGAAAACTGCGCGCGCAGCCCCCGGTGGCGACGTCACGGTCGGCGCGCATGCGCGGCGGCGGTGGTCACGTGGGAAGCACGGGCGTGGGACGTCGCCCGCTGGCATCCTCTTATCTCATTGTGTAGATAACTTATAACAAGATTGTCATGTTGTATATAGAGACACATCTATAAATAATTATGCGCATGATTAATCTGTGTCATTGCATCACCTATGTAATGTAATTTGTACAAAGTGGATAAATAAATAAAATCTGTAATAGATTTAATAGTTGAGCTAAAGCAGAGATCGAGCATAGAATTGCCAAAACAACAGAGTCTAAAGATGGGAGTCATAAATCAGGTAGATTCACAGTTCCCACGACAGGCCACCCACACTGTCACATGTGGTGGAATGCAGAGACCCCTCTCACACCTGGACAGGTAAAGGCGCCCTTTTTCAAACGCCCCTGTCACATAAGGTCACCCCGTCTTTAACCTATAAATCATCACCTTACAGTGGCTTGACAGCTCAGTACAGTTCAGTCAGTTTATTTTAGTTCACCCTTAGCGTCAGCTCACGTCGGTCGTCCCTTATGTCGATCTCAACTATCATGTAGACGAGTAAGAAACTTCTATGTCTCCATCTTTCGCTCCTGGCTCAACTTTTATCTGTTACGGAACTTTCTTAGTGCAACTGTGTCTTCGTTTTTTGTGTGGATATCCCCGAGTTTTTCCACTCTGCCTCGACCACGACTGCCTGTATTTTGTGAGAACTTTTAAAGGTCTTCCAAGGTGCAGAGAGGTACTGGAAAACTCTACATCCTGACTGTTCCTCTCGGTCAACACAGTACAACAAGAGCTACCAGGACTTCAACTTTTATTTCAGTAGTCGACAGGATCTCTACAAAAGCTACTGGAATTCTCATCTCATCTCATTACATTAGTCGACAGGATGACTCATCACAGATAAGTCGACAGCAACTCATCATCACATATATATACTAGCGGATGTGTACCCGGCTTCGCCCGGTTTTTATCCGAGTGAAAGTTTGCCTACGAATATTATACATTATGAAGTATAATAAACAATGTTAAAGATTAGTTTTAATTATTAATCAAGATTGTGTGTGAATATGTGAGAAAGATGTAATATCGTTGTTGTTTTCTTGGCCGACTGTTTTACATATGGTGTTATCTTAAAATTGCTTGTTTTAAATATTTTTTAGATTGAGTTGAATGAATTGCTGAATTTCTTTTTGTATTTATATATAAATAAAATTAACTCTGTTGATTTTTTGTATTTAATCGATAACAGCGAAGTTACGCATGTTAAAGTTAGGAAAAATATTTTGATGTTAAGCAAAACCTGCTCCATCTCGTTTTACATAAATTTTGAAAATTTGGTCGAAATTGATGCATTGTAACGAAAGTTTTTAGCGAACACCACTTATGAAATTTGCATTTTATTAATATAGATATAATAAAAATGAGTTTTAAAAATTGTTAAAAAAATGCATTGGCCGGGAATCGAACCCTGGCCGCCCGCGTGGCAGGCGAGCATTCTACCACTGACCACCGATGCTTTAAAAAAATCAAATTCATTTATCGTCGCGACCAGTGCTGCGCCCTAGCGGTAAGAGACTGGAACTAACGCTTTTTGTTTTTTTATTTTTTAAAAAAAGCACATTAACCTTTTTAGTTTTTTGAATAGACTATATGTTAAACGAAATCTTCAGCTACCTACATGCGAAATTCCATAATGATTGAGTCAGTAGATTTTGCGTGATGCGATAACAAACATCGATTTCGCATTTCATTTTTATATATATAAGGATTCTCAATTTGTAAATAGTTATTTCAGTTATATTAGTGTTTGTGAGGCAATAAAGGTTTTATCACTTAATGGATCTCGGTGACCTGGAGTAATCGTAAGAACATAGAGACACAACAGTTTTATTAATATTTTATCTTTATTTCAAAACACCCATTTCTCAATCAAATACTTAAAATTTTCAAAAATAAATTTCATATTCACCATTTCATGAAAACGCCCCCATTCAACTTATTTGTCACTATTACGACATTGCCCTTTTACAAGGATCATTTTAGCAACCATAATCAACGATAAAAAATCAAATTTTTAAATATAAATTAACATAGGTCTGAAACGCATTTCTCAATTTCAGAAAGCTTTTGTGAATTCTCTCCTGAGAGGCAATATCTCGAAATCATAACAACTGTCCTCCCCCAAAACAAGTTAAAAACAAAGATACCGTCCACTTCCTCGCCAGTAGCTAAATTAGGTCACTGCCCGCCAAACTTATTACCACGATTAAATTCTAACATAGTTACACTCCCTCGTCCTTTCCTTTTACATGCACAATAAAGCATCAACATATCTCTCTCAACAAAATCTACAACACCTTCACATATCATTTTCTCCAATTGGCAATAATTATTAGCGCGCGACTTAGAAACAAATCAATCTCGAGCCACACAAGCTCCATATCGTCGCCACTAAACGTGCCACAGCCACTAACAATCTAAATATTCTCGATATGTTCTGTACAACGACCTCCAATGACGCTAGTAAACTTGTTATTCATGGTGAAACAAGTTAGATTTTATACCAAACAACGACTTCACGTGACACCATTCAATTCACTTCACAAGTGTCACAAGGCAACACAACAAATATTTTTTCTCACTTCTCAGGCCAAATACGCCTTCATGCCTGTGACACATCTCACCCCAAAGCGTGTCCACGTCAAAAGTCAAACCTTTCAAACCAAATCGAGAGTATCTCATACTATATTTATTAATATAAAAAAGGCTTATTCTGACCAGGAGCACATGTGCTTTACAGAAGGCAGAGCGCCAACTGGTGGAACAGAAATCAACTAAACATTGATTTAGCCTGTTCCCTGATATTTGGCCAACCCAATTTCTTTATAAATCAAGTAAAGCCATCCACGAACTCGTTTCGCGTTGTTGGCGCTTGTCAGCCGGAGTAGGCTGTACCACTGCGACCAAAAATATGTTTTGTCCCAGAGGCTTCTTGAGAAACCAAGAAATGGGTATTTAAGACCAAACTTGCTTAAATACGCTTAACACATGAAAATGAGATAAAAAATAGAAAGGTCAGGTGTTGATATTAAAAATAAAAAAGGCATATCCTGACCAGGAGCACATGTGCTTCACAGAAGGCAGAACGCCATCTGGCGGAACAGAAATCAACTAAACATTGATTTAGCCCATACCCATTTCCTGGTTTCCCAAGAAGCCTCTGGGACTAAAAATATTTTTGGTCGCAGTGGTACAGCCTACTCCACGCTGACGAGCGCCACCAGCGCGAATCGCGTTCGTGGATGGCTTTTCTTGATTTATCGAAAAATTGGGTTGACCAAATAAAAGGGAATAGGCTAAATCAATGTTTTGTTGATTTCTGTTCCACCAGATGGCGCTCTGCCTTCTCGAAAGCACATGTACTCCTGTTCTGGATATGTCTTTTTATTTTAATATCTAATATCTAGACCTGACCTTTTTAATCATTATTTTTTCATATTTTGTTTTCTCATCAACATATATAGTCACGACCGTCATTTGGGCCGGCCGGCCGGCCGGTTCTGTCACGGATGCGCGCGCATCATCATCATGATCATTATCATTATCCAGATAATTTGGATTATAGATTAGAAGGTAATAAGACCAATCTACTGATAAGGTACAATTTGGAATATCAACATATATAGTCACGACCGTCATGGGCCGGCCGGTTCTGTCACGGATGCGCGCGCATCATCATTAGTATAATATAAAAAGCCAACAATGAAGAATGATGTAGATAAAAGCCACAATGAAGAGTAAATAAAAAGCCAACAATGAAGGTAAATATGATAAAAAGCCAACAATGAAGAATGAAGTAGATAAAAAGCCAACAATAAAGAGTAAATGTAATATAAAAAGCCAACAATGAAGAATAAATGTAAGATAAAAAGCCAAGTAATGAAGAGTAAATATAATATAAAAAGCCAACAATGAAGAATAAATGTAAGATAAAAAGCCAACAATGAAGAGTAAATATAATATAAAAAGCCAAAAATGAAAAATGAATGTAAGATAAAAAGCCAACAATGAAGAGTAAATATGATATAAAAAGCCAACAATGAAGAATGAATGTAAGATAAAAAGCCAACAATAAAGAGTAAATGTAATATAAAAAGCCAACAATGAAGAATAAATGTAAGATAAAAAGCCAACAATGAAGAGTAAATATAATATAAAAAGCCAAAAATGAAGAATGAATGTAAGATAAAAAGCCAACAATGAAGCGTAAATATGATATAAAAAGCCAACAATGAAGAATGAATGAAAGATAAAAAGCCAACAATGAAGAGTAAATGTAATATAAAAAGCCAACAATGAAGAATAAATGTAAGATAAAAAGCCAACAATGAAGAGTAAATCTACTTATATATTTGCCTTATTCTGTCTGTTTGTTTGTCTGAAGCTCACGGATAGGAATTTTCATAACCATCGGTGGTTCAGTGGTAGAATGCTCGCCTGCCACGCGGGCGGCCCGGGTTCGATTCCCGGCCGATGCATTTTTTTTTTTTTTTTACAATTTTTAACACTCATTTATATATTATACAAGAATGACATCCACGGCGCCAATTTATAATTGTAACCAATAGTATTTGAATAAAAGCATTTAATCGGGTAAAACCCGGGAGTTGCCCGGGTCATTCGTATATAATAATTGTATAAACGAATCCAAGACAAAATCACCGCGAATGTTTCTTTTTTTTTTGAGGCAATTTCTTTTTAAGGCAATTATCGTTATTTATCGTTAATTTTTGTTTCGATTTTATTGAAAAAAAAACGATATGGTGCCTTTAAAAAATGATCTTTATTACTATGCAGTTTTCTATTTAGTCAATATACCTAAGTTCATGTTGCAAATGTAATTATCTCTATCGATTTAGTAGGTGAAATGCAAAAAAAAAAATCGACATGATGAAATCTTTATGAAATTCACATTTTTATTTTTATATTTTCAAGACACACACAGTTTGGGGCGGGACGTTTCACAAGAGAGACATCCAAGGCGCCAATTTATAATTGTAACGAATAGTATTTGAATTAAAACGTTTTTAAAATATATACGCACTCTTAAAAAGGTCAGGTCTATATATGGTAATTTAAACCAACAACCCTATATTGTATAATACTTATACCAAGATTGTCATGTTTTATATAGAAACACATCTATAAATAATTATACCCATGATTGACATGTGTCATTGCATCACCATATGTAATGTACTTTGTACACAAACCGAGGATGATTAAATAAAACTATGTAATAGATTAAGATCTGAGTTAAAGCAAGATTGAGAAGAAGTCCAAAAACGTCTAAAATCGAGAGAGAAATCCAACAACCCTAAAGAGGAATTTGGCAGGTCGTTCCATCAAGGCCATTGGATGTAGAATACCGCATACACCCCACGCCCTTTGCACCCGTTCAAAGTCCAAATTCCCGCATGTCTCCCCCCTCGACAAAGATATAAAAAAAATCTTCCCTAGCCGAAATGATGGCACTTCATCATCAGCGTGAGCCCTCGTCAGTTGTACCTAGGTCCACCTCATCGCCATGTAGAACAGTAAGAACTCTTCTATCTCCATCTTGCTCTTAGCTCGACTCCTATCTGTTCACGGAACTTTCCTACTACAACTGTGTCTCTTCGTTTTTTTGTGTGTGGACATTCCCAAGCTTTCCACTCTGCCTCGACCACGACTGCCTGTACTCTGTGAGAACTGTTAAAGGTCCTCCAAGGTGCAGAGAGGTACTGGAAAACTCTCCACGCCCTTACTGTCCCTCTCGGTTACTACAGGTTTGACTCTCGGTTATCACATATATACGAATTCACTAGAATATTTTTATAACCTTTAAGTACTAAATATGAAACTCTATTCACTGTACGATATTTTAACAAGCAAAACAATTCCTACTGTATTGTAAAAATATTGGGGAGGGAAAGAAACGCTTCCTATATAGTTTCATTGCAGTAAAGACTTTATCTTTCTTTTTTTTTATGATGAAAATTCGTATTAAATAGTTCAATTTCTTGTTTAAAAATAGAACGGAAAGGTTTAATTAGGTTCATTTGGATATTTTCAAAACCGCGTGTGTATATAAATGTGTTCCACTCGGAAACACAAACCAGATAAAATAAGGCTGAAAAATAACATTGGCCTGGCATTTGTTGTAGAGTTCAGTAGAGGATGAATGATATATGCAAATTGATTTGGAAAATAAAAACCAAATGTCGTCTTTTAAACTATTGTCATCGATTTCCTCTGTGCTTGATGTGGTGGAAAATAGGGACACTAATCTCTCTTTCTGTATTTCTTGTTTACTCGAACCTGGAGGTTTGTAATTCTTTATCGGTGGAGTGAGGGAATTTTGTGGCAATATTGTGTGTTCCTGAAACCCTTTATAAATATAAATACATCATTTCACGAAAGAATGATGTCTATTTTGTTTCAAAATGCCTAAAAACAATGTATTTTATTAATCATCCGGTAGAGAAGGAAAAGGTGGAGACAAAGGTATGTACCACATCTGTTAATTCAGATAGTCATTCTGAATATTCCCTTTATGTTCTAATGAAGGCTATAGCTCGAAATAATAATATACATATTGGATTTTAATTGAAGCTGTAGTTATGGCACAATCCTTCATCTTTATCTGTGAGTCTTACACAGAGAAGTAAACAAAATTCATTGTTCGACTCATATTTTAATTAGGGTAGGTGTCTCTATGCAGATTCATATAAAATATTTGTGATTATGTCATTTATTACACGCTTAATTTGGCACTAGAGACAGCTGCTAAGGTCAAAAATATATCAAAATGATTGGGCAAATAACATGGGATGAATGAACCTTTGTAAATTAAACGATTCAGAGAGAGATGGCTCAACCCCCAAGTTGAGAGAGAAACCCCAGGAGTTACCATGATATTAGGCGATAGCTCATTAGACGTTACTTTAATTTAGTGGTTTATATTGGAACCATACTCGTTTTAAAATAAAATAGAATAATTTTATAGAAATCGTTGATCAGGAGCGGTCGTAGAACAGGGGTGATTGCGAGATAACAATTGCCGCATATAACGATTGGATCTGTGTTTGGGATTTAAAGAGCGTCACTCTGGAAGGTTTATCGTAGGTTATATTGCATTTCCAAATGTTTCATGTCCCTTTCAATAGTGATGGAGTCTCTAGAGGACTTTCTGATTGCACGTGTTTCTCAAATACTACTCGAATCTCTTAATTGTACAATTTCAGATAGATTTTTATATTTGTTCATACATACACTACAGACAGTTAGTTTCTACCACTATTTTGATTGTTGTGTTTTGAAAAATAGTTTCTAGGAGAGGGAAGTAGAAATAGAGATTTATTCTGCAATACCCACGAAGTTTTCTCTAATATTAAAGAAACACAACTTTATATTTATACGATAATAACAAGGCGAAGGAAGACGAGTATCTTTATTGGTTAATATTTATTTATGCACCAATAAAGATACTCGTCTTCCTTCGCCTTGTTATTATCGTATAAGTTTACTCCAGGAAGAATCTTTCTACTATAACAACTTTATATATATAAAAATGACAAACCAAAACTATCCATTCAAATGAATTTATTAAAATCCAAAAAATTTAAAATCATATAAATTAAGATAAGAATAAATAAACTACACTACAATATAAATATCCCTGATATAAATCTTAAATAGAGTATATTTCGTCAAAAAGGCAGTTCAATCAAGAAATAGGAAACGTTTCTAATGCGCATATCCATATATATTTATACGAGGTGTGTTCAAAAAGCATCGGACCTTTGTGTTTTTTCAAAAATTAATTATTTATTCATGAATACCTATTTTGTCCCCTTCAAAGTAATCCCATGAGATATTATACACTTGTGCCAACGGTTTTTTCCAATCTTCGAAGCACTTCAAAAATCATTAAAAAAAAATCTTTTTCAGCTCCTCCTTTGATGCCGTCTTTATTTCGTCAAGCGTAGCGTAACGTCGTCCTTTCATGGGCCTCTTCAGTTTAGGGAACAAGAAAAAGACACAGGGGGCCAGCTCTGGGGAATACAGTGGCTGCTGCATCATTAGTGTGTTATTTTTGGCCAAAAGGTCGCGCACAAGCAACGATGTGTGAGCAGGGGCGTTATCGTGGTGCAAAAACCAAATTTTGTTCTTCCACAAATCCGGGCGTTTCTGGCGGATTGCTTCGCGCAAATTGCGCATAACTTTCAGGTAATATTCCTTATTCACCGTTCTACCCTGTGGCAAGAATTCATGATACACCACGCCCCTGCAATCGAGAAAACTGTCAGCAAAACTTTCACATTCGACCGAACTTGGCGCGCTTTTTTCGGTCTTGGTTCGTGCGGCAGCTTCCATTGAGATGATTGAGCTTTGGTTTCCACGTCATAACCATAAACCCACGCTTCGTCACGAGTTATGACCCTCTGGAGCAAATTTGGGTCGTCGCGGACAGAGTCCAACATTAGCAATGTTCATGCGATGCTTTTTTGGTCGCAATTGACCCGTCTCATGCCCAAATCATTGATAAAAATCGAATGGCACGAGCCAATCGATATGTTTAGGTCCTCAGCAACTTCTCTAACGGTGATTTGACGATTGGCCAATATCATTTTCTCCACTTCATTAATTTGTTCGTCTGTTGTTGAAGTACTCGGGCTCCGGCACGCTCTTCGTCGTTCACAACTTCTCGGCCTTCTGAGAACATTTTGTACCTCCGATAAACGTTGCTTCGGTCCAAGGTAGCTTCTCCGTATGCCACAGTCAACATTCGGAATGCATTCGAGCACTTAATTTCGTTTTTCACACAAAATTTGATACAGGTTCTTTGATCAATTTTTTTTAATAGGTAAAAATCGAAGACGATCCAAAACACCTGCAAGCAAAGCAGCTGTCAACAATTAAGTGAACATTCAAAATGGCCGAGCTTATCGGCATAAGTGAGAGACATGAGTACCAACATAAAGCCACAAAAAGATCGAAATTCGAATATACGTAACCCGCGAAAATTCAAAGGTCGCGATACCTTTTGAACACACCTCGTTTATATATATCTATATTAATAAAATGGAAATTTCATAAGTGGTGTTCGCTAAAAACTTTCGTTACAATGCATCAATTTCGACCAAATTTTCAACATTTATGTAAAACGAGATGGAGCAGGTTTTGCTTAACATCAAAATATTTTTCCTAACTTTAAAATACATAACTTTGCTGTTATCGATAAAATACAAAAAAAAAATTCAACAGAGTTAATTTTATTTATATATAAATACAAAAAAAATTCAGCAATTCATTCAACTCAATCTAAAAAAATATTCAAAACAAGCAATTTTAAGATAACACCATATGTAAAACAGTCGGCCAAGAAAACAACAACGATATTACATCTTTCTCACATATTCACACACAATCTTGATTAATAATTAAAACTAATCTTTAACATTGTTTATTATACTTCATAATATATAATATTCGTTAGGCAAACTTTCACTCGGATAAAACCCGGGCGAAGCAGGGTACACATCCGCTAGTATATATATAAATGAATGTATGTTTGTGTGTGTGTGGTGTCCTTTATGCCAGACCAAACCACTCATTGGAACGCCATGAAACTTTGGGAAGTTATTTAGTATAGTACTAGGAAGGTTTCTGAAAAATAATTTCTTGAATATCCTTAGAGTTATTTGCAGATTTGTATATTTAACTCGCAAGCAGCGCCACCATTGCGACGATGATAACATGTTTTTTTTATCTATAAGTTTTATTATCACTAAGTTTATTATCTTAAAGATTATTTTTCAAAAGTGTAAGATTTTCTACCTATTAATTGCGCACAAGTCAAAGTTAGTTATCGAGTATTTTTCAAGGGACCGGGAAAAAATGTTCACTAGATAAAACGTTGATTTTGTAATGTAGAAAATTAGGAAAGGCAAAATTCGGGATGACACGGCAATTTATTTGAGACAAGAATAATGATACAATTCCAAGGCAAGATACTATTCCTTTAACTTCCAATTACCGAGGGAACCAATTAATATTGCTTTTATTCAAATTATCGAGTATTTTTCAAGGGACCGGGAAAAAATGTTCACTCTATCGAGAGATTCAAATTTACGAGTTTCAAATTATCAAAATATATCTATTATTTTTTTATATAAGTTTATAGAGAATTGTTTTAACAAATGTTCATTAGATAAACCTTTACTCGGGTAAAACCCGGGCGAAGCCGGGTACATCCGCTAGTATATATATGTAGTAATGTACAGTTGTTGTATCTGTTGGATGAATGTAGTGTGGCATGTTGGTTTGCAGTCGTGGTGGCCACAATGATTAGAGTGGTCTCAGGCGTTGAATTGAGATTACACAAAAGGACGAGGTAATATTAGATGTCACCACGGAGATGGCGAAAGAGTGAGTGTAGGGGTCTGTCCATCATTGTGTCTCAAAGCCGACTAATCTGTTTGCGCAAGAAGGGGGCATACCCGACTTGTTTTTCGGACCTCTTTCCTCCTTCTGGCATCGACTGTCACTCACTCGAAATTTTATTTGTCACTTTGGCAATTACATTACAACTACAATACATGGAGACATAGATATATTGGAATATTCTTTACAAAACTTTTTGTTTTCTTATTATTAGTTTGATTAAAAGTGCATGGTTCTGTCTTTCTCTCTTTTCTCTATAACTACTAAAATGTATAATATTATATATATTCTCACTTCTATTATTCTATATATAGGATTAGAGTATGTCTAAATGACGTGTAAAAGCCGATGCAAAAGACGTTACGTTGTTAAATTTTATTGTTATTAATTATAAATATATAATTAACTAGATGATGTGTTAGAAGTAAAGGATTTTTTTTCTCTCTATCTATACTAAATAATAACAATTTACAAATTTTATAATTTGAATTTAAATAATCAAAATAATGAAGATAATTTTAATAGAAAACTTAACTATAAAACTATACAACTATTTATTGTTATAATTAATTTAGATTTAGCTTGCTAATCTAACCAAATCTACTTGAAATGAGATATCATTCTTATCAGTTTTCTCCTTGAGTTTTAAATGTAGAATCACTGTTATATTTTTATTATATAGTTTTTACACTATATTAATTCATATGAGCTTGCTCTATGATATATTTTTATATATAATATAATATACAAATTTAATCATATATTAGATATTCTAATATAAATAAAACTCCATACAGATTTTAATTATCTTTTATTGTTTGATTATGAAAAAGTAAATTATAAAATAAATTTTAGAAAAAATAACTTCAGAACTTTTGTTTTTTTCAGTGTTTAGTTAGTTTAAAGATGTTTTTTATTAGTTATTCTTAAAATATAACAGATAACAAACAGTAATATCTATATTTTTATAGATTAATTATTCATTTTATTACAAATTTAATCACCACAAAAACAATTAAGATAAATATATTTAAAAAAAGATTAATAGATATCACACACGACATCTTTAAATACAGAAAAATTAAACAATCTACTAATAACATTAATATTATAATTAAATTTAATAACAATTTATTTAATCATATTAAGTTTAATGATATTTTTAATGACCAAAACATTTCCCTATAAAAAATTTAAATTTCAAAACAATCTGGAGATACAACAAAAATATAGGTAATTTAGTTTGCAATTATAACCAATTTATTAATAATTTAGCAAATTTTAAAAAAAATAAATGTAATTGCAACAACTATATTGATAGATATAAGTTCTCAGGTCATATATTAACTAGCAATTTTTCTTTTTTAAATCCAGAATATCAGGATATTTTAAATAAAGGGTATAAATATATACCTCAAATTAAACACAATTATAATAATACAATTAAATCTATATTAAAATATATAGATATTTTTATAAATAAAACTAGTATAAAATACAGTATTCCAGAATTTACTTTTCTGGAATGGAAACATAATATTAAAAAGGAAATTATAAATTATTATAATAATACACTTAAATACACAAAACCTAATTCAGATATTCCTTCTTTTAAAGAAAATATAATTAAATTACAGAAGGACTTTATTATCACTCCTATAGATAAATGTTCCAATAACTTATCTATAATTTGTAAAAATCTATACCACGATATACTAAAAAAGGAAATTGATAATAATCATAAATACACTTTTGCTAGAACTACAGCCACAAAAATCAAAAAAGACATCAAAAACGTTGAAAATTCACTAAAAATTTATAATCACTACAAAAATCCAAACATACCAAAGTTCTATATAATTCCTAAACTACACAAAAAACCTATTTCTTTCAGAACAATCACATCTGGTATAAATTCAGTTATAAAAAACATTGATATACAATTAGCTTCAACACTACAATTTATTATAAATAAATTAACTAATAAATATAATTATAAATTTATCGACTCAAATAAAAAAATCATTAACTATTTAATGAACAATTGGACAAACATTGAAACAGTACACACATTTGACTTTGAGGACCTATATTCTAAAATAAATTTAAGAGATCTAAATAATAAAATAACAAATTTATTTAACGAAATCATCAATGACAAAACTTTCCACATTAAAATTATTCATAACAGATATAAAACAATTAAATTAGATCTTAAAACAGCAAAAACTCTACTGGAAACATTTTTAAATTTTAACTATATAGAATTTAAAAATAAAATATATATTCAATCAGAAGGCGTTCCCATGGGAACATCTTCAAGTCCTTTATTAGCAAATTTAATATTATTCTGGTACGAAAGAGAAAACTTTCTACAAAATAATGTTAACTGGCAAATGTTCCGTTATGTAGATGACATCATAATATTTAATAATCCACAGTTCAAAAACTTAATACCTAAAATTTATCCTAAATACTTGAAACTTAAGAACAATGAAAAAATTTATAGAAACAAAAAAGTTAACTTTTTAGACCTAAATATAGACCTTACAAATAATGCTATTAAAATTTATAATAAAAAAAGTAATTATAATTTCAATATTATAAAATACTGTAATATGAATTCTAATATATCATTAAATTGTTGTAAAGGTATATACTTTGGACAGTTTCTAAGATTTTATAGAATAAATAATATATTAGAAAATTTCATAGAAGATGTTAAAAATTTAAACATGGAATTTATTAAAAACAAATTTAGTATCAGACAAGTAAAATATTTCAACAGTATATCTATTATAAAATACTTTTAAAAAAAAATAAATGGAAGTATCCATTTATTAAATCAACTTTCTATAATTTCTCTCAATAATAATTAATACAAATTTATAATCTTTAACAATTAGTTAAACTTAAATTAAATAGCTGATTTGAAGATTTTTTCACAATATGTTTAAAGTAATATTGTATAGAATTCATTTTGTTTAATTTCCAATTTCTTGGGAGGAAAATGGAAATTAAATAAAAGTGAATTTTCACATTTAATAGCTTTATTAAACTCTAATAATTTGCCTTTTTAAAGGAATATTGAAAGATGAATAAGTGTTGAATCAGTTATTTTAATATAACTGGCTGTAAAGATTATAAAGTTTGGTTTTCTTCCATTAACTATCTTTTCTTTCTTCTTTGAATGTCTTGTTGTTCTAAAACTTCAGAACAAACGATCTAATTTTGTCCCCCCCCCCCACAACATGTGTCATCCAGAAATAGATGTTTACAGTTGAAGGCGTCGCGGGCAAGGTAGGTTCACAGTTGGAATTTGTTAATGGAATTTGTTATATCTGTTCATATAAATGTTTGACTGAAGTAACTTTATATTAACACATAAAATCCGGTTGAAAAGAGATCTATGACGTAATAGAGAAGGGATGAAACGCCGCTGAACTTCTATTTGAGAATATCCGGTTCAGCAGATCTCTTTTTTCAATAATTACTCCAATTTAATTTTTTTTTGTATATGTCTGGTCTACCATTAGGGTTTCAAAACATAATAACCAAACTTATAACAAAAGTTAATTAATAGTATAGATATATTACTAAATACAACTATTTATATTCATATTTTAAAATAAAAAAAATTAAAAAATCATTTAAAAAAAAAAAAGGATAAAATATAAAATTATAAAAAAATATATATATATATATACTAACAATCTTATCTACCTTCTTTACAAAACCTTTTGTTTTCTTATTATTAGTTTGATTAAAAGTATATGGTTCTGTCTTTCTCTCTTTTCTCTAACTACTAAAATGTATAATATTATATATATTCTCACTTCTATTATTCTATATATAGGATTAGAGTATGTCTAAATGACGTGTAAAAGCCGATGCAAAAGACGTTACGTTGTTAAATTTTATTGTTATTAATTATAAATATATAATTAACTAGATGATGTGTTAGAAGTAAAGGATTTTTTTTTCTCTCTATCTATACTAAATAATAACAATTTACAAATTTTATAATTCGAATTTAAATAATCAAAATAATGAAGATAATTTTAATAGAAAACTTAACTATAAAACTATACAACTATTTATTGTTATAATTACAACATATATATATATATTTTTAAATAAAGTAGGCATCTCCTGACCACGAGCACATGTGCTTTTTAGATGGCAGAGCGCCATCTAGTGGAGCAAGAATAAACTAAACGTTTATTTAGCTTGCTCCTTGATATTTGGCCAACCCAATTTCTTGATAAATCAAGAAAAGCCATCCACGAAAAAAAAAAAACACATGTGTTCGTGGTCAGGTGATGCCTACTTTATTTTTAATATCAACACCTGACCCACTTAGCTTTTATTTTTTTAAAATTAATTAACTTTATTAACATCATGAAACGCGATATCCCAAACTCAGGGATATTTGCGCCAATACATTTCACTGCATTACAGCAATTCGGCTATATACAATCCTGTTCAATTCATTATTTTACATAAATTAACTAAAGAAAATTGTCCAAAGAGAAAAACAAACAACAAAGCAAAACACACAGAGCAAGCATCGCAGTTCTTTTTTTTTTTTCTAAGATTCCTTCTCTTTTTTCCAATTCAAGAGAAAGTTGTATATGTATTTACAAAATTGATCAAAATTTTTATACTTTTCTTTTTGTCTACAAATTCATCAAGCTGTCCAATACGACCAAATCTATTTTCCCTAAAATCCCGGAAAATTGGGCACTCCAGAAGTAGATGTCTCGCGTCTTGAATTTCACCTCCGCAGAAGCATCCTGGTTCCTTCACGGCGCCGATAGTTGCCAAAAATTTCCCAAAATTGCCATGATCTGTAATGAATTGGATATTATAAAAATATGGACGGAAAAATCTTGGAATTCCTAATACGAAAAAGCTTCTGAAAATTTCATTAGTGTTCTCAAAAATTTCATTCATTTTTGCGTGTAAGAATGATTTGACTATACTTGGAGCATGGGGTTCGTAAGTAATTAGATCTTCAATGGACATTTGAGCTAGATCAAATTTGATTATTCTGGATTCTATATAATCTGTTAGGAGTGGAATTTTTGCCAAGCTATGCACACAGTTTGATGTAGTGGTTTTGTATGCTCTAACTGCCCATAAAATGATCTGGTACTGCATGGAGTTCAGTTTTTGTTTACAACGATTGTTTAAATATTTGAACCAAATTTCAGAACCGTATGTAAGTACAGGCCTAATGATTGTTTTGAATAAAGTTAACCTCTTTTCAGTGTCTAAACCCCACATATTGCCACTTAGTGAACATAATAAATTTTTCATACGTCCTGCCTTACACAGAATATCATTAACATGCGGTGTAAAGTTAACTTTGTTTTTCCATTTGTGATTAGAAAATTTCATTCCCAGAATTTTTACTTGCTTGACCGGCATTATTATATTGTTATTAACCTTAATAGGTATTTTTTGTCTGTTATGTAGGTATAGCATATTAGTCTTCTCTGTACTGATCGTTAATTTATTTCTATTACACCATTGGATCACATAATTTAAGGTGTATTCACTTGCGGTTTTTAGTCCTTCAATAGTCTTATTCCAGCAAATTATTGTAACGTCGTCTGCATAACATATAATATCGGCATTCATTGAATCAAAATTTATCAACAAATCATTTAGCAAAATATTCCATAGAAGTGGAGATAAAGGTCCACCCTGTGGACATCCTTTAGTTAGTTTCTTATAAAAAGTTTCTGATTCGTATGTAAATTTCACCTCCCTTTCATTATTCAAATAAGATTTTATGATCCGTATTAAATCTGAAGGAACATCATCATTATCCATTCTTTTTATAATAGCAGGCCACCATGCATTGTCGAATGCACCCGCAATTTTTAAATTGTTTTTTCATGTGTTAAGCGTCTTTACGCAAATTTGGCCTTAAAAACCCATTTCTTGATTTCTCGGGAAGCCATTGGGGACCAAAAAATATTTTTGGTCGCAGTGGTTACAGCCTACTCCACGCTGACGAGCGCCAACAGCGCGAAACGCGTTCGTGGATGGCTTTTCTTGATTTATCAAGAAATTGGATTGGCCAAATATCACGGAGCAAGCTAAATGAACGTTTAGTTTATTCTTGCTCCACTAGATGGCGCTCTGCCATTTAAAAAGCACATGTGCTCGTGGTCAGGAGATGCCTACTTTATTTTTAATATCAACACCTTACCCACTTATCTTTTATTTTTTCTATTGTTTTTCATATATATATATGTTTTTAAATAGAGCAATCCATACTTAATTCATTAGATAAAAAAGGCATATATTGGATTTGAAAAAATATTGGCAAAATAAATAATCTAATATATATATGTAGTAATCCCGAGGTGGAATGTACTGGGCAGTCGTGGTTGTGGGTGCGTGATGGGATTCTCGCACTGGGACAGCAAGAGACAGAGGCAGGTCTAGATGGTAACTCCAAGAAGGTAGAGGCAGACCACGGACGAAGGCAAGTCGAACCACGGGCGCCGCGGTAGCCTACATCGCGGATAGGGGTGAGAGACCCGACCGTATAACGGCGTGGCTCTGAAAACAACTATCTGAACAACTACTTTGTCCCATTCTTGGGGGGCTTTTATATGAGACGCTCGCAGATGGCGGCGAGTTCTGATTGGTTCCCGTAATCACGCCACCTGTCAAGCGCTGGGTTATTAATTATGTCTGGCCACCTGTTCGGCCACCTGCTGACGGGGGAATGAACTCATTAGCATAAACACCTGTTAGTCTGGGTTGTTTATCACGTCTGGCCTTTGTCGTCTGGACTATGGTGTCGTCTGGACTACCTTTACCTCTTTGCTTTATTGTCATTTCTATTGTTATACAAGGTCGATACATATTTTATATAGATTGGGGTTATGATAAATATTATAAGAAGGTTGTGATCTATCTATGTCAAAATATACTACAGAATGTGTCCCCGGTGATGAAGGTTTGGTTGGGGGAATGACATGTAATGAATGATAACCTAACAAACCTATTATAAAAATAAAAGAAATAATTTGTAAACAAATAGTTAAAATTATTATTAAGTTACAAGTTAAAAGGAGAAAGATGTTGTAATGGTGGTGTATCAATAAAAACGTACAAAATGAATGATAAAAGATTAAGAGAAGGTATATAATACAAAATGTTAAATATGTTAAAATGAATCGTACAAGGTAAATAATATCTTATTGCATAAAAGATGAGAGGAAAAAAAATTAAGTTAGTTTATTAACTGAACGTATATTGTGACGCTAAGGTTGAAAAAGGGGAAGGGAGTATCTAAGCATGTTTCTGCAAAGTAGTATCCCAAGCATTCTGCAATGCAATGCGAACTTGTTTAAGTGAGGCATTGTTTTCCTTAACAGAAGGCCTAAGATATTCCGTCTGCATCATTAGCTCAGACAGTGGAAAGAGGTGGGAAGATTGATGGAGGTAAAGGGGAGAGGTAGAGGTAAGAGGGATCCCTGTTGTCCATATGATTGTGCCCGGTTGAATTGTGAAAAAAAAAAAATAAAAAAGTTGAAAAAATGATATATTGATATGATGCGTCGGGCGATGAGAAAAAAAAAACTATCGCGCTGGATATCCTGAACTCATTATCGGGAATGGTATAGCGAGGAAGGATTGTTCCAGTCGGATTAATCAATGAAAAAAAAAACAAAAATGTTCGGCGAACTGGAATCCCTTGGAAGGTTGGAGGTTTGAAGGATGCGGAAAAGGAGAGGTGAGTGTAAAAGAATTATTGTTGTCAATTTTGATTGTGTCCGGCTTGTGTGGTGAAAAGAAAAAATTGAAAAATGAAAAAATGAAATGATGAGCTGGACGATGAGAGAAAAAAAAATAAAAAACTAACTGGGTCTCCTGAGCTCACTGTTGGGAAATGTACAGCGAGGAAGGGTCTTCTAATTAGTTAATCAACAAAAAAAAAAAGAAAATGGGTTGACGAACAATAATCTCTTGATGTCTGTAAAAAGTTGGGAGGAAAGGTTCATGGGATAGAGTTAGAGGTTGTAAGGGAAGCGTCAAAAATAACATTTTGAAATCTACAAAGAAAAATAAAATGATAAATGTTTTATCTGTTAAAGAAATATTTTAAATATTGTTAGGTGTAGGTTTTTAAATGGTGCCTAAGATAGTTGAAGTTGTAAAATGCTAAGTCTGAACATGATGAGAAAAAGAGAAAATAAAAATATTAAAGGTAATAATATATAAAGGGTTGATTGGTATTTGATGGCATTAATGTTGATGGTTAATAAACAAAATGATATTATCGATTAATATTGAAATATTTTATCTACATCTGTAAGTTAAAAAACAAAGTCCAACACCACAAAACTAGGTAATCTGTAAGTCTATTTACAATAAATGAGAGAAAAGTTAGCAAATCTATTAAATGGGAAATAATTTGGGGCACAAATTAGTCATTAGAATGAAATAAAGATAAAGGGGAGTAGTGGTTTCACACTGATATAATATTATAAAATTACAAAAAATATATAAGAGGAGTACATAGGAAGGATAAATTTAAAGTAAACGCACACAATAGCGAAAGTAAATATTTGGGAAAGTTGGTATACTAGTTACAGTTTTTTTGTTACTTAGGGTGCCATGGGTATTTACAACATAGTTTCAGGGATGTAATACAGGAAGGAGGAGAAGTAGAGATAATAAAAGTAAAATAAAATATAAAAGAAAATTGACTTAAGCAAAAGGTTTGTGATAGGTAGTGACGCAGTGAGGATTAAAGGAAGAAGGTCTGAATTGGTTTCTGCAAAGGACATCTCAGGAGTCCTGCCCTGCAATACGAGCTTAGAAGCGAAGTATTGTTTTCAGGGTTCAGCAATCTCAAGATGCTCTGTAAGTAGCATTAGGTCAGATGAGCAAAAGGCGTGAAGATTGAAGGAGAGGTAGGTAATGGGAGAATATGGGAAAGAATTTTCTTTCTGAGAGAGGTTAAAAAGAGATGGCGGCTCAAGAGCTGCGCTGCTGTCGGTGATTGATTGAACCCGGGTTTGAGGAAAAAAGAATGAAATAAAGAATGCTGGGACGACGACCTGGGTGTAATAAAAAAAAGTCGGCAAACAGGACTCTGCGATGGACGAGGGGTGGTTAGAACGAAGGCATAGAAGGCCAATGGAAAATGATCAAGAGACGAGAGAAGCATGGAAGGCCTATAATTGATGATTGACAGGTAAGAGTGTTGAAGTAGGAAGGGCTATCTGCTAATGGTGAGTACAAGGTCATTCCACCCCTTTAGAAGTAGGGAGGTAAAAGACGAAGTAGAAAAAAAAAACAATTAGGGGGAGATCAGTGCGTCCTTGATTTGTTTGTCGTTGGGATGAAGATTGGAATTAATTGTCCTTTTAGAAGGATCGATAACATTATAAAAATAAGATTTGCTATTTATGTAACATGGCTTGTTTGTCACTTTCAGGACCTAGATTTTCTCTAATTTTATGAGAATAGTTGGGGGTCAAATGATTAAATGGTTCTGAAATCGATGAGATTTACCTTTTTCTATTGGACTAAAACAAGTTGGGACCTAAATGTCGGAAAGGATCTATTATAAAGTAAGTTTTGCGTTAAAATGTTCAGACAAATCGTTAGATTGGAGATTATCAGCGGTGATTAGGTTTAGAAAAATCATAAAATAATGAATTTACGGAATTTTCTAAGAGAAAAGGTTATGGCATGGGTACAAAATTCGGTAGTTTTTCGTAAATAACATTTCAACACAGGCAGGAATGAAATGCAATGGGGTATGGAGATTTTATGGTATGACATTAGTTTTCGCATATTACATTTATAGTTGTATTTGTAATTGTGGAAAAAATGGGAGGCACATTTTGAGATGAGGTAATTTAAAATTGGAATTTATAAAAATACAAATATAGGACTAGTTTTTAAAGCTTTTAAATAATGAGAAATATCAATTGGAATAGTAATAGGTCAAGTAAAATAAAGAGCGTAATAAATTTAATTATTAATACTATGGTCATAAATAAGGTATTAAAAAAAACACACAAATAAGTCTAGAAAATATGATTCGAGTAATTAAAATATAATAAGATTTTTATGTAATATTGAAAGTTGCATATTTGGATAATGCCATTTTAGGTGAATTTAAGAAAGGCATGTAAGATTAGTAAATTGGCAAAAATGCGTGATTGAATATTTTTAATAATAAACTTGAAAATGATAAATTAACATTTATAATTTGATTAAAATAAAGTGATAAATGAGAGTATGAAGTTTTAAAAATTGAATAAAAATGATATAAAAAAGGTTATAATTGATTTTAAAAATGCTTAAAGTGAAAATATAAAATTTATGGGGAAAATGTCAGAAAACGAAGTTTAAAGTACCTTGAAATGGCTGATGCTGGCTGGAGTTGATCTCTGGAGATGGCTGTTTGGAAGA
>CP092867.1:73833738-73935215 GCA_030710605.1 Cordylochernes scorpioides
ACGCTGACGAGCGCCAACAGCGCGAAACGCGTTCGTGGATGAATTTTCTTGATTTATCAAGAAACTAGCGGACGTACCCGGCTTCGCCCGAGGTTTTACCCGAGTAAAGGTTTGTCTAACGAACATTTGTTAAAACAATTCTCTATGAACTTATAAAAAAAAAGATATATTTTGATAATTTGAAACTCGTAAATTTGAATCTCTCTATAAAGTGAACATTTTTTCCCGGTCCCTGTGTGCCGTGTCATCCTGAATTTTGTCTTTCATAATTTTCTACATTACAAAATCATCGTTTTATCTAGTGAACATATTTTCCCGGTCCCTTGAAAAATACTCGATAAGTTGAATAATATCATGGTCGTGAATCTCTCGATAAAGTGATTATTTTTCCCCGGTCCCTGTGTGCCGGTCATCCTGTATTTTGTCTTTCCTAATTTTTTACATTACAAAATCATCGTTTTATCTAGTGAACATATTTTCCCGGTCTCTTGAAAAATACTCGATAAGTTGAATAAAATCATGGTCGTTTATGGAAGATGGACGTAGTTCCCGGAGGTCACCCGCCCCCCGCGCGCCAGGCCCTCTTGATCCCTCTGATTGGTCGGTGGGAACTTGGACTGACCGGCGGGACGGGGGGGGGGGGGGGGGGCAGACCTAAGCCTATCTCCGTCGCAAGGTGGCGCTGCTTGCGAGTTAAAGCTACAAATCTGCAAATAACTCTAAGGATATTAAAGATGTTCAAGAAATTAATTTTCGTAAACCTTTCCGGGGATATGCCTAATAATATCCCAAATTTTCACGGCGATTGGATGTATGGTTTTTGAATCCATAGAGGACACACACACACACACACGCTGGCGAGCGGCCGCGTTTTTGCGAGCTCCGCCGTTTTCGCCTCTGGCGTGCGTGTTAATGGCAGTTAATATGCCGAATTTGGTACTAGCGAATAGCCCGGAATCAGCTGATACAGTGCCTGAAAGGCCCAGCTTTGTATTCGAAACTGGTGAGGAAAAATCACCAAAAAACAACCTACAGAAGAAAACTTCTGAAGAAATTTCTGAAAATCAAAACTATGCAAATCCGCCGGAAGGCGCTAAGCATGTAAATCTGGCCGCCGCGCGTGGTGACGTCACGGCGCCGAAGACTGCTGCTACGACCAGCGCAACTCCAGCTAGCCCGGCCTCGCTCAACTGGGCCGACAGCGAGATGGCGGAGGTGGATGACAACGAAGGCTTCATCGTCGTGAAGGGCAAGAAGAGGCGCCTCGGCTCAACTTCACCTGAGCACGCTGCAAGGCAGCCCAACAAGCCTGAAAACCAGCGCAGCTCCCAGCAGCAGAAGCGGCCAACAGGGCCGAGAGCAGTGACGCCCCAGGAAATCAAGGCGACGCGCGCCAACATCGCCGACGCCAGGGCGAGGCAGGCCACTACCAACCACGAGAACTACGTCTTCGTGGAGCTGTGCCCAGACATCCCGGACTACTCCTACCTCAAGGCCATGAGCACGCTACTCGGGGGGCCAAGGAGCATCACGCAGTTCCATCGAATGAACGGCCACTTCATCGTGGGTCTTGCGGACAAGAAACTTGCGAACCGTCTGGTCGCGGACGGCCTGGAAATCGAGGGTACGTCCCTCAGGGTCTTCCCCTTCCGCAAGAGGGCGGAGCGAATAGTCGTGGCCAACCTGCCCGGCTTTGTGGAGGACAGCACCATCGTGAACACCCTGGGCCAATTCGGGAAGGTCACCTCCATCGCCCCCATCCTGGTCAAAATGGGGGAGTTCACCTTCACCGACGGCCGCCGGGAGGCGTTCATCCTGCTCCGCGATGGCGTAAGGCTAGAGACGCTGCCCACCCGACTAACCATCCACTCCAAGGGAGACACCCTGTGGCCTTCCTCTCCTTTGGAATCAAGTGTTCCAAATGCGGTAAACGGGGCCACCGCAAAGCCAACTGCCCAGCGCTCGCCAGGCAAGGGAACGGCAACCCCAGGCAAGCAGCGTCTCCCACCGACGCAAGGCCTCCCCCTCCTCCTCCTCCTCCTCAGCAGCCAAGGAAGCCGGCACCGGCGCCCGCAACACCGGCGTTCCTTGTCCAACCGGCGAAGACTTCAACCGAGGCTCAGGCGATCCCCTCGACACACCAGCCTGCCGAACAGATGGATGTCACCCACCCCGCCCCTGCTGCCCACCCTGCTTCCCTGGCTGCCCCGCGGCCCCCCGAGCCTCGCATCTCTCCGCTCGACCAAGAGATGTCGGTGGAGGGGCTGACCTCACCTCCATTCACGCCTGCCCGGGGAGAATCCGCACTCAAACAGCTGCTGAAGCACATCGAGGAGACCCCCACCCTTTCCATCGACTGGCACAAGCTGCCCGGCCTTAACTGCAAGGACGCACAGCAGCTCCTCACCTCTGAGACCACCATGAAGAGGCTAGCGTCCACGCTGACAGAGGCACAGGTCGCCACCCTCGACAAGTTGCACGACACCTTCAAGGCCTCGTGCTCAGACTCCAACTCCACCATCCCCAAGACCCTCCAGAAGACCAGGAAGGTCTTGCGAGGCCTACAGCGCCAATGAACCACCGCGTCGCCACCATCAACGCGCGAGGGCTCGCCACTCGGGGGAGGAGCCTTGCCCTTTGTCATCTCCTCAGACAACATCACGTGGACATCGCGTTTGTCCAGGAGACAAACGCATTTCATCTGGGCAGCGGCCAAGACCTCTGCCTCGGCTACAGCGCTGTTATATTGGCCCATCCCGTAGCCATCTCGGGATCCGGACTCGCCTGCGTCTTCGGACCAGGCGTCGCCGTGCTACGACAGCGTATCCTGTGGCCGGGCCACATCGCCTTGGCAACAATAGATGTCCACGGCGAGGAGATGACGGCCATCGCCGTTCATCTGGCGCATGAACCCCGGGAGAGAAACCGGCAACTGGAGCTCCTGGCGGCGACAGCGGCACAGGAGGAGGAGGGGGCCTGCTGGATCATCGACGACTTTAACATCAGGGATCGGGGCCCCTCATCATCATCATCATCGGATGCCCTCGCCGTTCTTCTAGACCTGGCCGCGCGGGTCGACGTGGCCACCCAGTTCGACGCCGCCCACCTGCCCACCAGAGTCGCCATGCACGGCGACCAAGTCGAATCCAACCGCCTGAACCGGATCCTCGTCCCTGCTGGAGTCCTGGATCGCGTGTCCATCTAAGCGACCAGCCACTACCACCTCTCAGACCACCGCCTCGTGCTGCTTCAGGTGGGCCCGCCCACCACCGCCGACTCCTCCCCCACCCAGCCTCGCTTGGCCGCGATGCACCGCTCGGGCCTCGTTCTCGAATATCTGGCTGGTTACATCCGGGAGCTCGAGGAAGACACGGCGCACGATGACGACGACGGGATCCTATGGGACAGGTGGACCACCATCAAGGCGGGACTGCTGGCGGAGGCCAGATCCCTGCACGATCCGCGCCACGCTGCCAGCGACAGCTACGTCTACAGGGCGAGACGTTACATCGCGGCGCAGCTCGAGGCCTCCTCCATCCGGGCCGACTACCCTTCGCTGCCGGACCTAGCACGCGCCATCCGCCTCCGACGCCCGGTCAGCGTCATCAGGGACGAGCAAGATAACATCATCGAGGGCCCCAAGCTTCGGCGGAGGGCGTTCGCGACCTTCCAGCCTCGCTTCGCCCGTCCCACCAGCGATCCAGCTGCGGGAGCTGCCTTCATCGCCAGCAGCGCGCCCACCACCACCCGCGAGCTGAGTGAGGAGGACCCGCTCCACCGGCCGGACATCAGCCCCAGCGAGATCGCCAACGCTATCGAGCACCTCCCTCGCGGAAAGGCACCCGGCTGGGATGGCTTGCCGTGCGAGCTCCTCGTCGCCTTCAGCGAGGACTTCTTCGCGGAAGCTCTGGCCAGGGTGTTCGCGACATCACGGCTCCGCGGTGCCCTGCCTCCGTCGACGCGGCGCAGCTCCATCTGCCTCGTGCCCAAGGCCCGCGGAGGTCGCGGCCTTGATGGCTACAGGCCCGTCGCGCTTCCCTCGGCCGACTACAGGGTCCTGGCCGCCATCCTTCACCGGCGCCTCAAGCCCCACCTGCGAACCCTTGTGCCGGAATGCCAGACCTACGCCGTCCCCGGGAGGTCCCCGTCATGGAACATCGCCATGGTGACGGACGCCGTCGAGGAGGCCACCGCCCTTGGCTCGCCGCTGGCCGTCATGGGCGTAGACCTGGAGTCCGCCTTTAACTCACTAGACCGCGGCTTCCTGGAGTCCCTGCTGACGTCCCTCCGCCTCCCGCCGGCCTTCAAGGCCTGGATTAACATCCTCTACGCCGGGGCGGACGCCACCATCCGGGCTGGAGGATTCTACACCGCCGCCTTCCCCCTCCTCAACGGCCTAAGACAGGGTTGCGCCGTGAATGCCGCACTCTTCAGCATCGCCACGGGGCCGCTGCTACGTCGCCTGGAGTTGACCCTCGGCGTGGGCAATGTCATCGCCTACGCCGACGACATCGTCCTCCTATTCCATCGCGACGGAGACTTCGAACGGGTGGCGACCGTCTTCGAAGAGTACAAGCAGGCCTCCGGGGTTGGCGTGAACCTCCGGAAGAGCGCTGGCCTCTGGTGCGGCGCCTGGCGCAACCGCGGCGACTCCCCTCTCGGCGCCTCCTGGTCGACCACCTCCATCAGGATCCTCGGGCTCGACATCGCCCCCAGGAGCACCGTCGCCCACCGGGAGCAGCATATCCTGGCCCTCCTGGAGACTGCGTGCCGCAGATGGACGCCCTTCACCCGCGGCCTCTCCCTCGTCGGACGAGCAAGAGCGGCGAACACGCTGGTGGGGTCCACGATCCAGCACCACCTGCATGGATACCTCCCATCACCCCCGACCATCGCCAAGCTGCAGGCCCGACTGGCGAGGTTCGTCTTGGGGCCAGACCACACGGCGTGGCTTCCCGCCAACGTCATGGCGAGGCCAGTTGCCATCGGAGGCCTCGGCCTTCTCGACCTCGCGACCCAGCTCCAGCTCGCCTGCCTCAAGGGGGTACAGGTCGCGCTCCGCGGGGGCAGAAATGCCTTCAGCTGGCTGGTCGGCGGCAACAGCGGGGAAGCCTGGATCCACCCTCCACCGGACGGCACCCGTCTCCAGCCCCGCCGTCTCGGCTGCTGAAGCTATGGGAGGAGGCCTCCAACATCCTGGGCCTCAACCATCGGGCGGTCCCCACGGCTCAGCTGCTGGACCTCCCCATCATCGGCGGCTGCCGGTTCCTCCGCCCTCCCGACCTCCTGGCCCCCGCCCGCTGGCGCGGAGCCCGAGTCCGGGACCTCACCGTGGAGGACCACCTCACCGCCCGACCTACGCGCTCGGCCCTGGCTGACGCCGCGGCCCTGGGCGCCTTCTGTCGGAGGCTGACCTCCGAGAACGCCGTTGGCTTCGGGGCGGAGTCTGCACCCTCATCTAGCTCTTTAGCTGCGGCCGTGGTGCTGCGAGAGACGGCTACGCCGTTCCTCAACGGCCTCACGACCCGCTCGGCCCGACGGGCCCTGGATCGCCCGCGCCTCGCCGCCACGCCCATCTCAAGGTTCACCTCGAGATGGTCGCCCACCATCGGTCCACCACCATCTAGGATCGACTGGGCCTTGCTGCGGCGCTGCGCCTTCTCGGGCCACGAGGCCGACGCGGCCTTCAAGTTGGCCTTCCACGCCCTGCCCCATCCGGCCCATCCTGCCTCGGTCGGCCCCTCCTGTCCTGCCTGCGGGTCCATCGACCGCTCCCTCGGCCACCGTTACTGGTGCTGCCGTTCCATCAGGCCTCTCATCAGAGAGGCCTTCAACATCATAGGGCGGCCCCCTGACCTGCAGGCCTGGATCTTCGGCGGGTCCGGCCTTGAGGACGACGCCCTTTCCATCTTGGCGTCGGCAAAGTTGCGAATTTATCGCTACTTTGTACAGGTTGGGCTCGGAGAAGCAGTGGAAGACCCGCTCATCGCCTGGTCCAGGACCCTCCAGCGCCGAGGTTTTCTTCCTCCATCTCCCATCACCATCTTGTAAAATATGTTTCATATATGTATTTATTTTCTCTTCTCTTCTCATCTTCTTATTTCTTTTTCTCTCCCTGTGATTGAAAATATTGTCTAAGATGACAATAAATATTTTTTTAATTGTCAAATTGTCACACACACACAGACATTCAATTTTATATATATAGATTGGGTTGGCCAAATATCACGGAGCAAGCTAAATAAACGTTTAGTTTATTTTTGCTCCACTAGATGGCACTTTGCCATCTAAAAAACACATGTGCTCGTGTTCAGGAGATGCCTTCTTTATTTTTAATATCTATGTAATTTTATTTTAATTCTAATGTAGTCGACAAGGGAGGATTTATAAATTTTGCGGCCTTACCTATAAAATAGGACTTCTAGTTTTCCTGACGGGAACGGCGAGGCGACTGGCTGGATCTCCTAGCAGACGACGAAAATTGTCCTTTACGAACAGGTTTCGGGGAAGGGCTTCGATAGCGGCTTGCAGTTTTTTGCATATCATCATTTTGTTCATGGAAATTGGATCGAGAGTTAAAGAACGTCCTTGGTTCTTGTCTATTTTGGTAGTATTCGTTACGCCTTTCCTCGTTTTGTCTTTGTTTATCACGGCAATAGCGGACGACGTGACCAGGACGTCTGCAGTGAAAACAAATCGGCTTTCCTTCAGTGGATCGCCATTCGTTTGTGTCGCGTCTCCCTCCTTGTTTTGGGTACTGAGGTTCAGGGTGCGGTCTTATCGTTTGGGCCACATATCTATTATTATAAAACTGTCGGGGTCTTTCCTTTTGTGGGCAACTTCTCCTAGGCTTTGAGGTTGGCGCCAGGGTTCTTCCAATCTCCTCCTTTACCATATCTTCGATGGTAGAAATTTTTGGTTCCTCTCGAGTAGAGCCTAATGCCCGCTGTGCCTCCTCACGAACAATTTGCCTAATCATAGATGACAGATCTGCCCTGTCATTATGATCACTGAGAGATGCTGCATTTGGTAGTCGCTCGTATTTGGTTGGGGTCACTAGCTTACAGTGTAGGCTTTCAATGCGGCGACATTCGGTGACGAATTGCTCAGTGTTATGCACATCCCTTGGGAGAAGTGCCTGGTAGAGCTCCTCAGCTATCCCTTTCATCAGATGGGATATTTTATCTTCCTTATTCATTAGTGGATCTACCTCTTTGCAGAGGCGCAGGACGTCTTGGCTGTAATATTCGGTGCTTTCTCCTTTTAATTGTGCGCGAGTTTTGAGTATTTTCTCGGCTCGCAGCCTTGAGCTTTCATTTTTTCCAAATACATTTTCTAATTGTGACATGAACTCCGTCCATGTCTGGATGCTTTCCTCATTGTTTTCAAACCATTTGAAAGCAGTGCCAGTAAGATAGAAATAAACGTTAGCGAGACAAAGCGTTTCATCGCATTGGTTGTGCTTCGCCACACGTTCATACCCTTTTAACCAGCTACGGGGATCTTCAACACCCTCATCAGAGAACATTGAGGGGTTTCTAGGTAGATGTTGGACAAATAATGAACCAACCTGAGTAGTTGCTTCTTTCTTGATGTTCATGGTTTTTTCTTCTTGCTCAACCGAGTCAATTTTCCGTTTTTTTTTCTGTATGGGTATCGATCCAGCTTCTTCACCTGTTGTAGCGTAGAAATCAAGCCTTCAAATATCCTAAGATGTAAAAGTATTTATTGATGACGTCACCGCGACGAGTCGACAATTATTAACAAGTCAGCAAAAGTATCTACAGCTAGGGAATCTTAAGCAAGCCAGCAAAGAAATATTTTAAAGATGATTTTACAAATAGAGAGTAATATATATTTTATAATCTGTTGAATATTTACATTGCATAATATTAAATTAAATAATAAAATATTTCTTCGCCACAATATATTCCCAAGACCTTAAATAAAAGTAAAATGTCAAATGAGTGATTAATCAACCCTATATGGATCTGCGTTATGGGTCAGTTACATGTGAAAATAAGACCAACAATCACATATAATAAAGCGTCTGTTCGTTGAAGCCGAATAGGATTGGTCCATTCTGTGTGACGTGTTCAAACCTGATTGGCTTGGCCGCCCCCCCCCCCCCCCCCACTTAAGTGACGTGGCCGGCTGTAGGTCTGTTTGGTTTTTGTTTTCTTCCTTTATTTTATTCTATTCTGACCTTATTAGTCATTTTTTGCTTTCGGCAATTTATTCGGTGAATATTTGAGGAATAATATTTTTTAAATAATTTTATTTTTTTAATTGGTAGAATGTACTCTGTGAATATTCATTCAGATAGTGAACGATTTTGTCTTCGGTTGCTATTACTTCATATATCCGGAGCAACATCTTTTGAAAATCTGAAAACTTTTAACGGTATCCATTACCAAAGTTTCAAAGAGGCGGCTCAAGCCCGATCTCTTTTTGAAGACGATAAAGTCTAGGATAATACATTGCAAGAAGCAGCAGGTGAAAAAATGCCACGTCAATTAAGGGAAGTGTTTGCACATATTTGCATTTTAGCTGTGCCTCACAATATCCCTGATCTGTTTTCTAAATACAAAAAGCTTTTATGCGAAGACTTTGCAAGGTTACACGAAGGACACACATCAGATTGCCAATATTGTACTGATTGTGTCCTACGAGACATTCAGAATATTTTTACAGCAAATGGCAAAAGTTGCCGGGATTTTGATTTGCCAGTTCCACCAGACGTGTCAGATTTTTCTGTCAGTACTTATAAAGCAGAAGCTGAAAAGAATAAAGCAGATGAAATGCGAAAAAAAAATCGATCAAAATGCGAAAACAAAAATTAGCTTTTGAAGCAATTATGTCTACAATAGACGATAACAGCCTTCCACAAAGGTTATTTTTCTTGGACGGCCCTGGTGGAAGTGGCAAGACCTTTCTTTATAAGACACTGCTGAGCACTATTCGTGGCAACAATGGTATTGCATTACCAGTTGCGTCAACAGGAATAGCTGCAAATCTACTAGAAGGTAGAAGAACCTATCACTCGCAGTTTAAACTTCCTGTTCCTCTGTTGGATACATCTACATCATCAATGCGAATGACTCCAGATGACGCCAAACAGATTCGAGAAGCAAATGTCATAATTTATGATGAAGCTACCATGGCACCAAAAGATGCTTCTTAGATGCATTAATAATCTCTTGAAAGAAATCATGCAAAATGAAAAACCACTTGGTGGTAAAACCATTGTGTTTGGAGGGGACTTCCGACAGACTTTGCCTGTTGTTCCACATGGAACTCAAGCGGCAATTGTAGAATCAAGTATTAAATTTCATCCTCTATGGAAAAAAATTAATATTTTGAAATTAGACAATAGTATTAGGTCAATTGACTCAGAGTTTAGTGCCTGGCTTTTAAAGCTTGGAAATGGCGAGCTAACAAATGATCTTGGCTTAGACTCCGATACATTTGAAATACCATCTGAAATGGTTTGCAATGGCGATTTAGTCAAAGAAATTTATGGAGATAAATTGCTTCCTTCTGACTTTGAACAGTATACCGATAAGGCTATACTTTGTCCCAGAAATGTGGATCTTGATGATATCAAAAACCGAGTTTTAGATATCCTTGAAGGTGACTCCATAACATATTTCAGCTCAGACTCAATAGATGATGCGACACCTGAAGATAATGAGAGCTATCCACCGGAATTTCTCAACAGCCTTAACCCTTCGGGAATGCCACTTCATAAGCTGAAGCTAAAAGTTGGAGCAATCATAATGCTTCTTCGAAACTTAAACACAAAGCGAGGTCTTTGTAACGGGACGAGATTAGTAGTAACTAAATTGTTACCTAATTTAATTATTGCAAAAGTTCGGACTGGCACTGCAGTAGATCAATCTGTATTTATTCCGAGAGTTTACTTGGCCCCAATACATTCTGAGATTCCTTTCATTCTCAGAAAGGGACAGTTCCCTGTAAAATTAGCCTTCGCTATGACAATAAATAAATCACAAGGCCAAACCCTTGAAATGGTTGGCATCTATTTACCTGAACCAGTTTTTAGCCATGTTGCTTTTTCTAGGGTAAAAAGCTCTAAGTGTGTTAAAATAAAAATAATCCACGGAAGCAAGCAAGGAAGGCTTCTTGAAAATAGTTCAGCTTGCTTCACCAAAAATGTTGTTTACAAAGAAATTTATTCATTGTAAGTTCACCTCTTTTAAAGTAAAAATGTTAATTAAAAAAAAATATCAATAAAATGACCCGAAAGGTAAAATGTTGCAACGCTCGGAAGGGGATCGATCCCTGACGGACCATGAACGTTATTTTACATCGAACGCTTCCGATTACATATTGTTAAGTATCAAAAAGGAATGTGAGAAATAAAATTAGGAATCCACCTGCTCTAGCCGATCCCGTCCTTGGACGGGCTTTTCTACTAGTTGAAATATATTTTTAAAGAATTAAATTTTGAACGCTAGCTTCACACAGGGCACAAATTTTGCTACCAGCTACATGCGTTCTTTTTTACTATGGTGTGATTTCCACATGATGAATCTGTAGATACATTATAATCTCTCCAGAGCTTAAGGTAGCAAACAGTATTTTCATAATACATATATATATCAATGCCAAAAGCCAGAGTTATGATAGCATGTTGCAGTGTAATGTTGACCTGCAGGATGGGAAAAAAGCAATATTATTTCCAAAGAATTTAATTTGAAAAGTATTATGAAACTTTAAAATATAATCTTAACTTTTAAAAGCATGGAAATACAACAACAACAACAACAAAAGCCTTTATTGAGGACCTCTCGTCCAATACAGGATTCGCCAGTTTACAGAGTAAGAGAAGAGAACTAAGAATGCAGAGAGAAACCCACATGTAGTAGGTATAGTATTTTCTACACTGTGACTATATACAACAGCAGCAACAAGCCTTCTACTGGTCTACGTCATTCTAATCCTGACATAGATTATTTGCATATAATTATTTACATCAATTAGATTATGTATATAGTCTCCTCTTCTCTTCAGCCGTCTTCCAAAATTTGAACAACGCAAAAGCTCCAGCTCTGTTTCTCACCACCTCATTCAACAGGAGCTCCAAAGAGAGTCCCTCGAGACCTATTTCACTGAGGAGCACTTCTCGCTCGTCTTTCAGCCCCATACATGAGAGTAAATGGTGATGTAGCCCCGGCTCCATTCTTGTCCCGCAAATCTCGCATGTCCATCCGTCTGTTTTAAATATTCTGGGGCGATCATCAGCAAAGAGCATGGAAATAAAAGCTATCTTGATTTGAATAAATTTAGTATCAAAACAAACATCATGTAAAAGTATGCACCAATCGAAATCATTTATTAGCTCTAACAGTGCTGCCCCCAGCGGTAAAAACTCTCTCTCTCTCTCTCTAAAAATCATACATGAAGCGTTTAGTAAATTAAATGGGAGCGAAATGGTGTTCCATTTTTTTTTGACTGACTAAAAAAATCAAATGGAAGAAGATATAAAAATATATATATATAATTTGCTGAAAAAATCTGCACAATAAATATGAGTAGAACATATTCGGGCTCCCTCATTGGTCAGATTGCTGATTGTATATTTCTTTATTTAAATATGAGTATATTTTCATCTATATATCTAAATACATATATTCAAAAATATGGTTGTACCATATAGATATTTATGAGCAGTTATATATTGTGAAGCAGATAAATATAAACCCTTCCTAAACAAATGACAGCAAAAAATTGAGCCTACTTTAAAAAAAAAAGCAGTTACTGAAAATGCATAGCTGCTGCTTACAATATAAACGCTATTAGAGCATAAACATATTACATCGAACAAACATATAGTAAAATATATGTAGCAAGTTATATAGAATAAAATAAATATACTTTTTACAACTTCAATAAAATTTATACTTACTCTAAATATAAGAAAAAAAAAAGAATACTGTTCTAAATCTCAATTTGTCTTAAAATATGATTATTCCTTATGAGAATCAAATAGTAAACCTTATCTTAAAAAATGTAGATCGTTATATTCACACTAATTAAAATTAAACAAAGAAATAATTACATCGTCACAAAAAGATATGAATAAGCTGCGAAATAAATAATATTTCCAATTACTTTAATTTGAAAAATATTACTGAATAACTAAAATTACTAAATAACTAAATAAAATCTTTCCTTCTAAAAAGGAAAAAAAAGTTATTCGAAATGCAATTTTTGCACTTTTAGCCTAAATGCTAAACCAAAACCTCTGCTACCTACGCGTGAAATTTCACAATACAGTTTTAATTAACCCAGGTTCCGGGGGCGTATAAATTTGATAACGATCGTTTAATATTATTCACAAAGAGTTTAAATATATATATAATCTCACTTTTTAAAAATATTCATCGTGTAAACAAACTAAAATTCATCGTTTAAACAAACAACGTGTAAAACGGGATATTATATTATATTGTAGCAAAGTATTTATTATTTTATTAATAGAGTATAATTTTTATATATTTTGCTACTCTGTAAACTTCTCTAATTGCTTACATATTTTTTAATCAATTCCAAATTTGTTCTTGCCTTTAATAAATTGCGGCGCCATCCTGAAGTTTGTCTTTCCTAATTTTCCACGTGGTATTTTGGTGGAGATATCGGGTAAATTAGGGAAGATAAACCTGAGATTGCCGATAAGACCTAGAGGCCATGGATGCTGTAATCTACATTTTCGGAGACTGGCTCCAGGATTCCAAAGCCGCTCTTCACGCCGCAAGAAAAAGGACGCAAAGGTACTAGGGACAAATTTTCAAGACTACGATGGAATCCTTGGCAGAAGCACGTCATATCCATGTCAGTAACCACAATAATTGCAAGCTGTGGGTCACAGCTCCTATAGGGAAGGAGCTATATAGAAAAGTATTTATTATTTTATTTACAGAGTATCATTTTTTTATGTTTATATTTTGCTACTCTGTAAGCTTCCCTCATTGCTTATATTTTGTTCATCAATTCATAGTTTGTTCTTGCTTTAAAAAAATTGCTGCGCCATCTTGAAGTTTGTCTTTCTTAATTTCTCACGTGGCTATATATATATGACGCGACTTATATTTACTTGAATTATACTTGAGAGCCGTGAAAATCGATTCTTTAAGCTTCTAGAAACGGCTTCGCTCATTGTAGGTTCAATCAGACTTTCTCTCTCTCTAAGTCCTTTTTGACTTTAAAATTAGTCACACAGGAAGGTTCATTAGAAAAGTCGTTCATGGACGAGTTTACCACCGTTTAGGTTGGTCATAAATATGTCTGGACTTAGGTTCCTTCTCCGGTTGAGTATATTAATTGAAGTATCACCAAAATGGTTTCTCGGCATCAGATTAGTGAAAGTACAACAATTAAATCCATTTAAATACATTCTTCATCAAAATTTAGTGTGTGAGTGTAAATGGCCTCCCTATCTTATGTTTGTGATTTAATATAATTATATGTTACATTTTGGTGGAAATGCTGGACAGATTAGGTAGGGTAGGCTGAACATCGATGAGAAAACCTAGAAGCCATGGGTGGTATGGACTCAATTGCCTTTCAGAGACCCTCTGTCACCCTTTTCAAACAAAATCTATTTGCTATTGTTCCTGCTTTGTATAAAGAAAATTCAGAATAAAAAGGTCATTTATAATTCAATAATATAACCAACTCACCCCTCTTCCCCCACATCTGCAAAATGACATTTTTAATAATAAATATCAATTTCAAATAGAGAAATATACATAGGACGCCGATAAATGGTATGATAACCAAACACTAAATTTGTACACCTAATTCTAATACAAAAGACGCCTATAAACGGCTTAACAATTTAACTATAAGGTTGTACGCCTAATTTTAATACAAAAGATGCTGGTAAATGTTAAGAAAGCTTAATTCTAAGGTTGTATACCTATACCAGGTGTACCATTACGATTACGGTATGGAAGTCTAACTCTAAGGTTGTAGGCCTATACCAAGGGTACCATTACGATTATGATATGGAAGCCCAACGCTAAGGTCGTTCGCTTAAATGTAATACAATGGCAGACTAACTATAAGGCTGTACGCCTATACCAAGGGTACCATTACGATTATTGTATGGAACTCTAACTCTAAGGTTACGCCTGTATCCAAGGGTGCCATTACGATGATGTAACAGACAGGATATACAACCCGGTAGAGTATAAGTGATACGTCACTCCCCTGTCACACACTATCCCTAAAGCCATCCTTCAAGACCAAACCATTTGTTATATTTCGCAGGTAATTAATCCTAACGTTTACTGTCGTTTTTCTTGGGAACACTTTCGATCCTTCTACTTTAATATCTGTCATTCAGAGGACTATACGTAGCTTACTTACCGACGTTAGATTTGCTAGCTAGATGAGGCAACTTGCATCGACCTAATCCAGCAGAACCTGTTTTGAGAGACCTAGATCAATCTTAGGTATATTTTATCTTATTGAATATTATATAATTGATTTTATGAAATGATCGCTCAGGAAGATGATCACAAATCAATGGGTCGCTCGGTAGGCTTTAGTGTATAGAGTTTAATCTAAAGAGGACCCTGATCCTCTTTATATTGAGATTTGAATTAGTTATCCTCAGAACATATATATAAAGTATTTATTCTACGATTCGTATTGTCTACATAAAAAGGCTTCGCCTGTCCTTTTTTTTTTTCATTTTCAAAATGAAGTGAGAGTACTTGTAAAACGTTTCCTATTTTTGTGGTTATCTATAAGCTCTTAAAAAAGGAACTATTAACATAAATTGATTCTCAAAAATGAAGCCCTTCGCATTCAGGATATCTTTTCCAATTCTTATAGACGTCCTTTGAAAATTTTTGTCCTCCCTCCCTGTCAGAATGAAATTTAAAACTATGTTTAAAACAAATAATTCAGAACTATATATCTGGGACTTTTCATGCGCGTTTTAATGTGATGTTTCCAAATTAAAATCAAACTACAAACTCGAATCAAAATATATAAACCAAATAGAATGAATATTATGTATATATATATCGAAGATTGAGTAATCCATAATTAAAATTATATTCAACAAAAACACATGTGAAAAAATAGTACAAATGTGATATTGTACTGGGATAAGGTGCATAAATTATGAAAAAGGCATGTCCTTATCGCGCAACTGAAAGTTGCTGATGGCTTGCGCCATTTATCGGAATAAATATCATCTATTCTCGTTTAATTATTCCAGAATTGGCCAAATACCCATTCTTGATTAATAAAGAAAAGCTAACCACAGACGCGTTTCGGGCTGTTGACCCTCATCAACAGGCACCCTGGTCAATCAGGCATCCTGAAAAATCATGAAACAGGCAGGTAAGGCCAGAATTTCGTGAGAACGCGACACAATGTGAAAAAATAGTACAGATGTGATATTGTACTGGAATAAGGTGCATGAATTATGAAAAAGGCATCTCCTTATCGTGAAACTGAAAGTTTCTATATATACTTGTATATATATATTGTTACAAATTATTTATCAATTTTATTATTTTTATTAAAAGAATGGTCATTTTTATGTTTATATTTTGCTACTCTGTAAATTTCCCTCGTAGCTTATCTTTTGTTTACCATTCTTCGTTTGTTATTGCCTGAAATAAATTGCTGTGTCATCCTGAAGTTTGTCTTCCCTAATTTTCCACGTGGCATTTTGGTGAGGATGCTGGGTAAATTAGGGAAGACAAACTGAAGACCGCCGAGAAGACCTTGAAGCCACGGGTGCTGTGATCTACATTTTCCTGAGACTGACTCCAGGATTCCACCGCTGTGCTAAAGCCAAGACTTCCCTCGAAGATGACGATTTCCTATAGACGATACGACGACAAAGCCGCTCTTCACGCCGCAAGAAAAAGGACGCAAAGGTGCTAGGGACAAAGTTTCAAGACTTCGATGGAATCCTTGGCAGAAGCACGTCAGATCCATGTCAGTATCTAGAATAATTGCTAGCTGTGGGTCACAGCTCCCATAGGGAAGAAGCTATGTTACAAATTATTTATCAATTTTATTATTTTTATTAACAGAGTGGTCATTTTTATGTTTATATTTTGCTACTCTGTAAATTTCCCTCGTGGCTTATCTTTTGCTTACCATTCTTAGTTTGTTCTTGCCTGAAATAAATTGCTGTGTCATCCTGAAATTTGTCTTCCCTAATTTTCCACGTGGCAATATCAAATAAAATTAACTAATTGAATTATTGTAATTTATTTAGTATATGCTATGTTACAAATTATTTATCAATTTTATTATTTTTATTAACAGAGTGGTCATTTTTATGTTTATATTTTGCTACTCTGTAAATTTCCCTCGTGGCTTATCTTTTGTTTACCATTCTTAGTTTGTTCTTGCCTGAAATAAATTGCTGTGTCATCCTGAAATTTGTCTTCCCTAATTTTCCACGTGGCAATATCAAACATAATTAACTAATTGAATTATTGTAATTTATTTAGTATATAGTTTATTTATTCTGTAATGAGAGAGAGAGACAGACAATTAATTTATTGACACCCAGTCAACAATTAAACATAAAAAGATCAACAATTGAAAATTAAAATTATTTACACCAGACTGAAGGGACGTCCGGGATTCGACAGCTTCACAAGCCGCAATGAATTCTGTCAGTTTCCGGCTTAGATAGCGGTTGCTGTCTCAAATACTCGCAACTGCACGGTCGAGGAATTCAGAAAGAATGATCCTCTTTCCGGGTGTAAGGCTGTCGAAGACATATTCCCTATCCTCGCTGTATTAAACAGCCCACTACATCTCGAGCCTGTCAAAACCCAGTGGGCGCAGGCAGGAGTCGGCGTCTAATCTGTCAAACAGATTCTTTACCTGTTTGCCGCTCTGAGCAAGTTGTTTGACTTGGGGCTTGATTGTACGATTCCATAGCACTTATGGAGGGTGCAGAATCGGGTCCTTTTTCGCTTCGGGCTAATGGGGTATAGGACATCTGCGCCGAGGCAGCCTCTGACGCAGGGTGGTCTAATGCTGCAGTTGGAGGTGTAGCTATAGTGGTGGCAGGAGCAGGCTCAACGGTTCTTACGCTGTTCCTCTGGCTTGAAGGTTGGATAATGCTTGACGCACTAAGGGGGCAGTTTATCCTTTTATGGCCCATCCTGTAGAAATTGGAGCAACGGAGGCGGTACTCCAAGTAGACCAGGACAGATCCGCCCTTGGTAGTCCCGATTATCTTCTTTGAAAGATACGTTATCCTTTTCTCCTTGTTCATGAGGATGAAGGCCTCTTTTTAATGTCAGGCCAGGTGTATCCGCCGGAGGTGTTCACGGTAGGGGCGATGGAGACCACCTGGAAGTAAGGGCCCAGTGTTTTGACAATATCCGCGTTTTCGATGACGTATGGCAGGCCGCTAATGGTGATTTTTTCGGCCTTTTTCTGGTAGGGCAGGGCCTTGAGGAGGAGCGCGTTAATTAACAGACCATTCTCAATGACGGTCTTCGCCATATCAGACCGCTCCAGACCAACCAGGACTTGTCCGGAAACCTTTCCTAGCTGCAAACGCAGCCTTTACCCAATTTGTTCTCAAGGGCTTCGATTCGATGTGGTCTACCGGAGTAAACTCTGGGGCGGTTCCATTCCAGGTATAGAATTTGGTCAAAGGTCCCAGATTCGGATATTCTCCGGCACTGCTCGAGAGTTTGCCTCGATACTTTTACCTGTTCGATGTTGATTCGGGGTCCCGTTTCGGGTGGTGGTGGCTTGGCGAGATTGTTCAGGAAGAGGCCGACGCTCTTTCGTCAAAGTAGAAGAATATTTCATCTTTTAATTTTTTTTGGTATTTTTTTAAAATTCTTCCTGAATGATTTCATCCCAGTTCCAGCTTTTCTGAGAATAATTTGCGTGATCAGTGCCGTCATTAATGGACAAATTCGCATAATTATTTATTTTATATTGTAGTTTTGAAAATAATTAGCCAGTCGGTTGACCAACTCAACAAACAAAAAGATAGTTTTTATTATTCTATTTAAAGAGAAAGAAGGAAATATCTAAAAGATTAAAATAGTAAACAACGAGCGAAGAAGAAGGAATAAGTCTCGTGCCCACGCGGCCTTGCAAGGGTTACTTCTACAGGCAGTGACGTCAGCTCCCGGGTTGCCGAGCCAGCAATTTCACTATGAAGTCGGCTTTGGTACACTACTCCCTTTCCCATGAGAAGCTGTTCCACAGCTTTATCTCAGTTCCTCCTCTTCTCCAGACGTAGAGCTGTCCACACTTGACGAATCTTCCTGTCTTGATGGGCCATAGTACGGCTTCATCCTGAGGATATGGACGGTGTCACGTCCTTTTTGTCTTTTGTCACTCTTGCCGAATGCTTCCACTTCGTATGTCACATCCGATATCTTTTTAATGACCTTGTAGGGACCAAAGTACCTTCTTAGAAGTTTCTCAGACAGTCCCACTCGTCGGATAGGTGTAAAAATCCACACTAGATCTCCTGGTTGTAGACTTTTCCTTTATGCCGAGCGTCGTAATTCAATTTGTTGGTTTCTTGAGCCTTGAAGATGTGATGTCGGGCTATTTGTCGCGCCTCTTCAGCTCTGCTCGCCACCAATTGAATAAATTCTTCCCCCTCGGACGCGCTACTGTAGGGAAAGATAGTGTCGAGGGTCGTCTCCGCTTCCCTCCCATGGACCAGAAAGAATGGCGTGAAGCCAGTTGATTCTTGCCTCGCTGTATTGTAGGCAAATGTGATGAATGGTAGCATCTCATCCCAGTTTTTCTGATCGAGGTCTATGTACATTGATAACATGTCGGCAATTGTCCTGTTCAATCTTTCTGTCAGGCCGTTAGTCTGAGGATGATACGCCGTCGTTGTCTGCTTTTTGATGTGACAGTTTTTGGTTAGCTCCTGAATGAGTCTCGACTGGAAGTTTCGACCCCGATCCATCACTATTTCTCGAGGAGCCCCATGCTTCAAAATAACTTCCTCCAAAAGAAATTTTGCAATTTCTTGGGCTTCCCCCGAACCTAGACTTTGGGTAACGGCGTATTTAGTTAGATAGTCGGTGCAAACAACTATCCACTTCTTCTTCCCTTGCGATATGGGGAAGCGTCCCAGCAAATCTATACCGACTTTTTGGAATGGTCGGTCCGGTGGTGGTATGGGTCTCAGATAGCCAGGAGGAAGTTGTGGCACACTCTTGCGACGCTGGCAGTCCTGACAATGGCCAACACACTTTCTCACGCTTCTGTACATTCCTGGCCAAAAGAACCTTCTCCTAATTCTGTCGTAGGTTTTTGCAAAACCCAGATGTCCAGCAGTAGGTGCGTCGTGCAAGTCCCCCAAGATCTCCATTCGAAGGTGTCTTGGGATTACTAACAGTAAAGGTAGGCCAGTCGGGTCATAATTCTTTCTATAGAGGATCCCATTGACAACCTCGAACTTGTTGTCTTTCTTGGCGGGTGACGGCTGAGATATCTCCTTGATTATTCCTGTAATGTAAAGGTCTTTCTCTTGTTCTTTACTGATGTCGCTCAAAAGGAATAATGTGGGGATGTCGTCATTGAAAACCTTTTCCGTATTTTCAATGGGATTTCTTGACAGACAGTCGGCGTCCTTGTGCATTCGCCCTGTCTTGTAGACAATGGAAACGTCGTACTCCTGAAGTCTCAACGCCCACCTCGCCAATCTCCCTGCCGGATCTTTAAGATTGGTCAACCAGCACAGAGAATGATGGTCAGTTATAACTTTGAAGGGGCGTCCAAACAAATAGGGCCTAAATTTTCCAATTGCCCATACTATGGCGAGACATTCCCTCTCCGTGGTAGAATAGTTTTTCTCGGATTTTAAAAGGGTACGCGAAGCATAGGCGATGACCTTTTCACCGTTCCCTTGCTTTTGTGCAAGCACGGCACCTATTCCATATCCGCTGGCATCTGTGTGTAGTTCAGTCGGAGCGTCATCATCGAAATGTCCCAATACTGGTTTTGACGTCAAGGCATTCTTCAGTTTTTGAAATGCTCTCTCTTGGTCTGTGTTCCATTGAAACTTTGTTCCTTTAGATAGTAGCGAATTGAGGGGCCGCGCAATATCTGCGTAGTTCTTAATAAACCGCCTATAATAAGATGACAAGCCAAGGAAGCTTCTTAGCTGCTGTAAGTTCTTAGGGATCGGGAATTGACTGACCGCCTTAATCTTATCATCATCCGGTCGGATTCCATCCTTATTCACTTGGTGTCCAAGGATCTTGATGTTGCTGGCTCCAAAAGAACACTTTCCGGGATTGAGCTTCAGCCCAGCTCTCTTGAAACAATTCAGGACCACCTCTAGTCGTCTCAAATGATCTGGAAAATTATCCGCAAATATAACGACGTCGTCCAAGTAACACAAACATATCGTCCATCGCAGGCCCTTCAGGAGATTATCCATCATCCTTTCGAAAGTTGCGGGCGCGTTACACAGCCCAAAGGGCATGACCTTAAACTCAAAAAGACCGTCCGGTGTAATAAAGGCAGTCTTTTCCCGATCAGCTTCATCAATGCCAATTTTCCAGTAGCCCGCTTTGAGATCAATTGTGGAGTAGATATTCGCCCCCTTCAAGCAATCAAGAGCGTCATCAACCCGCGGCAATGGATAGACGTCTTTTTTCGTCATCTTATTCAAACCTCTGTAGTCCACACAAAAGCGAACAGATCCGTCTTTCTTTCTTACCAGAACGACCGGTGAGGCCCAAGGACTCTCAGAGGGCTGAACGACTCCCATTTCCATCATTCTGTCAACTTCTTCTTGAATTACCTTCCTTTCAGAGGGTGAGACCCGATACGGCATCTTTTTTGATGGTTTGGCGTCGCCCGTATTTATCCTGTGCTTAGTAATTATCCTAGAAGTAGTTTTATCGATCGGACCGAACACTTCCGAAAAATTTTCAAGAAGCTCCAGAAGTTTGGTCTTGTGAAGCAGAGGAAGCTCAGGAGAAATGCAGGCCGAGATTTGTTCCATTCTCATAAGCTGCTCGGAGCTCCCGACTTTAAAAAAATTTTCTTCGCGACACTCGAAATTGGTTATCCTGATGGGTGACTTGGCACTTTTGGACTTATTATTCGAATGATTTTCCATGATTGGGCAAACTTCTTGCGGCTGGACTCTGAATAAATGAGCTAGGCACATGCCCGAAGGGATTGTTTTCGGATGCTTGCTAAAATTGGTCACCCATAGATACGCTTGGCCATGCCATATGGTAAGGTAGGACGATGGTACAAATAGTTCTTTCTCCAAGAAAAGTTGCCGCGCACCTTCAACTGCGCAATTTTTAATCCCAGTTACGCTAGGCGTCCGGGTCAATACCCTCTTGGTACACTTTGGAGGAATGATGTCGTCCGATGCTAAGTGAAGTTGTGCCGCGGATTGGTCCTCATTTAACGTCTCTGAAAACGAAATTTCAGAATGACCACAGTCAATAACTGCTTTTGAAGACTCGAGAAAATCCTATCCCAAGATGGCGTCGTGGCTGCAATTTGGAAGAACGAGAAATTCGAAGATCCGCTGAAGGCCATTTATTTCTACTCTTAGGCGACATTTTCCTAGTGGAGCAACAAAACGATTGTTTGCGACCCTTAAAGTTATGTTCGGGCTCTCAAACATTATAGCTTTCATCGACTTTCTAAAATTGCTGGAAACGACCGAATATGACGCCCCTGTGTCAATGAGAGCTTCGACATGACGGCCATTGATACTCACCCACATGTAGTTATCGTCTAGGTCGGCTCGCGTCTGTGGAGGCTTTAAACAATGTCCGACCTTACCTCCCTTACAGGCCGTGCTTCCTAGTTTTCCTGCACGTCTCTATGAGGAGATCGGCTAGGAGTCCGGCCTGGCGATCTAGAGTAGCGACGTCCTGTCATCGGTCTCCCGCGTCCAGGATAGGGAGAAGAACTTCTTGGTAAATTGCGTCGAGGAGAGCTGTTCCGATCAGATTGTTCCATATGCGGCGTCATAAAGTCGGCCATATAGATGGATCCGGGTCTTCTACGGCCATAATAAAATCGGTTTTGGGTCCTACTTGGTTCGTTCTCATCACGGTCGCGGCGTCGATCCCAACAATGCTTTGCGACATGTCCCGGTCTATTGCAATAAAAGCATATGGGAATGTTTTCTCTGGTGCGGAATTCGTCCGTTTTCCTTCTCACCGCTTCCCCTGCATTTTGTTGTCCACTTCGGAAATTCTTGACCGCCCTTCCGGAGTGAAACACTGGTGCTTTGTCAATGGGTGCTAGATTTTGTTCGACTCTCTGCCAAACTCTATCTTCTAATCCCTGCGGAGGAGGAAGATTATCTAGTTCATTCGGAGCAGATCGAAGCTCCTCCCTGATGATCTCTCTGATCATTTCCTTTAAAGGGTGGTACCCATTTTCATTAATCGCCGAAACGGTGGGGATTCTCTCAAATCTAACACTGCTGATTCTATTTTTATTTAGCTTTTCAATACGCCGGCAGTGTTGAGTGAATTCCCCGGTCGTTGTCACTTCAATTGCAAGAAGGGCCCGGTAAATGTTTTCAGCCACTCCTTTCATGAGGTGGCCCACCCTGTCCTCCTCCGACATGTTCGGGTTCAGTTGTCGACAGAGGTTCAGCACGTCCTGGATGTAGAGTTCGACCGACTCGTCTGGCTTTTGCGCTCTTACCTTGAGGAACGATTCAATCCTTCTGGCGTAGTCTTCTTTATCACCGAACGTTCTGGTGAATTCTTCTTTAAACGTATTCCATGTCGTGATGCTTTCCTCCACGTTGTCGAACCAGCATCTCGCTGCTCCTTCCAGAAAGAAGACTACATTGGCCAAGCACATTGATTCGTCCCATCCATTGTAGGCAGCAACGCGGCTGTAATCTTTCAACCAGAGATGGGCGAGTTCAGAACCTTTTCCGGAGAAATTCGGGGGGTTTCTTGGTTGTTGCAGATATGTGAAAGCTGCCGGCTGCACATGCGGCTTTTCTTCTTCGTTCACCATTTCGACCAAGAGTGGTGGCAAACTTTGTAAACGTCGGCTTCTTCTCAACTTGCCGTCCAGGTTAAAATACTAGAAGGGAATCTACCCGGCGTCTCCACCAGATGTAGTGTTGAAAATAATTAGCCAGTCGGTTGACCAACTCAACAAACAAAAAGATAGTTTTTATTATTCTATTTAAAGAGAAAGAAGGAAATATCTAAAAGATTAAAATAGTAAACAACGAGCGAAGAAGAAGGAATAAGTCTCGTGCCCACGCGGCCTTGCAAGGGTTACTTCTACAGGCAGTGACGTCAGCTCCCGGGTTGCCGAGCCAGCAATTTCACTATGAAGTCGGCTTTGGTACAATATTCAGAAGCATTTTTTTCTTCTTACGAAATTTCGTATGTCGATAGCTCGAGGTTGGATGTTTTCACATGGATGGAAGTATCCCCATCCTGTTCCCCGTCATATTGGCCATCCGCCAATACCAAATACCGGTTGGAACATCCATCCTCTCCATATCCATAGTCGGAAAACGCGGAGCTAGTGCGCTGCGTTGCCGCACGGCCGAGAGAGAGAGCACACATATTTTTGCTGTAATAATATGTCCAAAAACTAAAATGCTTTTTATCACTTTTTAATCTTTATACTTTTGATATTAAATATGAATGCTGGTCAACCACCTATATACAACAACAACAAAAAGCTTTATTAAGACAATTTAGTCTTATACGAATTCTCCAAGCACAGAAATGTAGGGTACATACAAGAATAACAGTAGTAACAACAACAAAAGTCCCTGTTATGACCTTTTGGTCTTATACAACTTCTTCACGTAGAAGAGGGTATATACAGGAATAATGCAATAGTTACAATAATTAGCAATGCTATTTACAATGTGTCAAGGGGGATAGTAGCAGGAAAGGGGTTGCTGGGGAACTAGAGTATTAACATGGGTAGATGTTATTATATCTCTTGAGGAAAGATTACGCGACAATAAAGTTGGGATATCCAGCAGGTTAAGAGAGACTCCAAGGTGGTTAGTGCGAATGTTTAGTTCACCATATAAAATTATCTCCAGTCCATTGTGTATCTTGATCGTAGTATATATATTCTCTAGTTGGAGTTCGTTAGGAGGTAGATAGGTAAAAGTTATGCAAGTCAGCAATGAATCTAAGTTTGGTTATTTTTGTTATAAATTCCTACAATGATGCCTTCAGAGCTTCTTCCCTGACCCAAGGTTTTTCTAGCAAGTGATTGGTAAACCTGGAAATCTTCGATCTCGAGTTTTAGAACAAATTGGCACTAAGTTTCCGTTATAGCAAATATTTGAAACTGATTTAAATAATCTATGAAAGGGAAAATGGAATTTATTCTAAAGAAACCTTTGATATACCAATACATAATTTGTACATAATTGTGACCAAGGTTTAATAGTTGTCGACCAAGTAGTTTAGGTTTCCATTCCTATTAGCTATATGTGGTTGATGATGATATTTTCTTGCCTGTAAAAAGAGATATCATGTAATTCTTCCAGTTCATTTCTGTGTGTTTGCTATATCTCAGTTCCTTTTGAACTCATGATCTTATCATTTATCACTTGACAAACAATACTTCCAACAATCAACTTGCTATCTCGAAGTTTAGATGAGATTACTTTAGCCAAGAGTTCTTTTCTCTTATTAATCGACAATCGACGCTGTTGTCTAACTTTTAAGGTGTAATCCTTATTTATGTAAATCCTTGATTCTTTAAGCTCGAATGCATTCCTGAATAATTTGATTCTGTCTTCATATTTGGGTATTTCCACCAGTAGGGGTGCACTCGGCCTTTTAGACAATCGATGACATTTGAGGATTTTAATATTCTCGGAGATTCACATATTATCCGTAATAATCTGTTTTATTTTTGCGAGAGATAAACCACCTATATATTAAAGATATTTATTAAAAATAATTAAAATTAATATCTTTCTTTCAAGATGAGCCATTAATAAAGGGAAGTCAAGAATGACTCAATATGGCGGATAGGATCTCGAGTCTATTTCGAAATAAAAGGGTTGTTTTCTGCTATTAATATAATGGAAACAAATTTAGATCAGTTCTCCACTGTGGGATCAGAAATCTGTCCAAGTAAGTTTGAGTTAAGATGAGTTTCTAGTTGAAACTAAAAATTCGAAGTGGCCATGAAATGAAGGCGGCCATAACTCAAAACTATGGTCTTTATGCGAGATTTTCTAATTTTCCAAAGCTGATGTTGTAGCGCATTTTTGCATATCCAAATCAGATTAATTACAGAGAGAGCGAGTCCTGAAAACTGCATATAAAAATAAAGGAACACGTCAACATTGACCGTATTTCGAGAACTAGAGGACTCGGTTCGGTGACAAAGCTACTTCATCAGCTTTAAAATTCATCGCGCATACTTGGAGAAAATGGTGTCGGGCTAATGGTATTGGTCATTCCAGGCTTTGTTTCCAACCCGAATTTGCTAGTTTGGGAATACGGTCAATAGATGGTGCTTATTTTGATAAGATGTCCTTTTTTTTATACCAATAACCTGCATACCAAACTTCAAAATGCTACATACGTAGTTTACATTTTATATTTTGATAGAAAAGGAGTTTTTCTATATATTGCTCCTTTTCATTTCCATTCGTGCTAGCGAGTGTTCTTAGTCCCAGGTGCCGACATTATCTTCAACACAGCTTATCCGATAAATAAAAGACTGTATATAAAAAGTCTAACCTCACTAGGATTTAACTATCTATAACATCCAAACTACTCCAAAATATAGTCAAAATGCAATGCAGATTTGACTAGAATAATAAATATTAGATCTTAAATCACACACAAGCATGTTATAGACACGTGAGGAAAATCTCATAACCACACGCAGGCGTATGAGAGTCCCCTGAGGAAAGGACCATAACCATACGCAGGCGTATGAGAGTCCCCTGAGGAAAGGATCGTAACCACACGCAGGAGTATGAGCATCTCCTGAGGAAAATCTCATAACCCCACGTAGGAGTATGAGGGTCTTTTGAGGAGAGGCTCATAATTAAGCGCGGGTGTGTTATCGAAAGCGAAAGGGTTAAAGAATATTGTAGCGAAGAAATAATTAAATAATTATTTTAATTATTAAATGAAAATATACAACATAACTTATGTATTTTGAAAACATTATACATGTTATATTAATTGGTTGTTCAATGTTCTCAATATATACTATTTTATTTTTGGAAAATTGTGACGCCTAGCCGTAATTGCATAGATGTTCAGGCATTCACTACTATGCTACAATATTTTTTTATGTCATTAGATTTATCTCAATGAAAGGAAAGCAAACGATACATTATGTATCTTATGCATGTTATAAAGTACAAAATTCATTAAGTATTTCAAATTATCAGTGAGCAGAGACTGATGAATCAGCTACATCTATCATTAGAAAAGTCAACACTCGATAGCAAATTTGATGTGGACAATTATGTCCGAATTACTACAAAGAAACTATCTTCCCGTTGAAACGGACGCAAAACAATGCGTCATCTAGTCTCTGCAATCTAGCAGTCTCGGGTCAGTTACGAGCCACAACACCGCTATGACAAATTCCGTCTTTCGGCCTAGAGATCATGGTCTCCGGCTTTCGTTCATTTAAAGCAGGGGTTGAAAATAGTGTTAGCTGTTGAAATGTCTATACCAATACGACAACCAAAATATGGATTATATGTTTGCCCCAGGAGAATATCAATATATATTTTTAAAGTACACTTCTCCAAGAAAATTAGACGCAAAAAAATACGAATCCTACAGATATCATAAATCCATAATGAATATCATGGAATCAAAGCACCTTTTAGACTAATGCGATCCATTATCCCGAGACAATGGTCTTCAGGTGGTAGTTCTGGATTGTTAAAAGCTGATGTTGAAACCTTGTTGACGAACCGTCAGGTTGGGCAGTTTGAATAAATGCTACACATACATGTTGTCATCAAGAGATAATAATGAGTTTTTTCACTTCTTTAACTTATCAAAATCGTTTTTTGTCAGTCCTCTTTCTCGTTTACATTTGCCTAACCCACCAAGGCTTATATTATAGAATGGCATTAGATCTAACTACATGGCCTAAGCCTTGATTGTAATTAGTGTAAATCATTCATGTTTTCCATCTGAAATATTCTTTTGAATATATATCTAGAGTGTATACAAATATAATACATTTATAATTGGCTCTGAACGATGTTCATTTATACAAATCTATTCTTTAGAAATAGTGCTGAGCAAAAATAAATTCATTATATTTCTCATATTATTCATATATTTAGAATTTGAAAGAGGATATTTATTCTGAGAAAATGTTTTTCGAAAAGTATCTTATTAAATTTAAAAAATACAAATATAGTATGAGGTTAAAAGTCAATATTTTAATATTTTAGATTTATTATTTAGATAATATTACGATTTACATAAACAATTATTCCCTATTCTGTCAAGATCTATAAATTGAGAAATGTATGCAAATCAACAGTCACATCAAGCATCATTCTGACCTCAGATTAACAAAGCTATAATTCAGGTAAGCTTTAGGTAGAGACTTTGTAGAATGATTGTTATCAGGGTTTTCAATTTTCTCTAACTTGGGTAATTCTAAAGGTTTTTCAAAAACGATTGATAACTATTGAATTTTTGAAATAATAATTTAAGGTTTGTTTTAGAATTTCGTAAGTATTACTTTGAGCTTAATAATTGCGATTTATTCAACATATTTTAAATACTCTCTACTATTTCTTAAAATATTTGAAATTTCTTCCGACATATTCCTTCATAAATTAATTACTCTAGATATTTTTTCTGGTTTAATAAATTCAGTAACTTTATTGAATATTGCAATATATGGTAGTAAGACTTTTTAATAAACTTGTTTTATTATAAACGAAATATTTTACGCTAAGCCTTTCCCTAGCAAATGTTATTTTAAAAACATTTTGTTTCACAATCTTATTCGAAAAATCAAGCAAAAGAAATTAGAAATCTTTTAGAAGAAATTGGAAATCTTTTAGAAGAAATTGGAAATTACAGAGGATTAACCTCACTATTATATTCGCTTACGAGCGCGCCAGAAAGTTGGTTAGGTGGACATGTATTTAAATTTCATTTGAGCGATTGTTTTTGTGAAGTAAAAACTCTCAACTATCAATAGTTTACACTTTGGCGATGTTTACGTTACTATACATTTAAAATTTTGCATATATATCAATTCCATTGCAAAATTCAGCAAAATGAGTTTAATCAAAATTTATAGGCGAATATTTTATTTACATATTTGTGCAAATAAATGGCAATTATTTAATAATATATAAAATTAAATTTTTATCCAACCCATTTATCCATTTGTTAAGGTTAAATTGAAGATCTCAAAATTATTTACAAAATTTAAAAAATCAGCTATTAATATATCATGATTTAAATATCATGAAATTATCTAACTCACAACTACGTGAAAACTTTCTCCATTGAATTTTTATCTAACTCACATTGGTCCAATTAACTATATTAACAATATTATGAGGTTATTTAAACATAGAAACTTTCTCCTTGGAATATAAATACAATAAAATAACGCCAGGAGAAAATGATTTTTATTAATATATATTTATATATATATATATATATATATATATATAAATAGGTAGTCGATTAATAAAAAATAACATTAATATATAAATATATATATATATATAAATATAAATAGGTAGTCGATTAATAAAAATCATTTTCTCCTGGCGTTATTTTATAGTATTAATATTATGAGGTATAACGTTTGATTTAACTAAGCGTGTTTAAATTTGTTTTGATGCGCACACTGAAGCTAAAGTTTTAATATTTTTAGGAAAACATTTCCATGGAATCTTTTCACAAACTTCACCAGTTCGAAGATATTTTCGAAATTAACGCTGAAAAAGACAAAACAAAACATTTTCATATTAAGATATCCTTTTATATCTACTACTCTGAGTCCAAAGTGAAGTATGTAAATAGTAAAATATTAGATGAGTGGGTTTGACTATTTTCTATTATCGCAATAAAGTCTACATAGTTAATCTCATGGACAAAATTTGAGGAAGCGAAAGCTCTATACAAGGTGAGTGCCGTATTTGTTGAATTCAGATCAAAGGTAAATGCGCAAACGACATTCACAGCAATGTTTGGATCTATAAAGATAAATCCAACTGATTTTGTGCATCGATTTGTCACCATATGAGACATAGGTCTACCACTACCTTTAGCATGTATATCGCGATTCAGACAATAACTGAAAGATATTTGATAGTGACATTTTTTCGAAGAGAGAGACGCAAGTGTGAACAAAATTGCCTTGTTTTCTTAAAAAAAAAACGACCGGGGGGCATCAGACTTTCCACTTCAGTTTTGTTTTGAGTGTATTTTAATTTTGTAAATAGAGCTTCTAAAATATGTAAGAGTGACGATGAAATACTTCTATAGTCTTGGAGAATGCAATATAAACACTAAATGTCTTGTCACCTTTTTAATAACGATAATCTTAACATTTCTACTACACTATTAACTGGTAGTACAATAATGAGCTCTCATAGGACAATAAGGCCTATAAAAGCTTTACTTTTAATTTTCACATACATAGTCATTAATATACATAGGCATGTATAGAATTATGATAACTGGTGGCATATCCTCTTCACCCTTATTTGAAAACAAATCAGGAGACTTATCGTTGTATTTATCAAAGAAATTGAGTCAAAAGATCCATATTCTCTTAAATTACACAGGTCTACAAAAAAAACCTTTTTGTTGCCGGAGAAAAACCTGATGTTGATTATAAGGTAACTTTTCATGCTGAATTCAAAAAGGAAATCAGAAGTTTTCCATCACCCATAGTTCTTGCAGGATAACCCTTTTTTCTATAAATCGGTATATACAGTAATAATGCAGAAAATGTTGCGTAAGCATTTTTAAAGTAAACATTACATTAGCTAGCGCTTTATTTTTGACAAGAGGAGTTAATATGTGGAGCCAAAAGCTTTATTTTATTTGTTATTGATTGAATTTTGCTCTTTAAGAATGATAAATATATATTTAAATAATAAATTATTAAACTTTCAATTGTGTTTATTTTATAATGCAATCTGTTTTGCTTTCAACTCAAAAATAACAAGCTCTGGAAAGCTATTTGCTGAATAACAGTTCTAATATATATAAATTTAAATTGAACCTAACTACTTGTTTATAGATTTGCATCTAAAGTGACAGGTAAATTTGAAGTAATCAGTTTATTCTTCTCTATCGATTTGATTTTATAAATCGTGTGCACTAGACTGTGTCAATATGCCGAGGCGTTGCATTAATATTCCTGATATTTTCTGTTACATTTGTGGGGAATTAACTTTCCAAGTTCAAAGGCGAAACTTTATACCGCTCATCAAAAAGTGCTATCAACTTTATTTTGGCTGTAAAGTCGGTGACCAAGATAAGACTTGGGGCTCCTCATTGTTGAGAAATTTGTGCTCGACGTCTCACAGGGTGAATTAAAGGTGAAAGTCATATGCCTTTTGCGGTTCCAATGATATGGAGGGAACCTAAAGACCATTCTTCAGACTTTTATTTTTGTTTGACAAAGACTACAGATATTAAATCCAAATCAAGACATATAGTTGAATATCTAAATTTGCCTTCTTCTATGAGACCGGTTCCTCATAGTGATATTTTACCTGTGCCACAGCCTCCTGAAAATGTAATATTTAGTGATGATGATTCAGATAGATGGGAGCATCAGTCAGATGACACTAACTCTGAACCTCATTTGTTAACCCAGGGAGATTTGAACGACCTCGTACGTGATTTAGATTTATCCAAAAAACAGTGAACCTTTAGGCTCTAGGTTACAATGCTGGAATCTGCTGCATAAAGGCACAAAAATATGCTTTTTTGGCAAGCGTCAAGATGAATTTCAAGACTTCTTTTCACAAGAGAATGAATCAGTATATTGAATGTTGTTAGTCCAATGGAAGCGCTTGGTCATGACCATGATACAGGAGAGTGGCGTTTATTCGTTGATTCTATAAAAATTAGTTTGAAAGATGTTCTTCTTCACAACGGAAATAAGTTCCCATCAGTGCCAATAGCACATGCATCCAACACGAGACTTACGAAAACATGAAACTGCTTTTGAAAAAGATAGAATATGAAAGATACGGTTGGAAAATATGCAGCGATTTGAAAGTCATTGCTCTCTTGCGTGGATTACAGCTTGGATATACAAAATTGTGTTGTTTTCTGTGTGAGTGGGATAGCAGAGATAGGGAAAGGCATTACATTAAAAAAGTTGGCCAAACCGTGAAACTTTACTCCAGGACATAAACATTTTGTAAATCCACCCCGGATCGCTTCAAAAAATATTTGCTTACCACCATTTCATATTAAACTGGGATTGATGAAGAACTTTGTCAAAGCAATGGATCGAAATGCCAGTGGATTTGCCTACCTAAAACAAAAATGTTCTAGCATAAGTGATGCGAAAATTAAAGGTATTTTCGTTGGACCTCAGATTCGAGAATTGTTTGCAGTATGTAAATTTTCAAAATAGTTGAATGAAGTTGAAGCAGCAGCTTGGAATTCCTTTAGAAACGTTTGCAAGAACTTCTTAGGAAGTGTCAAGGTTGAAAATTACCAAGACATATTTATAATCTTTTGCTTTCCTACAAATCACTGGGACATGTAACATGCTTCTCCATTTCCTGCATTCACATATGGATTTCTTTCCAGACATTCTTGGTGCAGTTAGCGATAAGCATGGTGAGAGGTATACTTAAGATATATCAAGCATGGAGAAGCGGGTACCAAGGTAAATGGAGTCCCGGTATGCTTGCTGACTACTGCTGGATACTCAAGAGGGATGTACCACAAGCAAAGTATAGAAGAAAATCCACTGTTACTACTTTTCAATAAAATAAATATATTTCGTTCATATAGACCTATATATTGAAAATATTTCCAAATTTCAAGTAGGTATATCTCATAATTCTTGCGCGATAGAAAAAAAACTAATGGTACATTTGGAATCGGCACAAAGAGTTAAATTTAAATAAGATGCCGTTTCTTTTGGGACAAGGAAAAATAATTTTTGATAAACCAGTGTAATGTAATAAGATTTATGAAAAAATGCTTACGTAATATTTTTTTGCATTTTTTGCTTTATTTATTCCAATACCAAAAAAAGAATGTCACGCAAAAACCATGGGTAATGGAAAATTTTTTATTAGAATTTTGAGTTCAGCATGAAAGGTTACACTAGAAACACCATCAGGTTCTCTTTGGCAAAAATGTTGTTGACCAGTGTTACATGAAAGTTATTTTTAAAAGAGTTAACATAATAATTTCATTAATGTACATGTTTGACGTTACCTTTCGTTAGGTTGAAATGGCTTCTCACTATATTTCAAATTTTGTAAAATCGATTATGAAAAAGCTGTCCAAGTTTTCAAATGAAAACCTCTATACAGATGATTGAAATACATAATGAACAAAATACTGAGTGGTATAAAGTCGGGATATTTTAAAATACTTTATACATTCTATAAAGAGAGTTTTGTTTAAATAAAATTGTTAGAAACAGTTAACAAATACTTTAAACATATAAGTTTATTTATTATTCAAGGTTAGGTCAGTAAGTAATGCACAATCAATATTTTTTATTTGACAAACCATAAAGATGAAACTTTGTAAATATAAATACCTAAATATATATCAGCATCATTCAATATATTCACCTTCCCTCTGTACACATTTGGTCCGGCGTTCTTTAAACACACAAAAGAACTTTGGTAAAATGCTACATCTTACTTTCTGAACCACCCCTCTAACCTCATGGAGTAACATTTAATCATTTTCAAATGTTCTGCCGCATACAGAATTATTTAATTTACCAAATAGGTAAAAGTCGGAAGGAGTCAGTCAGGTCTGTAAGCTGGGTGAGGCATCAAGGTCAACCTATATCTGGAAAATTTGAGCCAATGTCTGTTGCGCGGTGTGAGGAATTGCATTGTCCTGATGAAATTTGAGTTGACAGCCTTTTAGGCCCAGCCTTTTTGTTGAAAAGGCTCTCTTTAGCTTTTAAATGAATACAATATCTTTCTTTGTTGTTGGAAGTATTATTTTCAAGCAGGTTCATGAATATGAGCCCATCTTGGTCCCAAAAGCCCGTGATCATGATTTTGTCTTTGAAGAGGGAACGCCCTGGGTTTTTCTTAACTCGAAACATTTTATGGGTTCTTTGCATTTATGGTTGCTTTGAAGAAGGGTCATAATGATAAATCCAGTCTTATCACACGTTGACTCCTTTAAAGGCCTCAGAAGCTGGTCCTAGATAAGATTCGATGTCTAAAGAAATTTCTTTCCGAGATTGCATCATTTCTCGTGTTATAAGCATTGGCCCCCAATTTGAGCGCAATTTTCGATAGCTAAGATCTGAAAGTAGTTTAAGAACACACTATTTATATATTTGGGGTCATTGTGCACAGCTTATTGACCCAACCTTGTATTTATTTGGTTATTTATATATATAATGTTGTTGCAAATGTGCCGACGAATGGATAAGCTGGCAGTCGTGTACGTGAGGCGAGTGTTGATGTTCTTCCCAAACGCGGACCAACAAGAAGCAGAGGCAGGGCTAGATGTTAGCACCGAGAGTGATCGGGAACAGCCCACGGGACAGAGGTAGAGGCCATGACACAAACTTGGATGCTTATCCCCGAGACATAGAGAGAGAGAGAAAGTGTGTGTGAAAGACAGCAGCCGTCTGTCGATGGCCACACCTAGAACATCTGCTGACCCCCTGCCAAAACTTGTCCTGTTTTCAGGGGTCGTCTCTAAAGAGTCCCTGGGGGCCCCACATGGGTTGGGGCGTTGCCTTTTCCCCCCCTCTGTCCCTGCCACCAGCTGACCGCTCTCTCTTTGGATCTTTATTTTGACGTCACCATTTTTTTTTTGTTTAAATACAAATAGGGGGTTAAAATACAAATAGTTTATATACAAAACATGGGGTGGTAGTAAATATATAGTGTCATTATTATACAGTTTAAAATATAATCAATGGGCGCTTCTCCCGTCAAAATAAAATATACTATGTATATATATATATTAAAAATAAAAAGGCATCTCCTGACCACGAGCACATGAGCTTTTTAGATGGCAGAGCGCCATCTAGTGGAGCAAAAATAAACTAAACGTTTATTTAGCTTGTTCCGTGATATTTGGCCAATCCAATTTCTTGATTTATCAAGAAAAGCTATCCACGAACGCGTTTCGCGCTGTTGGCGCTCGTCAGCGTGGAGAAGGCTGTAACCACTGCGACCAAAAAAGATTTTTGGTCCCAATGGCTTCTTGAGAAATCAGAAAATGGGTATTTAAGGCCAAATTTGCGTAAAGACGCTTAACACATGAAAAAAACAATAGAAAAAAAAAAGATAAGTGGGTCAGGTGTTGATATTAAAAATAAAAAAGGCATCTCCTGACCACGAGCACATGTGCTTTTTAGATGGCAGAGCGCCATCAAGTGGAGCAAAAATAAACTAAAAAGCCCCTGCCATCTAAAAAGCACATGTGCTCGTGGTCAGGAGATGCCTTTTTTTATTTTTAATATCAACACCTGACCCACTTGTCTTTTTTTCTATTGTTTTTTTCATGTGTTAAGCGTCTTTACGCAAATATGGCCTTAAATACCCATTTTCTGATTTCTCAAAAAGCCATTGGGACCAAAAATATTTTTTGGTCGCAGTGGTTACAGCCTTCTCCACGCTGACGAGCGCCAACAGCGCGAAGCGTTCGTGGTAGGCTTTTCTTGATAAATCAAGAAATTGGGGTTGGCCAAATATCACCGAGCAAGCCAAATAAACGTTTAGTTTATTTTTGCTCCACTAGATGGCGCTCTGCCATCTAAAAAGCACATGTGCTCGTGGTCAGATGCCTTTTTTTTATTTTTTATTTTTATTTTTAATATCAACACCTGACCCACTTATCTTTTTTTTTTCTATTGTTTTTTCATATATATATCGGAAATTTTTTAAGCTATAAAATTTAAAATTCAACACTTATACTAGAATATTTAATTCTTAAAAAGTTTGTCTACCCTAAAAATAAGAAAATTAAATAAATTTTAGAATGTTTTATATTTCAAAAAATGTCATTAAAATTTAAAGATATTTTGGATTTTCTTTATATAAACTAAAGTACTAATATTCTTAAAATGTTAATCATTTTATGATTGTATGTTAATCTCTACTTGGAATGAATACGCGTCTCGCTTGTGTTAAATATTATATTGATAACTTAATATAGATTTAAAATTTATATGAATATTTTTGTACGAAATATTTTTGGCATTTTATATATTAACAATATCTCTAAAGGTAAACAGTTGTTACTAGTGTGAATTAAAAAGTAGATAGAGAAAAAACATGTTAAAATAAAGAATAACTAACCAAATTGTACAATAAAATAAAGCAACGGAAACGAAAGAAATTATCTTTATTAAGACAAGAAAATCTGAATAAGTTTGCAAATTTTAATTAATAGAAAATGAGCACATTGTTATCGTTTAACATAATCCTCTCTATGAAAACAAGTTTCAGAGAACTGAAATACCCTATGCAGTAGTTTTTACATATATGTTGAGAGATTCTGGAAGGTTTCAACGAATATATTACAATTTTTGAAAAATATTCAAATAGTTGAAGAAATTCTTGAGGTGAATCGGGCCTACGAGAGTAAAGTAAAAATTCTCTGCCTGATAATGAGGCTCTTTTTTTTGTTGTTGTTCGAAAAACATTTTATTCTTCATAATATGCTTTTTTAAAGACTTGATTCATCGTTTCTCAATATCAGTATGCCTTGCCGGAAAGGTCTTAAAAGGCTGTTAAGATAACCATCTGCAACCTCATTTTGATTGAACGCGAAGTGCTTTCCGGAAACATATCTTCAGCTGTGGAAAGAGGGGGTACAAGTCTGAGGGTGCCAAATTAGGAAAATAGTAGGGATAGCCGAGCAAATCATACATTAAATCCCGGTTTTTCCAATCACTTTTGTTTAAAGGTGTGTTGTCCTGAAAAACTTTATAATTTTTCTTTCCTCGCGGATTTTGACATCCATCTGGTCAAGAAGCTTAGAGTGATATTCACCTGTAATAGTTAGCATTTTTCAAGATAATAAAATGACAGCATCCTTTTGGTATTCAAAACACACTGGCCATAACCTTTCCGGCAGATGCAATCGACTTCGCTTTCTTTGGCGCTTTACCACCGGCTTTCACCCACTGCTTTGAATGCTGTTTGGTGTCTGGCATGTAGTGGTGGATCCATTTCTCATACATGGTGACATTTCGCCGCACAAAATAGGAGGGATCCCTCTTTATTATATCCAAAGATTGCTGCGAATGTCGTTTGCACATTTGCTTTTGATCTGAATCCAGCAAATACGGCACCTACCTTGTACAGAGCTTAGGCTTCCCTAATTATTTGTGCAAGATGTTTAGCACCCTTTCTTCCGATATTCCCATGGCCTCAACTATCTCTTACACCTTTACTGGCCTATCGCCTAATAAGATATTGTGCACCTTATTGATAGTTTCCGGTGTGGATGCTGCTTTGGCTGTCCTTCAAAGTTATCTTCGAGCGACGTGCGACTGCATTTAAATTCAGATGCCCAATTTTTAACGGTTGAAGTTGGATCAGGGTTCCCGTATACTTTTGTTAAATTCAGATATATTTCTTTAGGGGCTGATACATCAAAACCGAAGAATTAATAACTGTACGATATTTAAGTTATCCGTTTAAATGAAACGCGCGTGTAGGCGTTTTCTGCAACGGCTCGTTTATACAAACTTCTTGAGCGAACAATTTGAAACTTGTCCTACGAATTAATCATCTGCGCTCAGGGAGGAAACATAATATTTCGTCGATTGAATGCCATCTCTGGGTCAGGCGAAGAAATTTGACCTTGGTCTCTTACACTGGTTGATCTAAATATGCAATCATGGTAGACATTACATAAATATTTAGAAACTCTAATGAAGACTTTAATGAATATAATAATAATGACTTTTTAAAGCTAAGTCACTCTCAAATTTTCATTTCACTTTATATAGTTACACATTTTCTAAACAAAACTATAAATTAAGGGATTGTTGAGATACCATAAGGCCGTTCTATAAGACTATCGTTTTTTAATGTCAGTACTTTATTTTTTAACTTTCAAGTAACTTCAAAATTCCCTGCATTTCTCTTAGATTTTGCATGCTTTCTTAAAAGGGGAAACATTTCATAATACAACTTAAATACAGAATTGTTTGTGGATTTCGATTAAACGCGCATGTCAGCCCACAGTGACACTTGCAACGCGGAATTTCAATAATTAATATATAACATGTAAAATTAATTCAATGCCGCAAAAATATCAAAATAATTAAGGCCTCAAATTCCTATGAAACAAATGAAAATCCTAATATAAATTATTCGGCAATGCAATTTTGAAATTCGTTTTTAAAAAGTATATATAGAGAATGGCAATAAATACTTACAAAAAAAAAAACTAGAATCAGCACACGATCTCATGTTTTATTTCAATGCAAACTCTTTTTAAAAATAAAACTTCACGCCGATTGGTTAAAGAACTATACGAGCATTGTTGATTGGCTTAATCATGTGAACAAGTGCAAGGATAACAGACGTAGACTATAAAAAGAGGAACCAATCCCTACACCTTTTCAAAGGTTTTTCACAGATCCATAAGTACATTTAAGCATTAATATATATATATAGTGTAATTTAAACCAACAACCCCATATTGTATATAACTTATAACAATATTTTCATGTTGTATAATAGAAACACATCTGTAAATGATTATACGCATGATTGACTTGCCATTACATCATCATATGTAATGTAATTTGTACAAACTGAGGATAAAAAAATAAAACTCTGTAATAGATTAAGAGTTGAGCTAAAGAGATAGAAGTCATAACGTCTAAAATCGAGATAGATGGAAGTCACAAAACAACAAGATCTAAAGATAGATTGGAAGCTGTCAGGACGGCGCCAGTTTAGAATGTCACCAGACGATCCACACTTTTCACATCTGGTGAAATGCAAAACTCCCTTTCCCAGAAAAGGTATATAAAGCCCCGTTTTAACCTAAAAATAGTCAGTTCACCATCTGCGTGAGACCTCGTCGGTTGTACCCCAGGTCCTCCTCATTCACCATGTAGCAATTATATATACCGAAATTTCCATCCACGAACAATAGACAGGTCTTAACCCCGAACATATTTTGCTCCTTACCTTACTGTGAAAGAATAGCCAGAAGTTTAAAAAAACATAATATAACAACAAAATATCAACCCAACAAAATTTAAGAAGCATCTTCCGTCAACCCGACACAAAACAAATTTATAAGCCAGAAGATAGAACCAATGCAATTTATAAAATACCATGTATATCCTGTCAGGCAATATATATAGGAGAGAAACCAGCAAATATTTATCTGAAAGAATTAACCAGCATAAATCCGCACTAAAGCACCATAGCCCGACATCCCTACTGGTAGATCACGCATTCAACAATAGTCACACTCCAGATTTCGACCAAACATCTATAATATATCAAAATATCAAAGAAAAACATTGCCGATTATTTTTTGAGAGCTGAAGCTCATTAGAAAATAAAAATAGTATTAATAGAAAAATTGACTTACCAGATGTATTAACTCAGTTTAGAACCTCTTAGATGATTGTTATTTATATGTTCATTTTATTTTATATTTCATTTTTAAATCAGATATTTATTACTATTATTTATAAATTTATTTCAGTTATTCAATTTTTATGATATTTTTATTTGTTTAATTAATTTGAAATCTCTTAATTATAAATATTTATTTATATATATTACATTGTTTTTCTTTCAATTATATTTACTTTTGAGATTATATAAAAGGGCGTACCTGGATCTGTAAAGAAAAAAAAAAAAACAATTTTTTTCTCAAAATATTTAGAGAGATTGCTCCCTCTTTATCAATTTATTGCACAGTGAATTTAATTTACAAATTATTGTAGATCACATGAAAACAAATTTTTCATTGGTCAAATTTGTTTTCATGTGATCTACAATAATTTGTAAATTAAATTCACTGTGAAATAAATTTATAAAGAGGGAGCAATCTCTCAAAATATTTTGAGAAAAAAATGTTTTTTTTTTTTACTTTACAGATACAGGTACGCCCTTTTATATAATCTCAATTAATGGATCGCCTTTTGACTCAAATATATTTACTTTGTTTAAAATGTATATATTAGATGGTTTATCGCCCAATATAAGCTTGCAAGACGTCCGTGGCTCACCTGAAGCACGCGACCTGCTACGTGCTTCATAACAAAAACCCTCGTAAAAGATGGACGATTGGTCCATCGAAATATCGATTTAATAAATAATCTTATTACAATCCAAAATAAGCCTTATTTAAAAATATAAATATATATATATATTTATATATATATATATAGCGCTTTTCCATTAAAAAAAAACGCTCATGTTAGTGGTCAGGAGATATGCCTAATTTGTTTTTAATATAGTATAATGTATATATTTAAATCTATTAAACCTATCAAGTTTGAAAAAGGTAGTTTTGATTCATCATTGTATTTTATAAACAAAACTATTATATAATTAGATTGGCCTAAAACTTACCGGTTTGATATCAACATTTTAACCAATTTAGAGCGAATATTTCTCTTTCGCGATACCTAAATTATAGATATATAACAAGATTATATCGAATTAAAGACAACGATATTTGTGTGATTCAAACAAATGGAATTAGTTATTAACGGCTATATTTCTAAATAGATGATTGTATATTTTGACTCGGATTCTGGTCTCTAATAGTGCCGGGCATTTCATTTTTAATTATTTTACTCCATAACTTATACAGTCGATGCGCTTCTTTCTATTCGTCTCAATATATCCAGAAATATATTAATTCATTTTATTTCAATATTTATCTCAACCAGTTTATTTTCTGATTTGTCTTCAGCCTCCTTCCCCTCAATATTCTCATATTTTAATTCCATTGATCCTGTCAAACTTCTACTTCCCTCTAGATATACACAATTCAAATATTTTCTATCTTACATCATCTAGTCATTCCCTTATTCTTGCAGTTCTATTTATTTGCATTTTTCTCCAGATCTAAAATTTTCCCAACTGTCTCTCTCTCTATTCTTTTGATCCTGGCAAATCGTTTATCAATTTTCTTCAAGATCCAAATTTGAAATGTAGCCGATCTTTTCTAACCATTCAATTGGCTCTCTCCGATATATGCAAGACTACGCACTGTATCGGTCTTAATTTACGTCTACCCTGTAGATAAAAGTTTTCTAGTACCATGTACTAATAGCTATCCGTAAAATTATATTTTATAATTCTATGTTTTTATTTGAAATGATCTCCCTCTCTTTTTCGATGGTCCAACAAGTTGCTGAATGTGTTCAGGATGGCGTATGTAGATCTAAGACCAATCTCCTCCAAACTTGCTATGGAAAATGACCTGCAACAACTTGAAGAGTTCCGTGATTTAAGGAAAATTCTATCGACTACAAAACTTGCATGTCATAAGGTCGTGGAGTATGATCTTGTGGAGAATGTAGTGAAGTTTCTCTACTCCCCTATAGCTTGGATCCGGTACGAAGCTGCCTACGCCCTCGGAGAGCTGGTACAGGTCGAGAAGACTCTAGTTGAAAAAATATATGATGAAGCCATAATTGATCTGCTAAACATGCTAAATTCAAAAGATGCAAAAATACAGAGAACTACTTTGCATACACTTAACATTATCGTTGAGGCAAATGTGACTAAAGCTCCTGTAGCTTTTGGCTCCTGTACACTAAGCCTTCTGAATACAATGGCAAAGGATGGTGTTGAATTTATAAGCGAAATAAGCCGAGCGCTTTTGGTAGTTATGAAGAATGGCACTGAACACAAAGGAATTGCGGCTAAAATAGTTAATACTTTACTCATGGACACCCAGCCAAAAGTGTTAGGCGAGTCTTTCCAAATCATCTGCTACATGGATGAAATGGCCATGAAATTATTTTTTACCGGGCTCTTTACCCTATATATTATGTCAAGTTCTTTCTGGATATAAATCTAACATTTATATTACGTACAGAGCTCTACAGTGCATTCTCCATTTATTAGAAATAGGTTTGACTGATATTTTACTTGGGGGAGAATCATATTCCATTTTTAGAACTAGTCGCTGGACTGATCCCCTACAAAGATAGAAACGTTCAATTATTGGCGGTTGAAATTTTTACAAAACTGTTAACTCAGGGATATTTAGAAATGGTAAGTAACGAGCGCGTCTTAAAATCAATCTCCTTAATGATCATGCAGATTGGAAAAGAGGACAAAGATAGCGCGAGACTGGCTTCGTTGTTGGTCTCCAAGATTGTGCGAAAGTCGCCACCGCATAAAGTGGAAAATTTGATATCCAAGGAAATTCTAGAGCCATTGATGATAAGAGCCTTCTTTGAAGACCAGGAAGACATGATGATAGAGCTGCTAGAAGCGATATATCGCCTGCTAAGAGTAGCTGCCGAAACTGGGCACCTCAGTAGATGTTACAACACTATCAAATGCATCAGAGGAATCGATCTCCTCAAAAAACTGCGCGAAAACAAGAAGGTTGAAGATATAGCCAAAAAAATTCTTGACCTCTTCCAAAAACCTCGGAAAGACTGAAGATTGAACCAATGTTGGTTTAAATAAAAGTTTGTTGCAATTTATTTTGTTGTCGTTTTATATTTTCAATCCTTAGTTTTCTTTATCTGCATCTGTGCAAACGCTTACATATGTCTACATTTTTTCCAGAAACTTGAAAGGCATTATTTTAGGAATTCAAATATAAAATTAACAAATTCCTTTAAATATGAAGGGATTTTAGTTTAATTAAAATTCTAAAGGATGTTTCAAAATATACGGAATAATTTTAAATTTAAAATGGAGGTGAATATATAGATAGTTCTTCAATGTTAAATTCAAATCGGTGTTCTCGTGCATTCTCAGATCAACTTCCATTAGAAACTAATTCTACACGTTCGACAAAGCGTCAAATAGTATTTGGGGGGTGGCACAATTATTTACAAAATTGAATTAACAGAAGATATAAAAAAAAACACTTGCATAAACATATTAATTTAAGGGCTTATCCTATGAATTAACAGGACATAGAGAAAAATCTGAAAGACACAAAGTTTGGAGCGGGAAGTTTCACAAGGGTGACATCCACGGCGTCAATTTATAATTGTTACGAATAGTATTGGAATAAAAACATTTAATCGGGTAAACCCCGGGCGTTGCCCGGGTCATTCGGCTACTCTCTTATAAATATGAAACTTTTAATTAGAAGAAAGTTCAAGAAGGGGGATAACGAGCTCAAAGTTCTCTATGGCAATTTTAATTTTTTATTCAAATATTTCTCTCGTGGTGTACGCTGAATTGTAATAAAGCTCTGACCATGAGACATTCCCCTACAAAAATGTTAATAGAATATAGAAGGTTCTCTAGGTTATATTACTTTGAGAATCAGTGAAAGTGAATCTTGATTAGCCTCTGAATAGGGACCCACTTATCCTGAATCCAGGACTAATGTTCAACTGTACCAATTAAACCTGGTTCTTCTGTAAGAAAGGGTGAGAGATCATTGGTTTACTTGCATAATGACCACACTCCTACAGTTTTGTAACCGATATTGCACTTCTGGTCTTCTGAAACAGGAACTTGCACTGTTGACAAGGCATTAGGGTACAAGCAATTCCAATTGATATGTCGACATCTATTAACGGCTAAGTATTGCTTGACCGAGGAGTGGTTCGCTATATATTTAAGTTCAATACTCGGGATACCTATCTGAAGTGCATTTTACAAACCAATATTGAAAAATAATTATTCAGAAAATGGTTTTTGTAGATATATTTTAATATCTGATAAGTAGTTCCGGCCACACATTTCTTGTAGAAGAACGCCAAAGCCCAAAAGCCCGCGAAATGATATTAAAACTACGACAAGGAACCTATTTCTGAATTATTTGTTAGCAAATGTTTGTGCGATGCAAATAATTATAATTTTTGTACAGACCACTATTGTCATGTATTGGATCACTTGTACTATGCACCTGTCCTTTTAAGTAGAAGCACATAAATTTTGTTCTAATGACCCCGAACCACAGTTTACTTGCACACATTAGTGGAGTTGAATCTGTGATGTTTCTTTTTTTTCAGTAGTGACTAGGAAAATCACATACCTAAAACATGGATACGTCTGATCTTGAGGTCGTCATTGATGGATTAGAGACCAGACATTATTTTTTACCAAAATGGCTTATCACGAGATGCTTAATTAGAATTCTTATCATAGACCAAGCGCTTGATATATTTTATCAATTTAATACGTATTCGATCAATGTAAAATTGCCCTATTAATCTAAATAGGTGCCAGTGCAATCAGGGTCTCCAATATCTGGTTCACCATTTGGGAAAGGGCACACTACGAATACAATCCTTAATAGTATAGAGTAATTTTTTACTTTTTGGTATGTTCCTTACAATTAGTTTTAGAACCGTCTTTTCTAGCAATATTTAAGGCTATAAAAATGTTTTTTTTTCTAATATAGGATGCACAAAAGTTTTTCTTTTCACAATGAAATATTTTGATGATACCGGAAATGGCTTTCTCACCCTTTGGAATTATTTTTTTTTACATTTTCAATGTATATAACGTATACATACACATATATATTTATATATATATATATATATATAATAATAAATAGTTATTTAATTTTATAGTCCAGTTTTGTATTAAGATTATCTTCACTATTATGATCATTTAAATTCAAATTATAAAATTTGTAAAAATGTTATTAATTTGTAGATAGAGAGAGAAAAAAAAAATCCTTTACTTCTAATACATCATCAAGTTAATTATATATTTATAATTAATAACAATAAAAATTAACAATGTAACGTCTATTACATCGGCTTTTACACGTCATTTAGACATACTCTAATCCTATATATAGAATAATCGAAGAGAGAATATATATAATAGTTAGAAAAAAGAGAGAAAGACAGAACCATGCACTTTTAATCAAACTAATAATAAGGAAAAAAAAGTTTTGTAAAGAAGGTAGATAAGATTGTTAGTATATATATATATATTTTTATAATTTTATATTTTATCCTTTTTTTTTTTTAAAGATTTTTAAAGGTTTTTTTTATTTTATAATATGATTATAAATAGTTGTATTTAGTAATATATCTATAGTATGAATTAACATTTGTTATAAGTTTGGATATTATGTTTTGAAACCCTAATGGTAGACCAGACATACACAAAAAACTTTAAATTGAAATAAATTGGAAAAAGAGATCTGCTGGACCGGGGATCTTCAGATAAAAGCCCAACGACATTTCACCCCTTCTTTATTATGTCATAGATCTCTTTTAAACCGGATTTTATGTGTTAATATTAAGTTGTTTCAGTGAAATATTTAAATGAACATATATAACAGATACAAATTTTAATTATCTTTCATTTTTTGATTATTAAAAAGTAAATTATAAAAGTAATTCTAGAAAAAAATAACTTCAGAACTTTTGTTTTTTTTCAGTGTTTAGTTAGTTTAAAGATGTTTTTTTTATTAGTTATTCTTAAAAATATAACAGATAACAAACAGTAATATCTATATATTTATAGATTAATTATTCAATTTATTACAAATTTTATCACCACAAAAACAATTAAGAAAAATATATTTAAAAATTCATAAGAATAACAAACTAAAAAAACTAAAAAAAACTACAAACATATTAGTGTTAGCACCTCTTTTATGTTAATTTAAACTCGTTAGGATTGCCTAAGAAAAAATTGTCAAACTTGTCTCTCTCTTAAGAACCATGACACTTTTCAAACAACTAGTTGTAAATTAGTGAATACTATTTATAAATTAACATGCCAAATTTGTCAATTATCATATATAGGACAAACTTGTAATCCATTAAATATACGAATAAACCTACATAGAAACCACGCTAAAAAAAATCAATTGGTAATATATATATGAAAGAACACAATCAATTACATACTTTTAACAACTTTAAGATAGAAATACTAGACATATGTCAAAACAAAAAACAACGACTATTATTAGAAAACAACTACATTTATAAACACAACACATTATTCCCTTATGGACTTAACGACGAATTAAACTACACATACAAACCACAAACAGAAGAAATTTCAACCTATGAAATCAGTTGCAAATACAAAAAAAAAAATGAATTTAAAACTAAACCTAATAAAACTAGAGGTAAAACTACAAATAAATTAGGTTACATTGAATTTGAAGAATTACTGGACCCAAAACAAATGTACACTAACAACTTCGTCGATAAATTTATTAATACATTATTTAAACTAAATAATAATAAATTTATCAAACTCATAGAATATATTAAAATTCATAATCTGACTAAGAGATTAATAGATATCACACACGACATCTTTAAATACAGAAAAATTAAACAAGCTACTAATAACATTAATATTATCATTAAATTTAATAACAATTTATTTAATCATATTAAATTTAATGATATTTTTAATAACCAAATCATCAATAATCTTTTCCCTATAAAAAATTTAAATTTCAAAACAATCTGGAGATACAACAAAAATATAGGTAATTTAGTTTGCAATTATAACCAATTTATTAATAATTTGGCAAATTTAAAAAAAAATAAATGTAATTGCAACAACTATATTGATAAATATAAGTTCTCAGGTCATATATTAACTAGCAATTTTTCTTTTTTAAATCCAGAATATCAAGAAATTTTAAATAAAGGGTATAAATATATACCTCAAATTAAACACAATTATAATAATACAATTAAATCTATATTAAAAGATATAGATATTTTCATAAATAAAACTAGTATAAAATTCAGTATTCCAGAATTTACTTTTCTGGAATGGAAACATAATATAAAAAAGGAAATTATAAATTATTATAATAATACACTTAAATACACAAAACCTAATTCAGACATTCCTTCTTTTAAAGAAAATATAATTAATTTACAGAAGGACTATATTATCACTCCTATAGATAAATGTTCCAATAATTTATCTTTAATTTGTAAAAATCTATATCACGATATACTAAAAAAGGAAATTGATAATAATCATAAATACACTTTGGCTAGAACTACAGGCACAAAAATAAAAAAAGACATCAAAAATGTTGAAAATTCACTAAAAATTTATAATAACCACAAAATTCCAAAAATACCAAAGTTCTATATAATTCCTAAACTACACAAAAAACCTATTTCTTTCAGAACAATCACATCTGGTATAAATTCAGTCATAAAAAATATTGATATACAATTAGCTTCAACACTACAATTTATTATAAATAAATTAACTAATAAATATAATTATAAATTTATCGACTCAAATAAAAAAATCATTAATTATTTAATGAACAATTGGACAAACATTGAAACAGTACACACATTTGACTTTGAGGACCTATATTCTAAAATAAATTTAAGAGATCTAAATAATAAAATAACCAATTTATTTAATGAATTAATTAATGACAAAACTTTCTACATTAAAATTATTCATAACAGATATAAAACATTTAAATTAGATCTTAAAACAGCAAAAACTCTACTGGAAACATTTTTAAATTTTAACTATATAGAATTTAAAAATAAAATATATATTCAATCAGAAGGCGTTCCCATGGGAACTTCTTCTAGTCCGTTATTAGCCAATCTAATATTGTTCTGGTACGAAAGAGAATACTTTCTACAAAATAATATTAATTGGCAAATATTCCGATATGTAGATGACATAATAATATTTAATAATCCACAGTTTAAAAAATTAATACCTGAAATATATCCTAAATACTTGAAACTTAAGAACAATGAAAAAATTTATAGAAACAAAAAAAGTTAACTTTTTAGACTTGAATATAGACCTTACAAATAGTGCTGTTAGAGTTTATAATAAAAAGAGTAATTATAATTTCAATATTATAAAATACTGTAATATGAATTCTAATATATCATTAAATTGCTGTAAGGGTATATATTATGGTCAGTTTCTAAGATTTTATAGAATAAATAATATATTAGATAATTTCATAGAAGATGTTAAAAATTTAAACATGGAATTTATTAAAAACAAATTTAGTATCAAACAAGTAAAATATTTCAACAGTATATCAATTATAAAATATTTAAAAAAAAATAAATGGAAATATCCATTTATGAAATCAACTTTCTATAATTTCTCTTAATAATAACTAATACAAATTTATAATCTTTAACAGTTAATTAAACTTTGATTAAATAACTGATTAAAATATTTTTTCACAAGATTTTTAAAGTGTTATAGTATATAGTTCATTTTGTTTAATCTCCAATTTCTGGGGAGGAAAATGGAAGTTAAATAAAGGTGAATTTGCACAATTAATAGCTTTATCAAACTTTTATAATTTGCCTTTTTAAAGGAATATTAAAAGATGAATAAGTGTTGAATCAGTTATTTTGATATAACTAGCTGTAAAGATTATGAAATTCAGCTTTCTTCCCTTAACTATTTTTCCTTTCTTCTTTAATTTTCTTGTTGTTCAAAAAAATTCTGAATAAATGGTCTAAATTTGAAATGTCCCCCCCCCCCCCCCCGCAACATGTGTCAGCCAGAAATAGATATTCACAATGGAGGACGCCGCGTTCGAGGTAGGTTTACAGTTTGAATTTGTTAACACTTGTATCTGTTATATATGTTCATTTAAATATTTCACTGAAACAACTTAATATTAACACATAAAATCCGGTTTAAAAGAGATCTATGACATAATAAAGAAGGGGTGAAATGTCGTTGGGCTTTTATCTGAAGATCCCCGGTCCAGCAGATCTCTTTTTCCAATTTATTTCAATTTAAAGTTTTTTGTGTAAGTCTGGTCTACCATTAGGGTTTCAAAACATAATATCCAAACTTATAACAAATGTTAATTCATACTATAGATATATTACTAAATACAACTATTTATAATCATATTATAAAATAAAAAAAACCTTTAAAAATCTTTTTAAAAAAAAAGGATAAAATATAAAATTATAAAAATATATATATATATACTAACAATCTTATCTACCTTCTTTACAAAACTTTTTTTTTTCCTTATTATTAGTTTGATTAAAAGTGCATGGTTCTGTCTTTCTCTCTTTTTTCTAACTATTATATATATTCTCTCATCGATTATTCTATATATAGGATTAGAGTATGTCTAAATGACGTGTAAAAGCCGATGTAATAGACGTTACGTTGTTAATTTTTATTGTTATTAATTATAAATATATAATTAACTTGATAATGTATTAGAAGTAAAGGATTTTTTTTTTCTCTCTCTATCTACAAATTAATAACATTTTACAAATTTTATAATTTGAATTTAAATGATCATAATAGTGAAGATAATCTTAATACAAAACTGGACTATAAAATTAAATAACTATTTATTATTATAATTAATTTAGATTTAGCTTGCTAATCTAATCAAATCTAATTGATATAAGTTATCATTATTATCAGTTTGCTCCTTAAGTTTTAAAATTAGAATCACTGTTATAATTTTGTTATATAGTTTCTACACTATATATATATATATTAATAGTAATTTTTAATATTTGATAAAAATAGGAAAAGTAAAATATTAAGAACTACAGATTTTGAATTAATTTTGAGTCAGAACAGCAAGCTAATTCTGTATCAAATAGTATAGTTATGAAAATTTTAAGATATATATATTTTTTATTTAATTTGAACGTGTGAGGTTTGTTTTTCAAATTGTTTGTAATAAATAGTTAGAATATATTATAAAAAATAATAAAAAAATTAACACCAGCAAAGAATCGGCAGTTACGCGCCATAAGCTGGGTGAAAAAAGGAATAAGCGATGAGAAAGATTTATAGATAATCTGGTATGAGAGGGAATTCTTTTCTCTTAACAAAGTTAACTGGTGGTTGTTCCGATACGTAGATGACATTCTTATATTCAATAATAACAATTTTTCAAAATTAATAGAAAAAAATCTATCCTCCGTATCTAAATCTAAAAAATAATGAAAAAACAAATTTAATCAAAAAGTCAACTTCCTCGATTTATACATAAATCTAAGAGAAAAAAGTATATAAGTATATGACAAAAGATCAAATTTCGATTTCAACATTATTAAATATGTAGGATTGTTGCGCGTGATGTGTTGGTGTGGCTTGTGGAAAGGCTGTTGTTTATATTATAATTAAAATTAATTTATTTAAAGCCAGAAATATATAAGGAGAAAAGAAGAAACGGTTGAAGTAACGGCCGTTGGAGCTAGCCTAGATGTTTACCGCGTGAGTGGCCAGAGTCTCTGATGACGTCCCGCGCGCATGCGTAGTCAGGTTGACGCTCGCAGTTTCCGATGCCGTCCACTGCCCCTGTGTGTAGTGGAGCTTTGTCCCAGTTCGCGCTCGCTGGGCAAAGTGTAGTCGCCACACTACTCCCACTCCAGTAGGATCTTTCCAGCGATCCTATGCAATCTTATTGGCTTGCCAAGTTCGGGTCTTAGGAAAACATCGGTCCTTCTGATGTGAAACCAGGCTTGAGGCGGTCGATTGACACCCACGTGGATCTCTTTTTATTTTTCAGTTTGTAAATTTAGGGTTTCCTAAAAAGGACTTCATATGGACCGTCGTCTGGGGGAGCTAGCGGTGGCAATATCAGGTCCCGACGTAGATAGACATGGGAACATGTCTCGAGTGGTTTGGGCACGTAAACGTGGCGGTTCCTATGTGGCTTGCTTGGTGCAGGTTTCAGAGATGCCATGGCGCGCTTGAAGTCCTCCATCCACGGTTCGGTAGGCGAGCTTGACAGAGGGGGGGGGGGGGTGGGGGGGGTCCTCGAAAATGTTCCTGGAAGGGGTAGGGGCTTCCCATAGACCAGCTCAGCGGTTGTGGTGTTGAGATCTTCCCATAGCGACGAACAAATCCCTAGGAGCACCAGGGGAAGTTTCAAGGACCAGTTCGTGGAATCGTGACAGCGAAGGGAGTCTTTCAGCTGTCTGTGGAATCTTTCTACCAGTCCGTTTGCTGCTGGGTAGTAGGGTGATGTCCTTATTCTGTTGATTCCCAGAAGCCGTATCAACTCACCGAAAAGTGCTGATTCAAACTGCCTGCCTTGGTCTGTAGTCACTTTTGCTGGCACGCCAAAACGAGATATACAGACCGATAGGAAGGCATTTGCTACTGTTTTGGCGGTGATGGGTAGGGCTTCGGGCCACCTAGTGAATCGGTCGACGCAGGTGAATATGTACGGATAGTTTTCACTCGGTCGTAGTGGTCCGACCAGGTCAATGTGAACATGACTGAACCTTCCGTCTGGGGGAATAAACGACTGAAGAGGCGTTTTTGTGTGTCTAGTGGTTTTGGAGGCTTGGCAGCGGTGGCAGGCGCGAGTCCAAAGTGTGCAATCCTTCTTGACGGCCGGCCAGACGTAATGGGCGGTGACCATCCTTGTAGTAGCTCTTACTCCGGGGTGAGACAAGTTGTGGTATGCAGAAAAATTATGCGGCGACAGGATGCAGGTACGAATGGTCTGGGTTTTGCTGTGGAAACGTCACAGTACAGGGAAATGTTCGTTTCTGGGATTTGTACTTTTTCCAGTTGTAGTGAGCTGCGGTTTTCAAATGTCAAGAGAGCTTGTAGCTCCTGGTCTACTGCTTGCGCTTCGGCGAGGGATTTCGGGTCATAAGGTTGGTGATGGGAGATGGGTTCCACACGTGACAGGAAATCTGCAGGTACATTTTCACAGCCCGCGATGTGGCGGATGTCTCTTGTGAATTGCCCGATGAAATCGAGGTGTCGACATTGGTGCGGTGAGGCTTTGTTCAGATTTTGTTGGAAGGCGTACGTGAGAGGTTTGTGGTCCGTATAGACCGGAAATTGTCGTCCTTCCAATAAATGCCTGAAATGCTTGATAGCCAAGTATACCGCCAGGAGTTCTCTGTCGTATGCGCTGTATTTTCTTTGTGCAGCGTCTAGTTTCCTTGAGAAAAACGCTATTGGTAGGAAATTGTTGCTAACCTGCTGGTGAAGCGCGACGCCCACAGAAAAATCCGAGGCATCTACCGTAAGGCAGAGAGGCGCTTCTGAAAAAGAATGGTGCAAGAAGGCAGCGTTGGCTAGTTGAAATTTGCACTGGTCGAAAGCCTGGAGTGCTGTTGGCGTCCATTGGCAGGATGCATTCTTGCGCCCTTCGACCAGAGTCGGCCTGAGTACTAGCGGCATTGGGGAGGCAGCGCCGATAGAAATTTAACATACCCAGAAAACGTCGAAGTTTTCCGACAGTATCAGGGTTTGGGATGTCTTTAATTGCTTGTACTCGCTGAGGGTCCGTCGAGATTCCGGCGTTGGTGATGATAAACCCAATAATTTGACTGAAGGTTGGCCGAAGGTGCATTTGGTTTCGTTGATCGTCAGGCCGTAGTCTCGAAGGCGACCAAAAAGTTGTTGAAGATGGGATACATGTTGATTTTCTGAATCGGATGCGATAAGCACGTCGTCAATGTAGGCATATGCAAAATCCAAACCTTGGAGTACTTCGTTGATGAGTCTTTGAAAGGTTTGGGCTGCGTTACATAGGCCAAAGGACATGCGGGGAAACTCGAAAGGCCGAAAGGCGTAATAACGGCATTCTTAGGGATATCTCTAGATTCCACGGGCACATGGTGGTACGCTCTAACCAGATCGATAGTAGAAAATATTTTCTTACCATGCAGATGCGATGCAAAGTCCATAATGTTAGGGACTGGATATCGGTCGGGGACGGTAGCGGCATTCAGTTTCCTGTAGTCTCCACATGGTCGTAGCGAGCCGTCCTTTTTGGGTACTAGGTGGTGAGTGCTGGCCCACGGTGATTCGGATGGACGACAGATGCCTTTCTCCATCATGAAGGCGAATTCTTTCTTTGCCGCGGCGAGTTTGTCCGTGGGGAGTCGTCGCGGCTTTGCTGCAATCGGGGAGCCCTTTGTGACGATATGATGAGTCCCTGAGTGACGGGGAGGGCTTTTTACAAGATTCTGACTAGTGAGCTCTGGGAATTGTCTGAGTATCCTGGAGTAAGGCGAATTGGCGAATGCTAACAGCGGGGGAAGGGGAAACTTGTCCAATGGAGTTAAGGGAAGATAGCAATTAATTGCTTGTACTCGCTGAGGGTCCGGCGAGATTCCGGCGTTGGTGATGATAAACCCCAATAATTTGACTGAAGGTTGGCCGAAGGTGCATTTGGTTTCGTTGATCGTCAGGCCGTAGTCTCGAAGGCGACCAAAAAGTTGTTGAAGATGGGATACATGTTGATTTTCTGAATCGGATGCGATAAGCACGTCGTCAATGTAGGCATATGCAAAATCCAAACCTTGGAGTACTTCGTTGATGAGCCTTTGAAAGGTTTGGGCTGCGTTACATAGGCCAAAGGACATGCGGGGAAACTCGAAAGGCCGAAAGGCGTAATATCGGCATTCTTAGGGATATCTCTAGATTCCACGGGCACATGGTGGTACGCTCTAACCAGATCGATAGTAGAAAATATTTTCTTACCATGCAGATGCGATGCAAAGTCCATAATGTTAGGGACTGGATATCGGTCGGGAACGGTAGCGGCATTCAGTTTCCTATAGTCTCCACATGGTCGTAGCGAGCCGTCCTTTTTGGGTACTAGGTGGTGAGTGCTGGCCCACGGTGATTCGGATGGACGACAGATGCCTTTCTCCATCATGAAGGCGAATTCTTTCTTTGCCGCGGCGAGTTTGTCCGTGGGGAGTCGTCGCGGCTTTGCTGCAATCGGGGAGCCCTTTGTGACGATATGATGAGTCCCTGAGTGACGGGGAGGGCTTTTTACAAGATTCTGACTAGTGAGCTCTGGGAATTGTCTGAGTATGCTGGAGTAAGGCGAATTGGCGAATGCTAACAGCGGGGGAAGGGGAAACTTGTCCAATGGAGTTAAGGGAAGATACTGGGTCGCTCAGCCGGTGATTCCGCAGGTCTACTCTCAGCCCTTAATGTCGAAGAAAGTCTGCGCCGATGATGGACACGCCAACGTCGGCTATGATGAAAGGCCAACGGAATAATCTTCCGAGACCGAGGTCAAGCTCAAGATGTCGTTCCCCGTAAGTGTGGATGATAGATCCGTTAGCTGCGAAAGGCTGCCTGTGCGAGGGCCTAGCGTTTTTTACTGGTGGTAGAATTACTGAGACTTCGGCTCCAGTGTCGACCAAAAACAAATAGGCGCTGCGTCGGTCCGTAATGAAGAGCTGTCGAGTAAGGCCTGCGCCGTCAGTGGCTCCTACTGACGGCGGGCGTATTCGTTTCCCTGGACCTTGAAGTTGCATGGTTGAAGGCACTTCCTAGCTTGCGCTCCAAACTTCATATGGTACCAGCAAGTTCCTGCGTTTCTTTTTTTGTTGTGGGTCGGGTACCTAGCGTTCGGATAGAGATTGTGTGGGGTGTCCATGGATGACTTCAAAGCTTCGATTTGCGTATGCAGGTCTTGGATTTGCGTCATCAGCTGTTGGTGGGCTTCCGCGCTATGACCTGTGCTTGGTTGGTCCACTGCTGAGACCGTTGGCAGTATGGCTTAGTGTATGTTGTCTGCCATTTTTGCCAGCTTACTTAAACTTGTTTCAGAGGATGCTGCGAGAGCGGCCCTTATGTCCTGAGGTAGGCGTCGAGTCCACAGGATTTTCAGTACTGTATCGGAGAAATTTCTTTCTGCCTGATTTTGCATCGCGGCTAGGACTGTTGATGACTTCTGATCTCCCATGGGACGCCCATCCAGAACCTGTAAGATTTTAGTTTGTTTTGATTGACCGAGTCGTTGGAGAAGGCGTGCTTTCAGCGCATCGTATTTACCAGAGGGTGGGGGGGGCCATTACGATGTCCGCGACGTAAGTGAACGTTGGCTGGTCTAGGCTCGTTACCGTTGCTTGGAAATTAGTTTCGTCGCGGGAGATCTCGGCTAGACCGAAAGCGGCTTCTAGCTGTCTTATTCACAGTTCAACGACGTTGGGCCAGAATGGTGGTGCACGGAAAGCCAATCTTGATATTTGGGAGGGTGCCGTGGATGTTGGCCCTTCCGGTTGTTCCGTAGTTGCGTCTTGCATTCTGGGGCTGTTGAAAGTTTCGTGAACGAAATAATAATAATAATAATAAAAATATAGAAGTGTGATTAAAATAACTTTTGCATCACGTCCGGCTTACCAATTTTGTAGGATTGTTGCGTGATGTGTTGGTGTGGCTTGTGGAAAGGCTGCTGATAAAATTATAATTAAAATTATTTTTTTTTTAAAGCCATAAATATATAAAGAGAAAAGAAGCAAAGGTTGAAGCTAGCCTAGATGTTTACCGCGTGAGTGGCCAGAGTCACTGATGACGTCCCGCGCGCATGCGTAGTCAGGTTGACGCTCGCGGTTGCCGATGCCGTCCACCTTCCCTGTGTGTAGTGGAGCTTTGTTCCAGTTCGCGCTCGCTGAAGCAAAGTGTAGTCGCCACAAATATAATAGACAAGATTCAAATATATCAAAAAATTGCACCAAAGGTATCTATTTTGGTCAATTTTTAAGATTCTACAGAATTAACAACAAATTAAACAACTTTATAAGTAAAATTAAAAACTTAAATGAAGAATTTCAAAAAAATGGATTCAGCCAAAATACAATTTAAAAAAATAACATTTTAGCATTCAGAAAATATCTTCACAAAAATAAATTTTCTTACAATTTCAGCTTCGATGACATTAAAAATTTCACTATGAGAATTTAATTAACTTTTGACTGTATATTCAAACTTGTTTTTCTCCGCTAACTTTAAAATCGAAAATTTATTTATAGACATTAACCGTTTTTCCCTGGGTGAGTAGAATTTGCTTGTGATGTTAATTGTAACATACATATATTGAATTTCAAATTGATAACATGAACCGCAATTCAATTCATATAAATGAATGATCTACAATAATGTTAACAGCAATACTGACTTCAACTGGAACGCGTAATATAAATACTACCTTCGCTTGAAGATAATGAATCAACTAACATGAGTCACATCCTCTATCTCTATTGATTCACTAATACTAACTACATTCCGCTAATCTAGATAATAAATAATTAAATTATAGGTAAATATTTTTGAAATCATAACATTCATAAGGAATGCTATCACATCAATTGAGTGTATTTATCAGCTATTATAAATATATTCAAAGACATTTTCTTTTATTTTTCCACTTCATCTTTCTCTCCTTTCCTTTTTTATTTTTGTTTTTGTTTTCCTTTTCCTTTTTTCTTTTTTATTCTCCCTTTTAATTGGACTTAGAAAAAAATAAATATTAAGATTTTAAATTAATAAGAAAAAAAATTCCGTCTACACTAATAGAAACTATTAAATTCAATATTCTGAAACACCAATACCATACTGATAAGGAACAATTTGGATTATAGATTATAAACACAAGGTTATGGGACCGGGTACGAGTGAATGAGCTGTGTGTGGCGTTTCGTTAGCGGCGTTGTTACCCTCTTCAGACTTGTCCGAAGATTGTAACGGTGCTGATGCCGAAACGTCGCACATTGTTTATTTGTTTGGATTTGGTCTTATTACCTGTGCATACCAATACCATACCTTTATTTCTGTATTTTCTCTAATTCTTACTTTGTTTGATCCTTTAAATTTATACGATAACTTCAGAATATTTTTTCTCCCCTTATAGCATACATAACAAATTATCTATGCTTGTTCAATCTTTATAAAAGGGGGTATAGAGAATGAACATTCAATCTAATTGATATGAAGCACTGAACTTTAATTCTTAAACTTCCTTATTTAGCAGAAATAACAGGTACTGGTCCACATATATAATACTTAAATAAAAAAAAAGTATAGATAGGACTACATATAAAATATACGGAACCGTTAGGACCAATTCAAACAAATTGATGATGTGAGTTATTATGACAATGAATTTTTACCATCTTCAGACAAGGGACTTATTTCTTTGTCTGATGAAGTTGATATTTCCTTTTATGGTATGACGCACATTTTTAACTTGTTTGAATTCAATCGTATATTATCTTAGTTCCAATTAATCCTTATCCTCTCGTACTTCTAATATCTTATTATTTTCCTGCAGTCCTATTATTTAGAGTGTATAAACACAATTTGGACCATAATCTGAACCTACGAACATCAGACAAAGTTTATTTTTCTATGTTCTTTAATGTTAGATTTTCCTGTTCCCTTGTCAACGCACATTGTTAATGGCTTGGGATATGATCATAGTTTCCTGTATTTGTAATAATCATTTAACTGTATTACTAAATTCTTATCAGTCTCTTACAGTCCTTATATCCAAAAGAATAAAAAGAAACACAATTTGATTTAAAAGCTTAACGCTTAGGGATAAGTGTGTCTCAATCTGATTAAGTCTGGGGAACCGAATAAATTATATTTACTTATATCAAAGGAAGGATCCAGACCTATGCCTATTAAATAATACTTCTCTTTATCATAGTTATCACACACTGCTGATCTATTTGAAAGGTCTCATATTATCTAATATTTCGAACAAATTATTATCACCCTCCTGTATTTCCAATTTAATTTTTTTTTATCTTCATCCCTCACTCCTTTCCTAATACATAGTGTGAATAACAACAAGCTAGATTATAAATAGTAATTACAGTATAGGTAGACTTGATCCTATAAAAAATCCTTTGGTTCTTTTTGTTTTTAATCTACTGAAGTTACCTCAATTTGACAAACGATTCAATCACGGGTCTGTCGACACTAACCTCTTTGATTCATTATTGACACATACATCTGATTTAAGGGGATCAGGACGTATTAACTTATAGTTCTAGAATTTTTTGTTTTTTTTATTGTTTAAAAATATTGTTTGGATTATGTTTTTGAACTGAGTAAATTTGGATACGATTAAGTTGATAATGTCTGCCCTTTCAAAGACAGGGTGATTGAGATTATCAGACAGATGATTTGGTCCTTCAATCTAATAAGTTTGGCCTCCCCGATCCTATATTGACACACACAATTTTTAATTTGATAGTATTGTGAAAAAATAATTATCCTTTTCTTATAGTTCTAATGCTTTATTTTCTACCAGATTTAACTTCTAAACTGAAAAAAAAAAACACTTTTTGAGTTAGGTTCGAAAGTGCAGAAGATGATACTTGCTCAGTTCATTAGTAAATTTATGTTGTATCTGAGGATTAGCTATTACCCTATCTCAGTTCCAACTTGAATTTGCTTACTATTTGGTCAAAGAGGCATGGTTTGGCAGTAATGAAGAAAGGGCTGAAACTGCTGCTCAGGTCTTCATCTGAAAAGGCCCGCCTGAGTACCATCCTCTTTCCATCTGGTCTAACCTTTAAGGTTTCCATCCTTCCTATCATTCACACTAATTTAATATACTATCTTATATCGTGTCCTCCACATTCACACTCGATTGTCTTTAAAATAAGCTTATATAATAAAAAAAAAACATTCCCAAAAAAAAAAACATTACAAAAATCTATCTTCTTTCATCAAGATTGAAAATAGAGCAAAAAATACTTCTCTCTCTCTAATTATCTTTATTTTATATTTGGAAAAATTATTATCATGGTTCTGTCTTTGCTCTTCTCTATAAAACTTTCTCTTCGCTTATTCCTTTTTTTCACCCAGCCTATGACGCGTAACTGCCGATGCTTTGCTGGTGTTACTTTTTTCTTCTTTTTATAATATATTCTAACTAATTATTTATTTAAAAAAATAAAAACAAACCTCACACGTTTAAATTAAATAAAAAAAAAGTATTAATCTTAACATTTTCATAACTATACTATATATATATATTTACGTTAATACGTATATAATATGTATACGTCTATATACATAGAGTGGAAGTCTTGGGAATGTCTGCACAAAAAACGAAGGGACACTGTTGTATTAGGAAAGTTCCGTGAACAGATAGTATCGAGCTAGGAGCGAAAGATGGAGATAATTAAAAACAAGTTTCTTACTGGTCTACATGGTCGATAGACCTTGGGGACATCTAACTAGGGCTCCCGCTGATGGTGAAGTGACTGTGAATTTTCGTCTAGGGCGGAGGTCTTGTATATCTTTGCTGAGAGGAAGTACTGGGTTTCAGCGGATGCAATAAGGGCGTGGATAGGAAGCGATGTCATTGTGTATTCCTGGCAAAGCCCTGACATCTTCTACATCTTTTAAGCCTCGTTTTAAGACGTTCTTGAACTTCTATCTCAATCTCTTGCTTTAGATTAATTCTTTACAGAGTTTTATTTATTTATATCAGTATTACATGTGATTCATGCGTATAATTATTTACAGATGTGTTTCTAATATAAAACATGAAAATCTTGTTATATACAATATGAGGTTGTTGGTTTAAATTACCATATATTTCGATACAACACGCTAATAGCTTTTTTTAATTGGTATATATTGTTTTTAAAAATGTAGGCATCGCTACCGGCACCTATTATGACTAAATGCGTTGAAAATTATATTATTTGCACACACACATATAAAAAAAAATTAGAATATTAGAAAATATAATTCTTTTATATTTTTGTAAGTATATATTCTACCAAAATAACGATATTTTTGAACGCTTTGTAACTTGCGACGAGCGGTAGATTTTTCTATTCCAACCGGCGAAGCTCAGCGAAAAATTTGAACCATGAATAGTTCCGAAATAATTCTCGAAAACAAATTTCACCAGAAAAAATGGTAACTAACACTTGTCACCGTTATCACAACTTCCAGAATCTAGATGAACCATTATAGAGGAGATGTATTGTCAGATAATCGAATAAATGCCCCAAGCACTTCAAGGATTGGCCAATTATACTCCACGACAACGACCATCACACTTCTCAATAATGATCAAGAAAAGCTCCCAGAGTAGGAGAATTACATAAATTTTTGATTACGCACCATACTCGCCCGACCGTCTACCGAATACCACTTTTTCAAACACCTCAGCCACTTTCTACATGAGAAATGCTTTACAGACTAAGGTGACGTCGTAACGGCCTCCACTGATTTCATCGCCTTCGGAACGCCAAAGTTTTAGGTAGCTGAATAATCATGCTCATTTATTATGAGCAAAAATGCATAGAAGCTAATGCTTCCAAATTCGATAACTGAATAATGTTCGAAATATATTACGTTTGGAAGTATCCGCCAAGATTCGACCATAATTTCTTAATCAAACTAAAATATAATCACGATACGTATTTAATAGATAATTGGGACTAATTGTGTGTTGCTATATATGTGTTTTGTGCATGGGACTCTTTTTAGGATTATCTTCTCATTTCACTTTGTCCAGGTTCTTGATAGCCCTATGGTATCTTTTTTTTTTTTCCTGATGACTGCATGTCCCCAATTTTGGATTCAAATTGATATCCTTACCTTTTATACCTAATATAGAACATAATATTCATAAATTTAAAAAATATAATGTCTTAATAATGATGATCTCTAATAATGTCTTTGTCAAATTTTGTACTTAGCTATACAAAGTGTATCTTTCAAATCTCCTGTTTAACAGATAATTATTGATTGTCTGTTTCAAAATTTCGAATGACAAATAACATGCATTTTATTCATCTCGTACGACCAAATATATTTTGAAATATAAAGTTTTTAAGGATAAAAAAAAACATATTTGCAAGATACATGAGAGAGAGGGATTTGGGATCACTTATATTTCAAAACATTATTCTAAACAGATCCTTTTACATTAAAAAAAAATGTTACGTAGAATTTTAAAAAGGCGCATTGCAGAATAGAATGTTTCAGAAAGTTAAAGAATAATGTAGAAAAATCGAAGAAGAACTTATTCGCCAATCTAAAGCGATTGCGCAAGGCATAGTGCTGGGGACTTTCTGATTGGCTGACCAACCATGACCGTTCTGGAAAGATCTATTCCGGGATATATAGGGGTGAGGAACTCATGCCGGGAGAAAAAGAACGAAGCTACGTGGTGTACTCCAAGCAAACGCTGCTGTCTCAAGAGATCGGGCTGCTGTTTACTACCAACGCCGGTGTACTTCGTGGAAGATTCTAGAAGGTTCTACCAACTTCTGCCTCCTGTTCTGCTCCTGCTTTCCTTCACTGTGCTGCAGTTGGTGAGTTTGTAACTGCTGTTTTCTTTATTGTTGTTTTATTTTGGATTCTTCTGTAATTATTTTATTTATTAGGCTTAAATGAAGTCCTAAATATCCTTTGTACTTACGAAATTTTTTCTTTGCGAACCAACAAGGCAACAAAATATTGAATCTGGCTAATTGGCGAGAAACACTTCCAGGCGGTTAAGGTGAGTCTAATCGACCAACACTCTCTTAAATACCCATTTCATCATTTTTCAGGTCATTTAGGTACAGCTTGCATCACGCTAATGAGGACCACCAGCCTGAAACGCATACGTGGTTAGCTTTTCTTGATTAATCTAGAATGTGTATTTTTGGCCAATCCTGAAATAAAAATAAATAATTAGTTGATATTTATTCCGACAGATGGCGCAAGCCGTGAGAAACTTTTTGTTGCAACAAATATGCCTGGGGATGCCTGCAGGAGATGCCTTTTTCTTAATTAATATACCTGGTTCAAGTAAAGTTTCACATTTGTACTATTTTTCACTCTATTGTGTTAGGGTTATTCGAAATTTTGAAATTTGAAGACATTCATGGAGACTAAATTTAAATTAAAATGGACATGTAGCTTGTTTTTTAAACAATATCTAGTCCTTACTGCAATGGAAAAATACTGGGAAGGCTTGGATCATCATTATAAAGTGGTTTCTCCAGGATTGATCGATTATACCGTTTTACTTTTGTATGTGGCTACTACAGATGCACACATTATCTTATTATCAACACCTGTCATGATCCCGCAATTATAAATATTTTATAATAATTAATCACAAAAACATATTGAGTGATTTATATTTGTAAAAATCAAATCTTGCATTTATATAAAAATATTTTTTTACTAAATGTGATTTTACTAAATGTGATTTATGTCCAATTTTATTAAACGAAGAATCACCCAAATAAAAATAAATTTTCATTTAATTCTTAGTAAATATATAAATTTGTAATCTATAAAGGTGTACTAGATAATTGAAATATTGAATTCTATTAAAGGTACAAATTGTGATCCTTCTTCAAATATTTTTGAAAGAAATTATCCTTTTTATCGAAGTTGCATATCTTTCCAATGTATTTTCAATAATCTAAATATAAATGTGTAATATAAATGTGAGAAAAAAATGAAAAAGTTCTAAAATATTTCGAATAAAAATACATATTAATCTATTGAATGATGTTTTTAAAATTGTGAAATATCTCCTTATTGTCGCGAGCATCGCCTGAAAAGAACTACAACCTGATGAAAGATGGCGCTTTGGACTAATTTCTAGGCTAGGACTATTGTGAGAGTCGCTTACTGCTGTGGTCCTGTTTCCTGGGGCTAATAATTGTAATACCTGTTTATATTAGTTCTGGGATGTAAATCACTGCAAATACCCGTTAATTGATATTCGAGTTCTTATATAATGTGGATTAAAGATGACAATAAAGAGGAGTTAAACGATAAGAACTCTTAAAATTTGGTTAAAGGAATAAGCATAAAAAACTAAGAGGAGCTTCTTTCAAAATTTCATTCTGCAAGCTTTCGGACTAGACGTCCTTCTACAGGCAACGGATAGTTGTAAAAACTAACGTTAGTTTTTACAACTATCCGTTGCCTGTAGAAGGACGTCTAGTCCGAAAGCTTGCAGAATGAAATTTTGAAAGAAGCTCCTCTTAGTCTTTTTATGCTTATTCCTTTAATAAAGAGGAGTGTTAGCAGACTTCTTGCCGGGTGCTGTTGTAATTCTCTCTCTCTCTAACATCACACGACTATTCTTCTGGTAAGTCTCTCGTGTCCCCCCCCCCCCACCAGTGATAAGGTCGAGAGACACTGCCAGAGGAAAATAATACCAACGTGATGGCGGTTCTCAGAGGTTCTTTGGGTTCGCTGCAGGGTAGGGCTGCAGAGTTGGAGCAACGGAGCCAGAGTAGGTGAACCACGGTGGAGGAAGCGGCGTCGCCGCGAAGAACCAGAGTGGGGAAAAGCGCGAAAATATATAACTGTGATGATATTTATAATAATATATTTATTTATATAGTAAATTCTTCACGAGAAAGCCTCTGGATAACTTTGGTGGTCGATCATTGGAGGTTGGATTTGTTCGATTAAAAATCATTATTTTTTCAAAAATGGGTAGAAGAGGTCGTTCACATGAGATTTACTATCTATATAATTATATGAAAAAAAAACAATTGAAAAAACAATAAAAAATCAAAAGGTCAGGTGTTGATAATAAAAATAAAAAAGGCATATCCTGACCAGGAGCACATATGCTTTTCAGAAGGCAGAGCGCCATCTGGTGGAACAAAATTAACTATTAATTGATTTAAGCCTGTTAGTTTTTAGTCATGAATATACAAAACTTATAATTGAAAGTTCACTGGGCATTAGGCCTTAAATAGACAGAAGCCTGCTAGCTGAGGATAGGTCAATTCTTTGTAAGGGGGCGCAACAAAGTAATATAGAAATTTGTTCATTCCTGGCCATTCAGACGAGCCAGAAGTCTGAAAACTTGTACACTTGCATTGTTCATTGGACTGAGTGGGTGTTAAAAGTTTCATACTTCTATGTGATTTGTATTTATATCAAAGGTCAATTGCAAAATTTGAAAGGCAATTTGGAAATTTGTCCATTTTCGGCCACACTGAAAACCCAGATGTCTGAAAATTTGCAACTTTCATTGTCATCGGGTTCTGAAAAGTGTACCAAATTTCATATTCCTACGTGCTGTAATTGCAAGATTTGTGGACAGACAGACATGTATTTCTATTCATTCTAAGTGTGTTAAAATATTGTCACGGTAGAGAAGACATGTATATTGCATATATTACAAAATGTGTCAAAGGATTTTTCAAGTGGTAATTTACAAGCATGGCAAGGGGTGATGACTATGCAAATATTTATGATGATAAACAACAGAATATTTAAAATAATTATTCAGAGACATTGCCCCCTTCCTAGATGAACAGCGTCCCGCTGTATTTATCACTTGGACAGATCAGCTTGGTCCTCAAGGTCATGGTAGGGTTTCATCCTCAGTACATGAACCAGGTCTCTTGTTCGCCGTCTCCTGGTTGGTTGGTCCACCGGTTCAACTTCGAAGGTCACGTCAAAGAGTTTCCGAGTAATCTTATATGGCCCGAAGTACCTTTTCATCAGTTTTTCTGAGAGTGCCACCTCTATTATTGGGATAAAAATCCATACCAGGTCACCGACGTTGTAATACATTGCCTCGTGCTTTAAATCATATCTGGCCTGTCCTTTTCTTGGGCTTTCGAGGTTTCTAATCTTGCTAGCTGCCTAGTCTCTTCGACTCGCGAGACAATCTTCTGACTGTATTCCTCTTGGAGATCTTCATGCGGATTTGGGAAAAGAGTGTCTGCAGTCGTTTCGGCTTCGCGTCCATGGATCAATTTAAAAGGGGTAAAACCTGTCGTATCTTGTTTTGCGGTATTGTAGGCGAACGTGACGTAGGGCAGGATTACATCCCGGTCCTTCTGTTCAACACTTACATAGATAGCCATCATGTTGGCTAAGGTTTTGTTTAACCTCTCCGTCAGTCCAATCGTCTGAGGATGATTCGCTGTCGTGAACCGATGTATCGACGAGCATTGATTAGTGAGTTCCGCAATCAACTTGGATTGGAACACTCGTCCTCGGTCCGTGATGATTTCTCTGGGGGCTCCGTGCTTGAGAACAACATATTCCATTAAGAACTTGGCTGCTTCTTTTGCTCTCCCTGTGGGTAAGGCTTTAGTAAGGTCGAATCGAGTAAGATAGTTCGTACAGACTATGATCCATTTATTACCGTCAAAGGATTTAGGGAATCTCCCAAGAAGATCTATTCCGATTCTTTGGAATGGGAAGTTTGCAGAAGGAATGGGTTTGAGCAATCCAGGCGGTTTGTGGTTTGTCGGTTTTCTTCTTTGGCATTCTTCGCAATGTGCTACATACTTTCGTATATCCTTGAGAAGTCCTGGCTAAAAGTACTTGTTTCTAACCCTCTCATAAGTTTGAGAAAATCCTAGGTGGCCCGCTGTAAGAGCGTCGTGTAGGCTTCTCAGTAGTTCCAATCGTAAGTGCTTGGGGATGACGAGGAGGTGTGGGTTTCCCAGGGGGTCGAAGATCCTTTTGTACAAGGTTCTTTTCACCAGTTCATATCCTCTTGATAGGTCTCCTGATTCTTCTATTTCTTCTATCAATTTTCTAATTCTAAGGTCATTTCTATGTTCAGTATCAAAACAGGTCCGAGCAGTTATTGATGGTACATCTTCATCATCTTCTTCTTTGTCTGCTTCTTCTTCTTCTTCCGATTTACTCTCGAGAGGACTTCGGGAGAGACAGTCCGCATCTTGGTGCTTACGCTCGCTTTTATAAGCTAACGTAACGTCGTATGCTTGGAGTTTAATGGCCCACCTCGCCAGTCTTCCTGTCGGGTCTTGCAAATTTGATAACCAGTAAAAGGCGTGGAGATCCGTAACGATGACGAACTCGCGACCAAAGAGGTAGGGGCTGAATTTGTTTATTTCCCATATCACGGCCAAACATTCACTTTCTGTAGTGGAGTAATTCTTCTCTGCCTTTGTTAGGGTTTTTGAGGCGTAACCCACTGGTCGCTCTTTCCCGTCATGGACCTGAACGAGGACTGCTCCGATACCATAACCGCTGGCGTCCAGTATGAAGCTGGGTTGGCAGGTGTTCTTCAAAATGAGCTAAGACAGGTTCAGAGATTAGAGCCCTTTTCAGTGATTCAAAAGCTTCTTGTTCTTCTTATTTCTAAGATAATCTCTTGCTTTTTTTTCGAGAATATCATGTAGAGAGGCAGCTTTATCGGCGAAGTGTTCAATAAATCGGCGAAAGTACGAACAAATGCCGATGAAACTCTTCACCTCAGTGATAGATCGTGGGGTCGGAAACTTGGCGATAGCTTTTATCTTTTCAGGGTCGGGATAGATGCCGTTGCAATCGACGAGATGTCCAAACACTCTTATTCGTTTGGTTCCTAAAAGACACTTTTTTTAATTGAGGCTCAAATCTGCATTGTTAAGGCATTTAAGAAGATTTTGAGTCGGTGCAAGTGTTTGTAAAACGTTTTGGAGAAAACTACAATATCGTCTAGATAGCATAGGCACTGCGTCCACTTCAATCCCCTTAAGATTTTGTTCATCAAACGCTCAAATGTTGCAGGGGCGTTGAATAGGCCGAAGGGCATCACGAGGAATTCATATAAACCATCTGGTGTTATGAAGACGGTTTTCTCTCTATCTGCCTCGTCTACTTCTATCTGCCAATATCCAGAGCGTAGGTCCATTGACGAGTAAAATTGGGCACCTTTTAAAGAATCAAGAGTATCGTCAATTCGAGGGAGTGGATAAACGTCTTTTTTTAGCTAATTGTTAAATCGCCTGTAATCAACGCAGAAGCGCCAATTGCCGTCTTTCTTAATCACCAAAATAACAGGCATTGACCAAGGGCTTTCTGAGTGGCGTATTATCCCGGCATCTAGCATCTTGTCCACTTCCTGTTGGATTGATTGTCGTTTTGTTGGGAAAACTCGATAGGGCCCTTGTTTAATTGGTCGATGGTCTCCAGTTTTGATTTTATGCTTTGTTATAGGCGTCTGTCTTACTGTATCATTATTGGTATGTGTTATGTATGATATTAATATTCATTGAGATTTATTTATTATCATCATTTGCTTGTATAAATACTTTGTTTTAATTAAAAATGTATGTATGCAAAAATGACTAGCGTTGCGTCGTAAATCTTTTAAAACTATATACATAATAAATTGGCGACGAAGGTAAATCTTTTATTAAGTTAAAGCTGAATAAATTATTTTATTTTTACTAAGTTAAAGCTTAGGTAAGTGAACTTTATTTTTAAAATGGCAAATTTTGGAAACATAGAAGCTTTTGATCCTAAAAATCCAGAGAAATGGATAACATATTTGGAAAGAATGATTTTTTTCTTCCTGGCTAATGATATTGTAAAACCTGAAAGACGAAAGGCTATTTTTCTTACGCTAATAGGTCCTGAAACATTTTCTTTGGCAAGATCATTGGCCGCACCTAAATCTTTATATGATATTGATTTTAGAGAATTGATCATGCTCTATTGACTGGCCATTTCTGCCCTAGACCAAACGTAATTGTGCAAAGATATCATTTCAACAAGGGAAATCAAGGCACAGAATCTGTATCCACCTATGTGGCTCAACTAAGGAAGTTAAGCGAAAACTGTGAATTTGTTGATTTAGATGATCGCTTAAGAGATAAACTAGTTTGTGGCTTGAGAAATGAATCTCTGGTTAAAAGACTATTGTCTGAAAAAGACTTGACCTTTGAAAAGGCTGTGAATTTGGCAATATGTGATGAATCGGCTAGTGCAGACGCCAGTATGTTGCAAGAAAAAAATACAGAAGTAAATATGATAAATAAAAACTAGCAAAACTGAACCACCTAATTTTAAATCGGGCAAAGTTCATTTTAAAGATTTCAAGAAAATGAATAATAAAATAATTATTTGCATACGTTGTAAAGGAAATCATATGCCAAATGTTTGTAAATTCCGTAATGCAAAATGTTTTAAATGTGGCAAAATAGGTCATGTACAGATTGCCTATTCTGGTCACCTGTGATGCTTCTGAGTATGGCATTGGAGCCATATTGTCCCAAGTAGATCATGAAGTTGAAAGACCAGTTGTATTCGCCTCTCGAACTTTAAATAAAACTGAGAGAAGATATGCAGTAATTGATAAAGAGGCATTAGCGGTTATTTTGGTGTATCAAAATTTTCACAGTATCTTCTAGGGAGAAAATTCAAAATATTAACGGATCATAAGCCCCTAGTTGGAATGTTTAACCCAAAAAGCCGATACCTCAAGTGCTATCGCCGCGCATGTTGAGATGGTGTTTGACTTTGGCTGCGTATACTTATACTATAGAGTATAAACCGGGAAAAGTAAATTGTAATGCCGATGCATTAAGTAGACTGCCTTTAAATGAATGTCCAAGTGTAGTTCTGAACCCGTCAGAGGTGTTCTTTATAGAATCGGAACATGCTGCAATTAATTCTTCGGAAGTGGCAAAAATAACTAGTAAAGATCCAATCCTTTCTAAGGTTAAATTCTGGGCAATGAATGGGTGGCCTGAAAGGAAAGTTGATGATAGATTTAAATATTTTGTCTCCAAATCTAATGAAATATCAGTTCATAAAGATTGTTTATTGTGGGGGAGCAGGGTGATTATACCTGAAAGATTGAGAAAAGATATTTAAATCTTTTACATGATACACATATTGGCATAGTGGGGACAAAAGCGCTAGCTCGAGGATTGTGCTGGTGGCCCAAGATGGATGGAGATATTGAACGGATGATATCCAGTTGTACGGTTTGTTTGTCGTGTAGTCACGATCCGCCAAAAACTGACGTATATCCTTGGATTTGGCCATCAAGACCTTGGTCGAGACTACATATTGATCATGCGAGTCCCTTTCAAGGAAAACTCTTTTTGGTTGTAATAGATGACTATTCTAAGTGGATTGAGGCTAAAATCGTGTCTACAACATCTACTGAAACTACCATCAATAGCCTAAAGGAAATATTCGCGACCCATGGGTTGCCGGATGTGATAGTTTCAGATAATGGTACGTCCTTCACATCGGAACTTTTCAGGACTTTCTTAAAAAGAAATGGCGTGAGGCACATTTTGTGTGCGCCTTATCATGCAGCGTCAAATGGGCAGGTGGAGAGAGCTATTCAAACGCTTAAAAATCTGTTAAGAAAGAACAGCTCGGGAAATTGGACGACTAGATTATCTAGATCTTTGTTATCCATGAGAATAGCTATAAACAGCACGACGCAAAAATCCCCAGCACAGTTGTTGATGAACAGAAACCTGAAGAGTCTCTTAAATAAATTTCATCCTGAAAGTGTGTCGTAGGAAAGGATGCGACAGGAAAACAAGTTTATAAGAAATTGGAAACCCCAAAGAGTAGTAAATGAAGGACAGGCAGTTATAGCACGAGGGTACCATGGCCCCAGATGGCTACCAGGTGTAGTGCGTGAAAAAACTGGTCCTGTTTCTATTAAGGTAGAGACAAATGACGGATAAATTGTAAACCGGCATTTAGATCAAGTCAGGAGTTGTGAGGAAAGTGAAGCCTTACCATCTACATCATCGACCCCTCAAGTGACACCTGATTTTGAAAGACCTTCGGCTGTTCAAGAAACTGATTCTTCAGAAGGAACCCCAAAGCCTGTGTTGAGGAGATCCTTAAGAATAAGGAAACCTCTATCGTTTTTTGAAAATTAAGTTATCTTTGGCTAATGGGGAGGAGTTGTTATGTATGATATTAATATTCATTGAGATTTATTTATCATCATCATTTGCTTGTATAAATACTTTGTTTTAATTAAAAATGTATGTATGCAAAAATGACTAGCGTTGCGTCGTAAATCTTTTAAACTATATACATAATAGTATGAAATACCTTATCAATTTTTTCAGGATTGATAAGACTTCAGATTGTTGATCTGCTGATAAGTCGTTACTAATCAAGTTCTGTAAAAATGCAACGTCACCCTTATTGTCATACTTGGGGCTAATATCTCGCGCCAAATTTTCTTCAGGATCAGAGCACTCCGAGATAGCTGTCAAATAATTTTCGTCAAAAACTTGTATTCTCCTTGGAACTTTCCTTTAGAAATAATTTGTGCTATTGGGCTAGAGTTTGCAATCCAAAGCTGTCCCTTATTGTGATTGATCGTAAGAAGTGTATAGGGAACTGATAGTTCTTTTTTTTTAGAATGCGCATTTTTAAGGTTCAAAAAGTACCTTGTTTCGTCCCTTGAGTTCTGAGCTTATCACATTTATTTGTTTTATAGATTCGGCTGGAATGATTATGTTTTCAGAGACCACGATTCTATCCTCGGTCGCTAGCGAATTCAAATTGTCTTTAGCTTCTTCAAGCCTGATTCCGACAAGTCCACAATCGATCGCGGCATTTGTTGCTTCCAAAAATTCCCATCCGAGTATGATGCTGGGGTTGCTACTGGGAAAGACGATAAATTCAAGCGGCTGTCTCAACCCATTTATGCTCAAACTTATTGTGCATCGACCTAGAGACGTAACTTTTTTTTTGCCATCGGTGACTCTAAGAGTTATTCCTTCATCCTTGAACATCGGCTTTTTCAAGTGCCGTCTTAACCCGTTCGAGATAACAAAGAATGAGACTCCCGAGTCGACCAAGGCAGAAAATGCAACGTCATCTATAATTATTTCAACGAAATTGTGTTCTAATTTGGCGGCTGTCGTCGATGGAGGGTTTTTAACACCCGCGGCTTCCCCTTCGAAAGAAGACGCGACGCTTAATTTATTTTTTTCTAGAATATAGCTGCGTGGGGATTGGCTTGTATGGCGGCCTGGAGAAATGGACTGGCGTCTTGGGGATCTTTCTCTGTTTGGGTATGGCGATTGTGGGCGGTAGTTTTGAGATCTTGAAGTGTTCCTCATTGGATTGAGTAGTTTGGCGGGTCTGTATGTATCTTTTAGGTCTTTCTAATTCATATTGGTCTACTGGCTGGCGATCTCTACAGTAGCGTTTGACATGGCCTGGACAGCCACAATGAAAGCAGATTGGCTTGTTGTATTGGGTCCTCCATTGGTCTGTTCGGCTTTGGCTTGGCGTCTGGTTGAATACCGATGTGTCTTGGTCAGGGTACCGCTGTCTAGGTGTCCGGGTGAATAACCTTGTTTGGGTTTTGTACTGGGGTTGTGGTCTTTGGACCGGATTAGAAATTGAGGCTAGATTTTTTCCGATTTATTATCTGATAATTGCCTCGAGAGGAGAGGGTTCTGGAGCGGTTGGTGCGGCGTTTAATACACGACGGACTTCTTCGCGGACTATCCGTCTGATTGAGTCCTCCGTCGATTCGGACTCTACTAGGTCGATCAAAGCAACGTTGGGCAGTCTTTCGAAATCTATCCGCTTGTTCACACGTTGCTTGTTTGAGTTTTCGATTTTTCTGCACAACCTAATAAAATATTCAGTGGTGTCTAATTCCAAAATGACAATTGATTTATAAATATCCTCCGATATACCTTTCAATAAATGTGCAACTTTCTCGCTTTCGCTCATTTTGGGGTCGATTTGCTCGCACAGGTTGTGGACATTTTGAATGTAGATATCACAAAGCTCGCTTTTTTCCTGGGCTCGGGATTTTTATTTTTGAATCGAGGTTTCTTTTTGGTTGGTGTGATGAACGAAAGTCAGAGAGAACATATTCTCAAACGAATCCCACGAGTTTACCTGTTTCTCGATATTGTCGAACCATCTTCTTGCTCTTCCCGAAAGGAAAAAATAAACGTTCGCAAGGCACATTGTGTTGTCCCAGTGGTTATACCGAGCGACCCGATGAAATTCCTTTAACCATTTTTCGGGATTTTGGCCAGGTTCTCCAGAAAAAAACAGAGGGGTGTCTAAAGGGTTGAAAATTTTGCTCACCTTTGGGGACTTGAATAGCTCGTTCAGTCTTCATTTTTCTTCTAAAGGCTCTAGTCCTTGGATTCTACGGCTTCTTCTGACGGTTTGGGCGACGTATGGATGATCCAGCTTAATCTCCACCAAATGTCACGGTAGAGAAGACAAGTATTCCGAAAGCTTAATTAAAAATAATTAATTAATTAATTAAACTTATATATTGCAAAATGTGTCAAAGGATTTTTCAAGTGATAATTTACAAGCATGGTGAGGGGTGATGACTATGCAAATATTTATTATGATAAACAACAGAATATTTAAAATAATTATTCAGTGACAATATTTTACAAATTCATTTGAAACTCCTATAAGAGACCGACTGATATTTTTGAATGATGGTCTCTACTGTAGGTAGTTCCCTTAACTGACCTCTTTGGGTTGTGCAAAGTTCTGATTTAGAAATGGCAGTCGCATAGGAAGGAGGTCGTTTATTAGAAAAGTTTCTCAAGGAAGATTATAATGCTGCTCTTTTTTCATCCACAGGTTGTGGCGGATCAGTTTAAGATGCATCTATGTATGGTATTTAACGTTGAAATAGATTTTTTTAGACATAAAACCTTTTATTAAGACCTTGTTTGAATGTATATAGATTTTCCTTCTCTGATCTAAAAAAATAAGAAAGAAACTTTAAAAATGCAAAACCTTAACATCTGAATGCTGTATATCACCATTTAACAATGTCCAAATCGATATACCACGATATATATGACACATTAAATACACATATAAGACACATTTTAATACACATTAAATATTATATAAACAATAAAAAGTAAAGACCGTGATTTTCAATACCAGTCAGCCTTCTTTTTAACAGGTTTCAATTTGCTGAATATACTATTATCGGGGTTTGGAGTCGAAAAAGTCACGGCAGGTAATTTCGACGTATCGGTATGTTTCAAAGTATCTTCTCCTTAGATATTTAGCCCGGGACCGAAATAATGCATAATCAGATGGCGCAATACCCGGGCTATAAGCAGGGTGAGGTAGAAAATCCTTTATTCTATTCGTTGTTTACCTAGATCGATGAGCTGGAGGGTTGTCATGTTGTCAGGAGTACTCTCTTTCGGTTAATAAAAGCAGGGTATCGAGTCTTCAAAACTTCATATACTCGGCTGAGTTGTTCTGAGTAGAAACCAGCATTAACGGCCAACACACAGGAACAAATTGTAGTGTACAATACCATCGATGTGTCACCCCATTCAGACTATCACTCTTTGGCCAAAGTGATCCTGTTTAACTACAGGTTTAGCCTCTTGATCACAGGATACCCATTGTATTTTGTGTCAAGATTTTGAAGATAGATATACTTTTTATCCCCAGTTACAATCCGCTTCCAAAACCGTATATCCTGCGGATTTTTTAACAATCGTTTACAGATATAGACTCGCCTATGGGGACTGGACTATAGTCAGGTCGTGGGTATCTTGGGCGTTTTCTAACAAAGTGCAACTTGTTCAGTGTTCGATTCATCGTATTTTTGATAGTCCAAGTCTGGCTGATATTTCACGTGAAAATTGTTGTGGGCTGTCCATCACCAGAAATCGTAGGTTATCAATATCCAACACATGTGGTTATCATATTCGAGGTTTTCCTTAAGTCTGATGTCTCTCTCTCTAAATCTCTTGAACACTTTTGAATAGGTTCTTATATTCAATTCCCTTCCACTTCGCATATTTATTTTGCCGCCATATTTTTATTTAGCCATTTTTTTCCATAGGAAGTGCAATAGTACTCGGAGAAGTTATTTGATCAAACATTCTTCAGCTATCTACTAGAATACTCTGAAAAGTTATTCTGAACCCAATTACTTTATTTAAATCACGTGGGCACGTCCGAACCTCTATTTATTTAAACTTTATTTATATTGGAATATATTTAAAATAATTTGATTTAATATTGGGCTTCCGCTTTTGGAACGAACCTTTGGAACATCCTAGTAATACAGTATATCCACAATTAGAGAACACTCACACTAGACCACACCTTTCTAAAAAGGACAGTTTTTATCGCCAATAATAATAATTTTACCAATTAGATGCTATCAGGTAGTAGGACAATTTGAGTGTGAACTAAGCCCCCGCGGGTCTTAACAGGTTAGCAAAAACTACTCAAAGTTTCATAGCATGCCTATCTGTCAATTGGCCACTTTATCAGGTTATTATTAAATCAAAATACATTATATTACAGGCATTAATAGAGCCAAGATGTTCTTTAAATGATTTATAGCATCTTAATTGGAGCAATACTACCTTGTTGCATCTCTCTTAGAGAGTAGAACTATTTTGATCAGAATTTCTAGTAGAAGTCTGAAACTTTTCAAAGAGCCATATTAAGGCTGTAACGTAGAATCCTGTACTAGGGAAAATAAAATAACTTATTGTGGATTGAAATATAGACGTACTTGAGTTCACAATTCGATAAAATAATCCCTTGAATCAATATTAAAGTAGAAAAAATCAGGCGTCAATGGGAATGTTATGTTTATATATTTTAATTAAAATCTCTAGATTTCGGGGAAGAAAGCCCTTCTACAGAAGAAACTATTTTACCTCAAATCGCCAAAAGAATAAGAGTTAAAAAAATTAAATCCATGGGGTATTCACAGTTATTTGAATGCAGATTCAACGCGGGTCTCCATTGCGCGTGCTTATCGAGTTGGCTATTTATAGGCGATATCTTTATATTTGGAGGTTATGGGGTGGGTTCAGGAAATAGAGAGATTGAATATACTTTTATTAATCGTACATATAATATTATATAGGGTTAATCTAGAAAAAAATGAACTTAAATATTATTTTTATCAAACGAATCCCACTGAGGGTCATCTGGTTCGATGTCACATTCCGCCCTGAGGTCGGACAGCATTCCGCGTAGATCAGACTATTGCCATGTCGAGGAATTGCTTCAGAGTAGACCTCTGACCGGGCGACAGGTACTCGAGGACGTCTTCCCTCTTAGAAGGGGAGACAACAACAACTTCTATCTCCTCCCTATAATAGCTTTTATAAAGGGGTTCTACGATAGTGTTGGCATTCAAGCTCTCTAAAAGTTGTTGCAAAGTAGTTTGTAGAGGCCGTTTCTCTTGGAGCTTTAGTGTGGTGGATTGGATGGTTGGTAAATTCTTTGAATGAGTCTCTTTGGTAGATACCTCTGTTGGTTCAGCAGCGGTCGAAAAAGACGCTGGCAAAGACGGCACCGGTACAGAAAGCTCAGCGGAGGGAGTCATCTGAGGAGGGACGGAACAGTTCGCCACGAGAGAAGCCGCGGCATGCATGGAAAGTACCAAGGGGACTTCTGGATGGTGTTAGAAGCCCTCGCAGCCGATTTAAGCGCTGCGGAATTTGTGGAGGGCGTGGGCTGGGAAGATGGAGGCGTAGACACCGGTCCACTCCGTGTGTCCTGAAGATAGGCAGGACGACTTCTATGGGCTTTCAAGGGGCAGGAGGCTCGCCGGTGTCCTTTTCGGTGGCATTTGCTACCCTCGATGCCGTGGGCGATGTAGGCGGGGGTCGACTCTCCTTTGGAGACAATCACCAGCTTAGCAGGGAGCTGGTGTAGTTTTGGGCCTTCATTTAGAATGGCAAAGGCTTCCCTGCTGCCGAAGTCCAGGTGTATCCGCCGCTGGTCACGACCTCATGGTTCAGGAAAATCATTCTGCAGTAGGGCCGCAGCGCCACGACGACGTCCTCGTCCCTGATAGCATTTGAGGGAGAGTGCCAATTGTTATCTTCTCCGCCCGTTTCTAACAAGGAAAGGTCTTCAGGAGGGTGGTCCCAATGGTGAGGCCCCTCCTCAACCAGGCGCCCCGCCAGATTGACGCTCGCCAGCCCGACCAGTACCTGGCCTGACATCTTCATTATTTGGAAAACCGAGAATTTTCCAAGTTTTTACTCCAGGGCTTTGATGTAGTCCACTGGAGATAGATCAGAGCGTCACTCCACAAAGCAGCACTGGTCAAAGGTGACTGCAGCTGTCCTGCCTTGCTCAGAGCTGCTGCTGTTTGTTATATTTCAGCTGCGTCGCAGCATGCTTCTTCGGTGGCTTAGGTGACCTGGCTACCCTGTCCTGGGTGGTGTGGCGAGATGTTCCAGGCCCCGGCCTACAAGCCTGTTGATTAGAAGGCGAAAGCTTCCTCTTTTTACGCTCCATTATTTTGACTTTTTCAGGGGCATCTTCTTCCATTAATTCAGCCCAGTCACGTCTTGTCGGGCAAGAATATGCATATCCTTCTTTCGACGAAGACGAATTCGAATGTTTTTCATTTGTATCAGAATTGGCTGAATATTATAAATTTACGAAATGTTTATTATTTTGTTAATGCCATTATGCTTTCTGGATATGATAGATTCCATGATGAGTCTCTGTCGTCTACTGGGGATGTTGGAGTAACGGGTGGTATACTAAAGATCTACTGTCTTGGTTGTCGATATTTCGTTCATGTTCTGATATTCTTATATTTAAATGTCTGCTAGTTTCGCCTACATATTTGGATTTGCATTCGTTGAATTCTATGGAGTATATGACATTCTTAATACTGGTAGGATAATCAATGTTATTGTTATTTGTGATTACCATCACGGCAATAAAAAATATAGACCATTGAAGCATAGGAAATATGAAATGACGATCCCTCATGATACAAAATAGGAGGTTTAGGCGCAAGAAAATGTTAGACAAGGAAAAATAAAAAAGGTAAAATTTTCTCACTTTATTACAGCACATTTACTTTTTTACAACTTGAACAAAATTTATTTTAATTCGAATAGAGTTATTTCAACAAAAAATTATTATGTTTAGTCCTTGTAATTTTTTTAAAAGAAAAATAGCGCTCGAGCAACATTAAAATAATTCACATCTAGTTAAATTTAAAATAACAGAAGATCAAGTATACTTTTTGTTTCATAAATTTGTTTCAAATATGTTCTTTTGTTTTAAATGTCTGGTTTCGGGTATGAAAGAAACTTTGAAATTTTATTTGAATAAGTAAAAATATTATTATAATTGAAGATATAAATCGTCAGTAAAATAAATATTTATTTTTTCAAAATATAATACCTTCGGTAAAATTATAAATAAAAGAAAATTAGCTGAGGGGATCACTGTTCTCCTCGTATTCCAGCATACCCACACACAACACAGGCCATTCAATTAATATTAGTGGGCCCTCAACGAAATAAAGAACAAGCACCCTACTAAAAACTAAAAGGCATCAATAGATACGCCGCAAGTAAGAGAACGCAAAAGCTACTAGGGACAAAGTTCGAAGACTCCGAGAGAATCCTAAGCAGAAGCATGTCAAATTAATGCCTGTAATTATTTACGTTATTTTCAAGCTGTGGGTCACAGCTCCAATAATGAAATAGGTTTGTAGCGAATAATACATTATTTCTCAACAGATTATCAAATTTGATATTTATATTTGCTACTTTGTAAACTTTCCTCAATGCTTCTTTTATATTTTATAAATTTTAAATTGTGCTTTCTTTAAATAAATTGTCTTGAAATCCTGAAGTTTGTCTTTCCTAATTTTCTAAGTGACAATTTCTTCTTATCTTCTATATATATAAATCAATGTTTGTATGTTTGTTTGTTTGTATGTCCGGTATACAAATCGCAGTAGTTGAATAATTCAAACCAAAATTTCCATACATAGGTAAAAAATACGGGGAAGACGATAGGCTATTTTAAAAAATATATATATAAATCAAATATTAAAACTATATATTCAAATTATTCTACTTAGCTCACGAACAGCGCCCACTATCAAAGATTAGATTGATTTATGCTGATGCAAATAGATAATGCTAATGACAAACAATTAAAAAAATCTTATCTAAATATATATCACTTGGGTAGATATGCACACGGGTCAATCCCGGGGCGAAGCCCGGGTTACCCGTCTAGTCTATATATATAAAATCGAATGCCTGTCTGCTGTCTGTACTCTATAGATTCAAAAACCATACATCCAATCGCCGTGAAATTTTGGGATATTATTAGGTATATCCCCGGGAAGGGTTTTGAAAAAAAAATCTTGAATATCTTTAATATCCTTAGAGTTGTAAAACGAAAATTAAAATTATACCGCGAATGTTTCTTTTAAAAATCGAAATTTATTTTCAAAGAGAAATAGCGACATTTCTAACTTGAGGATGAGGTATGGAAAGGTGAAACATGAAGAGTAATGGAGAACGGAAAAATAAAAAGTGTCCAGGGGCGGGAATCGAACCCACACCCTTCTGCTTACCGGGCAGGTGCCTTGTCCACTCGGCTACCCTGGACGTATTTTTCCGTTCATAACTTATATTTAAAGTAACATTTAAAATACAATATAACGCGGCTGATGATTGTAAAACGAAAATTAAAATTATACCGCGAATGTTTCTTTTAAAAATCGAAATTTATTTTCAAAGAGAAATAGCGACATTTCTAACTTTGAGGATGAGGTATGGAAAGGTGAAACATGAAGAGTAATGGAGAACGGAAAAATAAAAAGTGTCCAGGGGCGGGAATCGAACCCACACCCTTCTGCTTACCGGCAGGTGCCTTGTCCACTCGGCTACCCTGGACGTATTTTTCCGTTCATAACTTATATTTAAAGTAACATTTAAAATACAATATAACGCGGCTGATGATTGTAAAACGAAAATTAAAATTATACCGCGAATGTTTCTTTTAAAAATCGAAATTTATTTTCAAAGAGAAATAGCGACATTTCTAACTTTGAGGATGAGGTATGGAAAGGTGAAACATGAAGAGTAATGGAGAACGGAAAAATAAAAAGTGTCCAGGGGCGGGAATCGAACCCACACCCTTCTGCTTACCGGGCAGGTGCAATTTTAATTTTCGTTTTACAATCATCAGCCGCGTTATATTGTATTTTAAATGTTACTTTAAATATAAGTTATGAACGGAAAAATACGTCCAGGGTAGCCGAGTGGACAAGGCACCTGCCCGGTAAGCAGAAGGGTGTGGGTTCGATTCCCGCCCCTGGACACTTTTTATTTTTCCGTTCTCCATTACTCTTCATGTTTCACCTTTCCATACCTCATCCTCAAAGTTAGAAATGTCGCTATTTCTCTTTGAAAATAAATTTCGATTTTTAAAAGAAACATTCGCGGTATAATTTTATTTTCGTTTTACAAACATCAGCCGCGTTATATTGTATTTTAAATGTTACTTTAAATATAAGTTATGAACGGAAAAATACGTCCAGGGTAGCCGAGTGGACAAGGCACCTGCCCGGTAAGCAGAAGGGTGTGGGTTCGATTCCCGCCCCTGGACACTTTTTATTTTTCCGTTCTCCATTACTCTTCATGTTTCACCTTTCCATACCTCATCCTCAAAGTTAGAAATGTCGCTATTTCTCTTTGAAAATAAATTTCGATTTTTAAAAGAAACATTCGCGGTATAATTTTAATTTTCGTTTTACAATCATCAGCCGCGTTATATTGTATTTTAAATCCTTAGAGTTATTTGCAGATTTGTAGATTTAACTCGCAAGCAGCGCCACCATTGCGACGATGTTAACAATTTTTTTATCTATAAGTTTTATTATCACTAAGTTTATTATCTTAAATATTATTTATCGAAGTATGAATATCTCAGGATGACAGGGCAATTTATTTGAGACAAGAATAATGATACAATTCCAAGGCAAGATACTATTACTTTAACTTCCAATTACCGAGGGAACCAATTAATATTGATTTCATTCAACTTATCAAGTATTTTTCAAGGGACCGGGAAAAATGTTCACTTTATTGAGAGATTCGTTAGACAAACCTTTACTCGGGCGAAGCCGGGTACGTCCGCTAGTTTGTTATAAATAAAAGTCAATGTCTGTTGTCTGTTTCGCGATAAACTCAAAAACTACTGAACCAATTGGTACCAAATTTTGCATGTCGCTTTTTATAAACCCGAGGAAAATTTTCAGCTACATTTTGATTAGTATTTTTAGCTATCTATATATTTTTTTTTCATTTGAAGAACTTTTTTACGCGGAGTAAATACGAGGCGGAGTAATAACACCAGGCCAATTAAGCTACCATTGGGCGTTCTGCATTTTTTTTCAAGTTGCTTGCGTACATTTTTGAAATATCTTTTTATACGAGTGTTACTTTTTTTTACAAACTTGATAATTGAGAGAGAAATTTATGTTACTAATTAAGTTAGGGTTAGAGTGCACACAATGCAATTAATTATTTTTTTTTAATTACAAAATCAGCGTTACTGTATGTAAATAATAATGACTTTCGTATTTTTTGTTAATTTTTTCTGGCCTTTTTTTTATCTCTTAAAAAAAATGGTTTAAAATGCAGTCGCAGTCATTAGCAAACACATGTGTTTGCCTAATTTCCATGTGCTCTTTTATTTTTTACAGAAAAATATTTACATGCCAGTATTTTGGATTTATTTTTTATAAACCTGTTTTTTTTCTTATTCTCACTGAGAAGATGGGCATCGCAGTTAAGATCCATCGCAGTCACTCACTCAACTCAGGCAATTTCAAGGGTTAATGCGCTGGGGCGGGTACCTCGGATGGTTGTGTGGAAAAGCTGCCATCTATTTAATCTATATTGATTTTTAAACAACTAAATGGATTGCAAAAAATAATTAAATCAAATACCTAAACACTAATATAATACAATTTTTCCATTACACACTTTTTGCCTGTGGTGTATGTGTTACTTCTGTATTGTTATTCTATGGTACTTCTACTATTTATTATTGATGTACTTTCAGTATGAAGGAAATTGCACTCGGGGGAAGCTGGGTTATTTGTCTAGTTATATATATATTTATTTGAGACAGTCAGTATGTAGAGGTAGAGCCTAATTCTACTATTGCTCCTTCATCCTAAAATCAAGATAGTTAAATATTTAGGGTTTTTATTTAGGTTTTTTATCATGTGTTAGACATGTAGCATCTAACTAAGGCAGGTTTGAAGATTTGTCAAGCCAATATTTGACAGAACTTAATTTGAGGTCAGATAGATTAATCCGACAAAGAGATTGTGAAGTTGGTTGTATCCTGACAATGCCAGTAATTAGCTAGCCTCCCTGACGTTCAGCTTAAAGGATTGTTGGTTGAGGATCCGTTACAATGGATGTCAAGACCACAGCGGAAGTCAGTCCTCGGGGGAATATACAAAGTCCGCATATACTGTAACTATAGCACTAGCTCGTCGAACATTCGATGGTGGAATATCCGATAATTTCTAAGCCAAAGCTAGTTGTAATTTTTAATTTTAAAACTTTAGATCTCTAATATAATTTATTATTTTGATTTTTTTATTAGCCTTAACATGGATGAGAGAGTTGGACTCTCGGAAAAGAAGAAAGAAAAATAAAAAAAAAAAACTTTTGAAATGTGAATAATAGAAAGCTACTAAGAAACCATTGGACAGATAGATAAAATGATAACTGTGTCAATCTAATTTAAATTAATCCTGGTAGATCCCTATAATGTCAAATATGTAAACAAATACTGATCTACTTGGATTATAATGAGAGCAAATGGATTTTGAAAAGATGTTGATTTTGGGGAATAATTGTAAAATAAGAAGGAAGACCTAAATGAACTGAATAGAAGGGGTCAAGAAAACTACCAGGATGGCACTAGATGAGATGCGAACGATGATCAATAACAGATAAAATTTCAGAATATATCTCAATATATTATCACCAAAAGTCGAACTCGACTTGATGGACATTAATAACAACAAAAAATAGCTTAAAGATTTTTCAGATAATGATCCTTCCGTGAATTTTTTAAACATAACTTGTGTATATTTATAGTTAAATAAACTTCAAATTACTTTTTAAATTACAAAAACATCATATTTGCATATTTATAATGTAAACAGAATTAATAATAAAATATTTTTATCCGAAAGGGAAATTAATATCTAAACCGCTTGAAGTTTCGTCACTGATGACCAGTGTAATATATTTTTAAAATGTTTAAGATCAGCCGAATTAAAGAGGCTATATCGAAATTATAAGGCACAACCTGCCATATAGAACAGAAACACAATACTTTATTGTTCTACATACTCTTAGTTATATCTAAAACTTGATTTACATATTTACAAAAGTTTTTAAATAAGAAGTTAATTATCATACAGGTTTACTACAACACCCGCCACCGATAATCGATCATCGCTCCCGAGATGATCCCTTTCCAACGGTTGGTCTAATGGTGAAAGGTCTTATATTCGAGATGTGTGCCGTTCTGGAAATCTTATCATTAGTTTGGTATTTAACATATTTAGGGTATCCATCCATGAAGGTTACCTCCGTTACTCGATGAGGGCCTGTCTGGTGCCATTCTTTTCCAACTCTTTGATGTCTGACTAGAATAAAATCGCCAATTTTTAGCTCGGGTGGCGTGGTTTTATTACGACGATTGAAATAGAGCTTCGTTCTTTGTCGGTATTGGTTCTGCTCGGTTGGGGTTTTTTCGGTTTCATGAAGGTCACACTGGAGATCGAGTTTTTTATCGGCAGGCAAGACGGGAGAAGTTCCGGTAAACTTAAACAAAGGAGAGCAACCCAGGTAAGAATTGTATGACCTATTGTGATATTTCACTGCTGCTTCTAAAGCATTTTTCCATCCGCCTTTAAAATGGGGATAACAAGAGAGAAAGGTTTTTATATCTCGTATTGCCCTTTCGGCTAAACCATTTCCTGCGGGGTGATAAGGCGAAGATGTTATCAATCGTATGCCCTTAGAGGCTGCCCATCTAGGAAACTCGCCGTATACAAATGATCTTCCTTGATCCGATATAATGGTCTGTACTGCCTTTAAATCGTCGTGTCCTTCAAAATATTTTATCAGTGCACGACCATGTTGTCTCATGGCTTTAGCTTGAACCAACCTGGTGGCCTCATCAATAACAAATAAAAATGTAGATTTTTTATCCTTAACGCCAGAAGGAGCCTCTGCAAAATCTATGTGCACCGTATGATAAGGTACACAGGACTGAGAAGGCAAACTCATTCTAGAAGGCCGGCACCTATATTTGAACTTGATGTTTTGACATGTAGGGCAGGATGCCACATATTTTCTTATATCGTTCTTAATGCCCCGCCAAGAGAAGCGTTGTTTCATCTTATAATAGGTTCGCCAAAATCCAGAGTGTCCTCCTGATAAGGGGTCATCATGATACAGGGATAAAAGTGAAGTCCGATGTTCGTCAGGGACAAAATATTTGTTATAGTTTTCTAATTTTAATGGAATGCGCTTTGATGTTTGAAGAACAACACGGCTTGGCTATTGTCATTAGGTATTTCTATCGCCAATCTTGACAAAGCGTCAGCATCACTAAGCTCTCTTCCAGAACGGTGATTGACCTTCATTTCAAAAGAACTAAGGAAGAGCTGCCACCTCGCAAGTCGATCCCTTAGATGACCACAGGAAAGTAACTGAGTTAAGGCGCGATGATCTGTGTGGACCACGAAGGGCTTGCCTTCCAAGTAGAATCTGAGATGTTTGACAGCCTTCAGAACAGCCAGACATTCTTTCTCCGTGATGGAATAATTTTGTTCAGCTCTAGAGAATGTATAAGAATAATAACTAATTACTCTGAGCTGATGTGGCTTCTTCTTATTTACATCTCTTTGGTATAGAACTGCCCCTGTTCCATAATAAGACGCGTCAGTAGATAGTTCGTAAGGCAAGGACTCATCCGGAATTGCCAAGATTGGTTCGGAGTTTATGATGTCTATCAGCTTTAAATAAGCCTCTTCACACTCAGTAGACCACATGAACACTGAATATTTTTTTCTTTAAATTATCCAACGGTCGGACTATCTTGGAATAATTGGGTATGTAGGCTCTAAAATGTCCAGTGAACCCGGTGAAGCATTGGAGCGACTTTAGATCGTAAGGGCGTTTCATAAGTTTAGCCTTTTCTATCACTTCTTCCTTCATTTGTTTTGAATTGCCGTTGATGATTCTACCCAAAGGTTCCACCTCAGCGACACAAATATGGCATTTGTCCAAGTTTACCGTCATATTAAACTTATTCAGCCTATGAAGAATGTCGTAGGTGAGGGAAGCACACTCATCAAGTGTGGGGGCACCACAACAGATATCATCAAGGTAGACGACCACTCTGCGTTCCAGCAAATCATCTAGTATCTCGCTTATTACTCGTTGAAATTTAGGAGGCGAGTTCTTCCACCCAAATGGTAACCTAGTAAATTCATAAAGCCCATCTGGAGTAGCAAAAGCAGAGAACCTTCTAGTGGCTTTAGTTAGGCCAACTTGCCAAAAACTGTCTTTCAAATCAATTTTGGTAAAGTATTGACATCCTCCAAATTGATTGATAATTGTGTCGATTCTGGGGAATGGAAAAGGGTCCAAGAAGGTCTCCTGATTTAATCGTCGGTAATCGATACAGAGTCGATAAGAAGAATCCTTCTTACGAACCAAAATACAAGGTGATGCATATTCCGAATTAGAACGAGTAATTATACCCCTAGCCACAACTCCTCAATTTTTCTAGCAGTCCACCTTCTCTTATGATCCGACATAGGATAGGGTTTGCACGCCACTATGTTGTTATTGGGCTTTAGCAGAAAGTCTACCTCAGATTTAGGGAATTTCTTTTTAGAAGTTCGGGGAATTTAGTCCTCAAGTCATCGATGGTAGCAACAACTTCTCTTGATCTCAAAGAAAAGCACCTGATATCGTCTGTACCAAAGTCCCATTTAATTCTGAATTTTTTCATCGTTGGCTTCCCAATCAAGATCTCAAAAGGCATATCTTCAAGGACTATGGCAGTGACCTTGATCTTATGATTATCAATTTCTAACTCGAGGTCAATATACTCTGACGAAAAAACATCGTTCTGATTTATGGTAGTCAATTTTGTTTTTGATGGAACACTTTTCCATTGATATTTATCTAGAACGCTTTTTCGTATTAAATCAATAGAGGATCCCGGATCTAGAAATGCTTTTATTGTCACACCATTAACATTAAATAATAACATGGAATCGGGTGAGGAAACAGAAAGATACAATGCCATTTTTGACAGCGGGCTTGCTAGTTTTTTGAAAAGGTGTTCTTTTGATTCAATGGACCAACGCATGGTCTATGCCTTTCAAGGACTTTTCTTAGTTCCATCAGGGTTGCGAATTGGGTTACCGCCAACCTTTTTTGCATCTCTACAGGCAGGCCATGCAAGATGCCAGTTATCAAGACCTTTTCAGGAGCTCCAGGTAGTCCCAGCTGTAGCAACCTCAACTTCTTATAGAAATAATCAACATAGGAACCTTTGCGATATTGCCACTTAATAGCCTTATCATACTTGGAAATGGGGTCTTCCTGAAATGCTTCCACAAAGTCCTTCCTCCACTCCTCCCAATCTTCATCGGATGCACTTCTATCGTGACTGTCGTACCACGCCAGTGCCGTATCCTCCAGGTGAGCACGCATTCCATTAATTCTGGTACGGCACGACTTCCAATTATTATTTTCACAGAGAACTTCGAAATTTAAATCCAAATGGAAGGCTCCATATTCCTTCCATTGAACTTCTCAATGTCCATTCGGGACACAGGAATCCTCTCCTGCCCCATGCCTAGTTGTAATTCTAAGAGCTTATTAATCATCCGTTGTTGATTATTCAGAATATTAAGAAGAGTAGCTCCGCTGGGATCCGCTGGAATTTCTCCTGGAGTAGGTTTCTCTACTTTACCTAACAATTCTTCTCTAAGATCAAGCTTGACTTGTTCATCGTCGTCAGACTTATTTTGTTCCACTATACCAGTATCTTGGGAGCTCTTCTTTCCTTCACTCTTGAGGTTGTATCCTGTCGGCTGCGCCATGTTGTAATATATTTTAAAATGTTTAATTAAGATCAGCCGAATTAAAGAGGCTATATCGAAATTATAAGGCACAACCTGCCATATAGAACAGAAACACGACTTTATTGTTCTACATACTCTTAGTTATATCTAAAACTTGATATACATATTTACAAAAGTTTTTAAATAAGAAGTTAATTATCATACAGGTTTACTACAACCAGATTTGCCCAATATTTTTTCACATTCATGTTCAATGGTTGTAGAAATTTGAAATATTTAATTACACACAAATATTTATTAATAGCATTTCCATCGGAAATATATCAAATTTGAGAGAAAGATATGGCGTTTCTAAGTTAGGTTTATAATTTACACATGGGGTTATATTAGTTAGATTTTTAATCGAAATTGAAATATTGTTTTTTTAAATATCTCAATTCCAGGCACACCAAATATGATCTCAAATATCGGTTAATCACTGAAGCGAGCCTATCACTCCTTATCGAGTATAAATCTATTTAAAGAGAGAAGGAATTCAGCCAATTTTATAATGCTAAACTGTTACTTGGAATTCGCAGCGCCTTATCTTATTTAGCCTCCTGGCGTCGACTTAAATAACTCTCAGCGCACTGAATTAGATTACTCCGCCTCCTGTTTAATCACATATTTACGTCAAATTGGTGGCCGCTTCAAGATTAGATTGTGCTCCATCGATCTGCTTTAATTTTTTAATTGTAGATGTGAGTTAGAACGTACCGTCACCACAGTACAACGGTGAGTTGAACGCATTGTTACTACAGTACAACTGAAGTTGGAACGTATCTCCATTACAGTAAAACGGTATGTTGGAGCATACGTTCCAGCTAGTGACGATACCGTCAATGCCGTCCAACGGTAAGTTCGTTACTGCAGTACAACGCTAATTTAGAATGTATCGTTACTACAGTACAACGGCAAGTTGGAACCTATCGTTACTTCAATACAACGGTACGTTGGAACGTATCTTCAATACAATCTAAGGGTAATTTGGAACGCCCAAAACCTATTGTCACGTCGCTATTGTTTAACTGTTAACTTGAAGGTAACGTCACTACAGTACAATGACAAGTTGGAACATATCGTCACCAAAATACAACTGTAATTTGGGACGTATCGTCACTACAGTACAACGTAAAGTTGAAACCTATCGTCACTTCAATACAACGGTAAGTTGGAACGTATTGTAAAATAGTGGACAAGCTCTCCGAGAGGCCAATATACCAGAGTAAGGTTGGGGAAAGAGGGGTGTACTCCAGCTGCCATGTGTGAGGCGTCTAAAACGGTATTCAGGGTGGGGGGAGGAGAACGTCAGTCTAGTCGTAGAGAGTTGCCTTCGGGGCGTGTGGGATGATTCTGAAATACGGTGCCAGGAGAGCCTGACATCAGAGCGGCTTACAAGGCGGTTTAGTCTAGACTGGACGTGTTAGTGTGAAGCGGAACGTTTAGCAAGAAGTAAATCAATGGCGTCAAGGATTCTTTTGACAGGGAAATTGAAGAAAAGCCTACTTATTTTATTCTTTTTGTTCAGTGCGACGTATAATAAAACGCTAAATATAGTTGCATCCTACGAACTCACGGGTGTATATTTGTTCCATCCTGATCAGACGAATAACACGACAGTCACAACAGTCCAACGATAGCTCGAAGGTATCGTCACTACAGTACAATGATATTTTGGAACATATCGTCACTACAATACAACTTAAGTTGGGACGTATCGTCACCAGAGTGCAAGGGTTAGTTGGTACATATCGTCATTACATTACAACGGTAAGTTGGAACGTATCGTCACTACTGTACAAGAATAAGTTGAAAAATATCTCCACTACAGTACAACGGTAAGTTGGAACGTATCGTCACTACAATACAAAGGTTAATAAAGTCCGTCCTAGGCTGACGAGGGCCATTAGCCCGAAAGCATGGTCCCTAGGGGGACGCTTTTGAATTTGCCAAAGCTGATTTCATGGCTTTGTCACCGACCCGAGACTGCTAGTTTGCGGCAAATGTCAATAGATGGGATATATTTTTGACATTTAATTTGACGGGAGAGGAACCCTGTGATTTTTTAGAGTACAACGGTAATTTGGAACGTATCCTCACTACATTACAACGGCAAGTTATAACATATCGTCACTACAATACAACTGTAATTTTAAATGTATCAACATTACAGTACAATGATAATAAGTTAGAACGTATCGTCATTACAGTACAAAAATAATAAGTTAGAACTTATCGTCACTATACAGTCTAACGGTAAGTTGTAACCTATTGTCACTTCAATGCAATGGTAAGTTCGGACGTATCGTCACTTCAATAAAACGGTGAGTTAGAACGTATTGTAAAATGGATCACAAGCTATCCGAGAGGCCACGATAACATAGAAAAGTTGGGGAAAGAGAAGTGTACTCCAGCTGCCATGTGTGAGGCGTCTAAAACGGTATAGGAGAAGGTCAGTCTAGTCGTAGAGAGTTGCCTTCGGGGCGTGTGGATGATTCTGAAATATGATGTCAGGAGAGCCTGACCTCGGAGAGGCTTACAAGGCGGTGTATGATGTATATAGTTGTTTATTTTTCATTTATAAATTAATCTCATCATTTACTCTATGAAAATAAAAATATTGGGCCAGTGACGAAAACAAAAAATATATAGTTGGCTTTATATTATCTAGTTATGATATATAATTGTTTGTGATTATATATAATTAAATGTGATGTTTATGTAATTTTGATCGTAATTGAATAAAATATATAAAATGTAAATGTGTTTTAAATATTAATGACAAGCACAAAACAACTGGCGACGAGGAAAAGCGAATTTTGTAAAGAACAATGAAATTGATTTGGGAGAAGAAATTATACTTCAAATATGTCTTCAGGTACGTTTGAGAAATTTGATGAGAATTTAGAAAATGTGGAAAATTATATATATATATCGCTTGAAACAATTTATGTTAATTTCTAAAACAAAGGAAGATTTTAAGACGCCATTTCTTATTTCAAGTATAGGCCCTAAATATTTTAGTATCTTGCGAAATTTAGTTTTTCCAGAGGAAGTTGCTCAAGTTCCTTTTGATAAATTATGTACGATCTTATTAAAACATTTTAATCCAAAAACTAATATAATATATGAAAGATTCATATTTCAAAAAATGGATCAAAAGTCTGGAGAAACTATTTCTAAATATATGATACGCCTAAAAGACCAAGCTCAAAAGTGTTCTTTTGGAGATTTTTTTACAAGAATCCTTACGTGACAGATTTGTTGCTGGCATCATTGATTCATCTACCCAAAAGAAACTCCTACAAGAAGAAAACTTAACTTTTGATGGTGCAGTGGACATAGCTCTGTCTGCGGAATCAGCGGATAATGAGCTACATAATATCAAAGTATCCGAAAATGCCCATCAGTCCCCACAGTATCTTCACGCCATTAATAATACCTGTAAACACTGTGGTAAGACTTGTTTTTTAAAATCTGCTACTTGTAGAGTTTGTGGTAAATTAGGTCATATTTCCACAATATGTTATAAAAAAGACAGGTCTGACCATAATTTGCCCATAAATTCTAAAAAGAATTTTAATAAATTCAAGTCGCACCCTAATGTTAATAATCCTTCAAATTCTCAAAATAGTTTGTCATTGTATAATATAAATTTACATCCTCCTTTGACTGAAACTGTGTATGTGAATGAGATTGAACTTTTGGCTGAAATTGATACTGGTGCAGCCATTACTACTTCAACTAAATGTGTTTACTTTAAATATTTTAAAAATATTGAGTAAAACAAATGTGATACCATCTTAACAGGCTATAGTGGTTCTAAAATACCTATTTTAGGCAAGGCTAAATTTGATATAAAATTTAGAAATGTTTCTAGGGTGATTGAGATACTCATAACTGATTTAAATTTCTCTAAATTTCTTTTGGGAAGAGATTTCCTTAGTTTTTTTTTATTTCTTTCAATTATTTACATAAATTGGACTCTTTTAATGTAGAGTCACTTATAAATTATTATAAATCCGTTTTTGAATACAAATCTGGCTCTATTAAAGGTATCAAATGCCATCTTGATGTGAAGGCTGACTTTATCCCAAAATTTTACAAATTCAGACAAGTTCCTTTTGCCTTAAAACAACTGGTGGAAGATGAAATTGATAAATTGGTTGATTTGAATATTTTGTCTCCTATAGATAGAAGTGATTGTGCTTCACCACGTGTTAGTGTTGCAAAACCAGATGGCCAAATTAGACTTTGCGCTGATTTTAAAAAGAGTTTAAATCCTTACTTAGAGGATGTTAACTATACTATGCCTAACATTGATTCAGTCTTAAGTAATTTTCAAGGAAAGACATTATTTACTAAATTAGATTTGTCAAAGGGATTCAGTCTTAAGTAATTTTCAAATAAAGAAATTATTTACTAAATTAGATTTGTCAAAGGCTTACCATCAAATTGAGATGGATGATATTTCAAAAAGGTATTTGGTTGTCTCCACTCACAAAGGTTTATATAAATATAATCATTTGGCTTTTGGTATAAAGACTGCTTCTGAAATATTTCAGAAGACAATGGAATCCTTCTTCTCGGGAATCAATGATGTTTACATTTATTTTGATGATATTCTTATTGCATCAGAGAATTTGGAAAACCATTTAGATATTCTTAAGAGAACACTTAATATTCTTAAAGAAAATAATTTTACGATAAACAAAAATAAGTGCTTGTTTGTTAAAAATGAGATTGAATATATTGGACATAAAATTAATGGATTTGGTATATACCCCTTGAAAGACAAGCTAGCTTGCATAAATAATTGTCCAGTTTCTAAGAATATAACTTATTTAAAAAGCTTCCTTGGATTTTTGTCATTTTATAGTAATTTTTTGCCAAATCTTTCAGATTCAGCATATCCTTTATACAACCTATAAAAAAAGAATGTGAAATGGTCTTGGAATGTTGAGACAGATGGATCTTTCAATTCCTGTAAAAATGCATTAGATGAGACCTCATGTTTATCGCATTATTCCCTAAATTGCCTTTGATTCTTTCTTGTGATGCAAGTCAGGTGGGAATAGGAGCAACCCTTTCACATTTGAAGGATGGGGAGGAAAGGCCGGTGTGTTTCATTTCCAGAACTTTAAATGTTCATGAAAGAAAAAATTTTTGGTAGGAAATTCAGCATTTATACTGATCACAAGCCCTTAATAACTATTTTTGGAGATAAAACAAATTTGCCTCCACTCATTGCAAATAGACTTCATAGATGGGCTCTAACTCTTTCAAATTTTAATTTTGAAATTAAGCATAAAAAAAGGAAAGGATAATATTATTACAGATTTCCTTTCTAGATTTCCAGAGTTTCAAAAGAATAATTTGGAATATAATGATGGGAGTGGTGGAATTTTACTCTTAAATACTTCCATCATTGACCATGTTCTTGTGGCTCATGAAACACATTTAGACAGAACTTTATTCAAATTGTATGAAATTATTGAGACAGGGGAGTTACCCTCAAGTCCCAATGATGATCTCATTCCTTATTTAAAAAGGATTGATGACTTTACCATTCTCCAAAAATGTATTTTTCTTGAGAATAGAATGGTTATTCCAAAAGGTCTACATGAAAAGGTACTTCAATTATTACATGAGAGCCATGCAGTTACTAATAAAATGAAAATGATGGCTCGTTCATCTATTTGGTGGCCCGGCATGGACTCTTCAATAGAAATAATTACAAAATATTGTAGAACTTGTCTTTCTAATGAAAGTTTGCCTCATCAAAGGACTGAGAGTTGGACTAAATACGCAGGACGATGGAGGAGGGTTCACATGGACTATTTCAATTCCAAAAATAGACTGTTTTTACTAGCAGTAGATTCATTCTCTTCATGGGTTGAAGTTTCTGAAGTACCATTTACCAGTGCAAGTAGTTTAGTAAAGTGCATCCCCAATTCACTTTAATTGTCGTACGTCCTATTAGAGCCCGCTTCAAAAATTTGTGTATTATAATTCACTCTAATTGGCTAACGTCTGGAGATTCCCCGTAATAAACTTTAAATACAACTTTTTTTTTTAAATGTGTCGCAGCGATATTTTTCTCAAATTGTAGTCAGATCACATTTAACCTAATGTCAGGGTCACATTTTGCCGACTCGGTTCGAAGGCCGTCATTTTAATTGCCCTAAGGATTCCCAATTCACTTTAATTGCCCTACGTCATAGGTGACCATTCCTTATTGGAAACATGTTACAAGTATATGACGTAATGTCAGGGTCATATATACACATATATATAGGCCGATATTTTCTTAAATTGCAGTCAGATCATGGAGGTATTCAACAGTATTACCTCTTATCCACCTCTCATAAAATTTGATGAGCTGAATTAGGCAGTTATAAACTGATAGAACTCAAACTAGTTGAAACCCGCTTCGGTCCATCAGTCAAGGCGGTTATAGACGTAAAAGATTCTCAGCGGACACTATTTCTTCCAAAAAGATATTCAAAGCTGAAGCAATTTCAATTAGACGAAATCATCAAAGAAGAATGCTGCTTGATTTTCAAGGAACGCATCGGGAGTACGACAAACTTAGAAATCCAACGTTTGTAAATATGCTCCGTTTGTGTGCACACTTTTTTCTCTTTGAGTCTAAAATGTAATAAAGTTCATGTTGAAAAAAAAAAAGTGTTTGTGTGCTCACTTTTTAAAAAATCTGTCATATCTTTTACCAACTGATATAACGATATAATATTTATGGAAAGGTGTGTCAAAAATATATATTTAAAAAAAAGGTGTACATTTTTAAATGGCCAAGCTTTTCCATCTAACTTTGGCACTAAAGAGGAAGAAGAAGAAAACAAAGTTTAATATTTTAATAGGTTTTTTTCAAAAACTATTTTTCAAATGTATAATGAAAGAAAAAAAAAGATTAGTTAAAGATTTCTATTATTTCAAATAAATGGGGATTTATATAAAAGTCTTTTTTTTTTAATATTAGAATTAGGATATAATTTTAAATTGAATAATCTTTTGTTTATTTATTTTGTAAAAAAAAATGTATACCACTTTTTGTTTAGGGTTATTTTAGTAGTTTAGTAAAGTGCATCCCCAATTCACTTTAATTGTCGTACGTCCTATTAGAGCCCGCTTCTAAAAATTTGTGTATTATAATTCACTCTAATTGGCTAACGTATGGAGATTCCCCGTAATAAACTTTAAATACAACTTTTTTTTTGAAATGTGTCGCAGCGATATTTTTCTCAAATTGTAGTCAGATCACATGTAACCTAATGTCAGGGTCACATTTTGCCGACTCGGTTCGAAGGCCGTCATTTTAATTGCCCTAAGGATTCCCAATTCACTTTAAATGCCCTACGTCATAGGTGACCATTCCTTATTGGAAACATGTTACAAGTATATGACGTAATGTCAGGGTCATATATACACATATATATAGGCCGATATTTTCTCAAATTGCAGTCAGATCATGGAGGTATTCAACAGTATTACCTCTTATCCACCTCTCATAAAATTTGATGAGCTGAATTAAGCAGTTATAAACTGATAGAACTCAAACTAGTTGAAACCCGCTTCGGTCCATCAGTCAAGGCGGTTATAGACGTAAAAGATTCTCAGCGGACACTATTTCTTCCAAAAAGATATTCAAAGCTGAAGCAATTTCAATTAGACGAAATCATAAAAGAAGAATGCTGCTTGATTTTCAAGGAACGCATCGGGAGTACGACAAACTTAGAAATCCAACGTTTGTAAATATGCTCCGTTTGTGTGCACACTTTTTTCTCTTTGAGTCTAAAATGTAATAAAGTTCATGTTGAAAAAAAAAAGTGTTTGTGTGCTCACTTTTTAAAAAATCTGTCATATCTTTTACCAACTGATATAACGATATAATATTTATGGAAAGGTGTGTCAAAAATATATATTTAAAAAAAAAGTGTACATTTTTAAATGGCCAAGCTTTTCCATCTAACTTTGGCACTGAAGAGGAAGAAGAAGAAAACAAAGTTTAATATTTTAATAGGTTTTTTTCAAAAACTATTTATTTCAAATGTATAAAGAAAGAAAAAAAAAGATTAGGTAAAGATTTTTATTATTTCAAATAAATGGGGATTTATATAAAGTCTTTTTTTTAATATTAGAATTAGGATATAATTTTAAATTGAATAATCTTTTGTTTATTTATTTTGTAAAAAAAAAAATGAATACCACTTTTTGTTTAGGGTTATTTGAAAATTGTATGAAAAACACCGTCAATGCATGTATTTTAGTGTAGAAAAAAAAAAACACAAGAAGATTAGTTAAATATTTTTTATTATTTCAAATAAATGGGGATTCATATAAAAGTCGTTTTTTTTTAAATATTAGAATTAGGATATGATTTTAAATTGAATAATCTAGATAATTTGACACATATATCAATATACTTGTCAGGAAATATGCTATTGCGCATAATAAAACTTTGGAGAATGGCGTCGCAAAATATCCAATACGTAAAGTAGATGTAAAAACTCTAACGATTCCCAGCGGAACCTATTCGACAATCCTTCCGAACCTATTTTTAGGTCCAGTACCAAATCGTATTGTCATCGGATTTGTGACGAATGGTGCATATAGTGGAGATTTCACGAAAAACCCGTTCAATTTTCAAAATTTTAACATAAATTATATTTCATTAAAAATCGGACAACGAGTTCTTCCAAACCGTCCGCTTACTCCGCAATTTTCCGAAGGAGAATTTTACAGAAGCTACGTCGATCTCTTTTGCAACATGGGTCGATATTTAAGTTCCGGAGAATTGAATATAACTCCAGAAGAATTTCAAAACGGATTGACTCTGTTCGCGTTTTATACGACTCCCGATTTGTGCGCTTCGGATCTACATTCTAGCGCTACGCAAAATTCGAATATTTCTTTGGAAGTGAAATTTTCGAGCGCACTAACATCTACAATTAACGTCATCCTTTATTCCGAATTCCAATCCGAAATTCATATCGATAAACTGCGGCAAGTGAGTTTGATCGAGTAATGCAGGATTGTTACATAAACAAGGCGACGTTAGTTCATAGCTGCGATCAAAACGCGTTGATAAAACTAAACGATGGCTTATACGTTCCGAAATCTTTACCTTTAAAACAAAATTCGTATTATGATGCTGAGCAAAGAAAAATTACCAATGTTCCTGAACCAACAGACGACACAGATGTCGTTCCAAAAGGTTTTTTAACCAAGAAAATTAAGCGTTTGAAAAAGCAAGTTTTATTGTTAGACGAAGAAAACAAACACTTTGATTGCAACGGTTATAAAGTAACAAATTTAGGTAACGCTGAAAATGACACGGACGCCATCACAGTTTTATATCTCCGTGATTATTTAGGTAAATTAGTTACTAGTACCGAAACCTTAGATTTTCGTTTTATGCTCATGGAAGGAGATTCGATAGCGTTAAAATGTGAATTTGCACAACACAAATTCTTTCTCGATGGAAAAATTAGGAAGTTTCGGCTCAGATATGAAAACGTGCCGACAGGTATTAACAACCCCGGGTGTTATATCGTTTTTAGAAATGACGAAGAAGAAGAAGAAGCTCCTGAAATACAACATTTTTTATGCGAATCGGTCAGGGATGATGTAAATATCTCATTTAAAAGCGGGGATAAGGTATTGGGAAACCTTACTTATACAGATTTTCACGCAAAAAACAATGTAAGAGTGTCGTTAAAATTATACGTCGACTACATTGGCGCCTTACGATGAATTCGAAACAACTCTTAAGATTGGCTACGCTCGACCCTATCATTTCTAAAAAAACAATGGTTGCCTGTAAAGTCGGTTTTACGGGCGAAGATTTTACGTGACAACGGTAGAATATTTATTGATATGAATATAATTAAATTGCACAATAGGAACAAGGAATTGAATGAAAATAAGAATTGCACAAATTTTAACTATAGAAATATATTTTGTTTACTAAAACATTATACATGTAAACTAAAACTTAACTAATTCCTATTTGAGTGATTTTGTTGAGGATAGGACGATGATAGGAGAAATATGAAATGAAAGGAAGTGTTTCTGCTGTAATGTGTCTTGCGAAAGTCAAGTCGATAGTTGTTCCTTTTAACGTATTTGACTTAGAAACGTTTGATACGCAATCAAGATTAAACGTATTTTTCATGAATTTAAGAAACGAGTTGTCAGGCTTTACGTTTTTGTTAAAATCACCACACAGAAGAATCGGTATACAAGAATCAACTTGCACGAACGGTGGCACGTACTGGCTGTTGTGAATGTACGGACCGAGTCCTTGCCATAGTAACATTCCAATATCCTGCATACTAGCTCCTGGATGAATATATACAGCACCGAGTATAAATTTGAAGCTAGTATTAGCGGCGAAGCAAGTAACTTCCGTCATGCACATGTCACCCTTGGTTTTAATGACACGAGTTACGTCTGTAATCGCAACTTGGAACACTTCCGCCGTAGATGTCGATGATAATTTACGATAGATCGCCACTCCACCAGCCGCGTTGGTATTTGAAAATCAAAACACTTATTCAGATCGAAGGTTCAAATTTTTGCTAAATAAATTTGAAATTAAATAAAATTTGTAATTGTAAATGATGAAGTTGAAAATTAAAACATTTACTTAAATTAGATGTTAAAATTCTTGCTCAACACAGTTTAAATAAAGTTTTCTTATATCTGCCACTTTTTCTTAATATTTGTAATTTTAAAGAATCAATTCGAAAATCAAAACATTTATTCAGATCGAAGGTTCAAATTTTTGCTAAATAAATTTGAAACTATTTAAAATTTGTAAAATAATAATTAATTAATTAATTAATTTTAAACTAATAATTTACTTAACACTATCAACATTTATCAATAGTATGACATAACCTATAAACTCAGTTTCTCAACTTTTGTGTCAATCTAACAATTAATCAATCAATCATAGTTTACGATAATGAAATATCAGTGTACAATTATTTGCCTTTATTGTTGTAGTTGTTGTAAATGACGAATCTAAGCACTCCACATTTTCACTACAGACACAGCTGACGATACTTTAACCACACGTGTGAACTTGTAGTATGACGCTTTCTTGTTTTTCCAACGCCAAGAACGTTCGAGAAAGACAAAGACAGAGACAAGCATGCGCCGATTCAATGCGCCTAATTCTCTAGCGCTGCGCGCGCAGCACTCTCGTTCGATGACTCATCGTAACGTTACCGGGCGTTACACTTTTTCATAAGTGACTCCCAGCCGCAACCTAATTTAAGACGTTGTCACGTCAAAAATTTGCGGGCGTGTTTCCGTCAGATTCGCTACCGAAATATATCGATGGTCGCTGCTGTAAGTATTTTGTTGTTAATCTAGATCCGTCAACAATGAAGGGAAGTCATTGGGTCGCGATTGCCTTTTTGAATAAACGAACAGTTTTTTATTTCGACCCTTATGGTATTAAACCTTTTATGCCCGCGATCATAAATTTTATGAAACGCAATGCGAAAAGAATATTGCACAATAAGCTCCAGATGCAATCTCGCAATAGTAAAAGATGCGGCGAATATTGTTTGTATTACCTAAATAGAGTAAGCAGAAATAAAAAAATGACAAGGCTGAATTCCGAGCAGGTTACTCGGTTCGTGCGAAAAAATTTTCGCCAGTAGGGGGGTGTGTAAGAGATATGGAAGACGCTGTTGACGACATTTGGCAGTTTGTCCCTCCATTAAATATCAATATCTATAAATATAAATTATTCAAGCCTTCTATTTCATGGCATTTAGCGCGTAAAAAAAGCATAGACGTTGAATTTCTTAGTAAAATAATCAGTAATATAACTCCTCATCCATTTCATACTATCGAAGTTATTTCCGTAAATAGAGGAGAAATTTTTAAATCTTGGAGGCCCCTTCCAATCGGGGTCAATGCCTTCTTGTGCTTAGGCAAAGAAAGATCTCTAACGTTCAGACACCGCCAAGAAAATTCCAGCTATTTAACGCACAAACTAGAATCGGGAAATATAATTATCCTCGAAACTCGTGACGATGCAGAGGTATGTGTCCCTAAAGCGAGTTTCCGCAACGGGTGTTCGGAAATTATTTGGTTTTCTTAAATGGGTAATTGTGATAACGCTCCTCCTCTGTGGCATAATAATAATGACAGTATCTCCCATTATGACAATTCCCAGCCCATCTTCTAATAGTACGGAAAGACCTATGGGTTGTGCAATCTCTAATGCGATTTTGAATCCTTGTTTGAACGGTACCCATTTAGGAAGACAGATCTACGCACATTTGTGCAATGACGTCATTGACATAAGACAATTTTATTTGTGGAAGGGACAGTTGAAGCCCGGTGAACGAAGCGTACAGCTGACTATTTCGGAATTCTCCTGCCTGTGTCATGTACGAGATATCTTGTAACGTTGATTTTGAAGCTTTTCCGCTAGAGAGCGGTATGCTACTTCGCTAACTCTCTTGGACGCACCTACACCGCTACCTCGGTGAAAGAATTGAAATATATAATCCCAATTATACATATTGTCATTTAAGTGAGAGGGACAAAAGAACAGTTAGATATTGCACGAAGAAAATTCACGGACTATTCATGTGTCAAAAACCAAGGAGAGAAGGCAATTGGATTTGCGACGTGGAAAAATATATTTTGGAATTATATTCAAATTTTGGAGGCACTTTCGCATATAAAGGCGGATGTATTGAGGAAAATATATTCGATAAATTAAATATTCCATCGATCGATCTTGAAAAAAAGTATAACGTACCCAAATCGAAAACAATAGGCGTGAATTGCAAATTGCACGCCGTATATATCGAACATTGTAGCTTCTGCGATGTGTGTTCGTATAAAAGCTTTCTTGAATCCCACTATTTGTGCAATAAAATGAATGAAATGCTTGTGTAGAGTTAAAAAAAGCTTCGTGCTAAATTTTTTTGGCGATGGGGTTGGCATTTCTTTCATGATAAAAAAAAAAACAAATTTAAAGCAAAAAAATAAATAATAATAAATAAATAAAACCCCAATGAGTAATTTAGCTTTTTTACCTCCTGGGTCTACATGGAAATAAAAAGCTCAGAGTGCGATATGATGCTGGACAAAACGCTTCTCGCTCTTCCTCTGCTTCGAAATTATAAACTTTTTTTTCAAATCTCATCGACGTGTAGAGCTCCGGAAATGCAAATCGAACGGCAAACCCACCCGATTCTGATTAGTCTTCAACGCTAATGAAATAAAGGATCTATTTTATTATTTAGAATCACCTAAATTGAGAATTTTAAGAAGTGATTTTGAAATTATCATGATGAGAAGAAGGCTCGTGGAATTTATAAGACTATATTTTTACCTATTTAAGTTGCTGATATATTCTTCAAGTATTTGGATTTAATTATGTTTGTCATTTTTCCTCAAATAACTGCGGAAGAACTTATAAATGCTGCAAATAGCATATTTCCTGACAAGTATATTGATATATGTGTCAAATTATCTAGATTATTCAATTTAAAATTATATCCTAATTCTAATATTAAAAAAAAAACGACTTTTATATGAATCCCCATTTATTTGAAATAATAAAAAATCTTTAACTAATCTTCTTGTGTTTTTTTTCTACACTAAAATACATGCATTGACGGTGTTTTTCATACAATTTTCAAATAACCCTAAACAAAATGTGGTATACATTTTTTTTACAAAATAAATAAACAAAAGATTATTCAATTAAAAATTATATCCTAATTCTAATATTAAAAAAAAGACTTTTATATAAATCCCCATTTATTTGATATAATAAAAAATCTTTTACTTAATCTTATTTTTTCTTTCATTATACATTTGAAATAAATAGTTTTTGAAAAAACCTATTAAAATATTAAACTTTGTTTTCTTCTTCTTCCTCTTTAGTGCCAAAGTTAGATGGAAAAGCTTGGCCATTTAAAAATGTACACTTTTTTTTTTAAATATATATTTTTAACACACATTTCCATAAATATTATATCGTTATATCAGTCGGTAAAAGATATGACAGATTTTTAAAAAAATGAGCACACAAACACTTTTTTTTTTTCAACATGAACTTTATTACATTTTAGACTCAAAGAGAAAAAAGTGTGCACACAAACGGAGCATATTTACAAACGTTGGATTTCTAAGTTTGTCGTACTCCCGATGCGTTCCTTGAAAATCAAGCAGCATTCTTCTTTGATGATTTCGTCTAATTGAAATTGCTTCAGCTTTGAATATCTTTTTGGAAGAAATAGTGTCCGCTGAGAATCTTTTACTTCTATAACCGCCTTGACTGATGGACCGAAGCGGGTTTCAACTAGTTTGAGTTCTATCAGTTTATAACTGCCTAATTCCAGCTCATCAAATTTTATGAGAGGTGGATAAGAGGTAATACTGTTGAATGCCTCCATAATTTGACTGCAATTTGAGAAAATATCGGCCTATATATATATATGTATATATGACCCTGACATTACGTCATATACTTGTAACATGTTTCCAATAAGGAATGGTCACCTATGACGTAGGGCAATTAAAGTGAATTGGGAATCCTTAGGGCAATTAAAATGACGGCCTTCGAACCGAGTCGGCAAAATGTGACCCTGACATTAGGTTACATGTGATCTGACTACAATTTGAGAAAAATATCGCTGCGACACATTTAAAAAAAAAGTTGTATTTAAAGTTTATTACGGGGAATCTCCAGACGTAAGCCAATTAGAGTGAATTATAATACACAATTTTTTAGAAGCTGGCTCTAATAGGACGTACGACAATTAAAGTGAATTGGGGATGCACTTTACTAAACTAGTAGTAGTTTAGTAAATTGCATCACCAATTCACTTTAATTGTCGTACGTCCTATTAGAGCCCGCTTCTAAAAATTTGTGTATTATAATTCACTCTAATTGGCTTACGTCTGGAGATTCCCCGTAATAAACTTTAAATACAACTTTTTTTAAATGTGTCGCAGCGATATTTTTCTCAAATTGTATTTAGATCACATGTAACCTAATGTCAGGGTCACATTTTGCCGACTCGGTTCGAAGGCCGTCATTTTAATTGCCCTAAGGATTCCCAATTCACTTTAATTGCCCTACGTCATAGGTGACCATTCCTTATTGGAAACATGTTACAAGTATATGACGTAATGTCAGGGTCATATATACATATATATATAGGCCGATATTTTCTCAAATTGCAGTCAGATTATGGAGGCATTCAACAGTATTACCTCTTATCCACCTCTCATAAAATTTGATGAGCTGGAATTAGGCAGTTATAAACTGATAGAACTCAAACTAGTTGAAACCCGCTTCGGTCCATCAGTCAAGGCGGTTATAGAAGTAAAAGATTCTCAGCGGACACTATTTTTTCCAAAAAAATATTCAAAGCTGAAGCAATTTCAATTAGACAAAATCATCAAAGAAGAATGCTGCTTGATTTTCAAGGAACGCATCGGGAGTACGACAAACTTAGAAATCCAACGTTTGTAAATATGTTCCGTTTGTGTGCACACTTTTTTCTCTTTGAGTCTAAAATGTAATAAAGTTCATGTTGAAAAAAAAAAAGTGTTTGTGTGCTCACTTTTTTTTAAATCTGTCATATCTTTTACCAACTGATATAACGATATAATATTTATGGAAATGTGTGTCAAAAATATATATTTAAAAAAAAAAGTGTACATTTTTAAATGGCCAAGCGTTTCCATCTAACTATGGCACTAAAGAGGAAGAAGAAGAAAACAAAGTTTAATATTTTAATAGGTTTTTTCAAAAACTATTTATTTCAAATGTATAATGAAAGAAAAAAAAAGATTAGGTAAAGATTTTTTATTATTTCAAATAAATGGGGATTTATATAAAAGTCTTTTTTTTTAATATTAGAATTAGGATATAATTTTAAATTGAATAATCTTTTGTTTATTTATTTTGTAAAAAAAAAATGTATACCACATTTTGTTTAGGGTTATTTGAAAATTGTATGAAAAACACCGTCAATGCATGGATTTTAGTGTAGAAAAAAAAAACACAAGAAGATTAGTTAAAGATTTTTTATTATTTCAAATAAATGGGGATTCATATAAAAGTCGTTTTTTTTTAATATTAGAATTAGGATATAATTTTAAATTGAATAATCTAGATAATTTGACACATATATCAATATACTTGTCAGGAAATATGCTATTTGCAGCATTTATAAGTTCTTCCGCAGTTATTTGAGGAAAAATGACAAACATAATTAAATCCAAATACTTGAAGAATATATCAGCAACTTCAATAGGTAAAAATATAGTCTTATAAATTCCACGAGCCTTCTTCATCATGATAATTTCAAAATCACTTCTTAAAATTCTCAATTTAGGTGATTCTAAATAATAAAATAGATCCTTTATTTCATTAGCGTTGATGAATAATCCGACTCGGGTGGGTTTGCCGTTCGATTTGCATTTCCGGAGCTCTACACGTCGATGAGATTTGAAAAAATGTTTATAATTTCGAAGCAGAGGAAGAGCGAGAAGCGTTTTGTCCAGCATCATATCGCACTCTGAGCTTTTTATTTCCATGTAGACCCAGGAGGTAAAAAAGCC
>CP092867.1:73935315-74007151 GCA_030710605.1 Cordylochernes scorpioides
GTGTACTCCAAGCAAACGCTGCTGTCTCAAGAGATCGGGCTGCTGTTTACTACCAACGCCGGTGTACTTCGTGGAAGATTCTAGAAGGTTCTACCAACTTCTGCCTCCTGTTCTGCTCCTGCTTTCCTTCACTGTGCTGCAGTTGGTGAGTTTGTAACTGCTGTTTTCTTTATTGTTGTTTTATTTTGGATTCTTCTGTAATTATTTTATTTATTAGGCTTAAATGAAGTCCTAAATATCCTTTGTACTTACGGAATTTTTTCTTTGCGAACCAACAAGGCAACAAAATATTGAATCTGGCCTAATCGGCGAGAAAACACTTCCAGGCGGTTAAGGTGAGTCTAATCGACCAACACTCTCTTAAATACCCATTTCATCATTTTTCAGGTCATTTAGGTACAGCTTGCATCACGCTAATGAGGACCACCAGCCTGAAACGCATACGTGGTTACCTTTCTTGATTAATCTAGAATGTGTATTTTTGGCCAATCCTGAAATAAAATAAATAATTAGTTGATATTTATTCCGACAGATGGCGCAAGCCGTTGAGAAACTTTTTGTTGCACAAATATGCCTGGGGATGCCTGCAGGAGATGCCTTTTTCTTATTTAATATACCTGGTTCAAGTAAAGTTTCACATTTGTACTATTTTTCACTCTATTGTGTTAGGTTATTCGAAATTTTGAAATTTGAAGACATTCATGGAGACTAAATTTAAATTAAAATGGACATGTAGCTTGTTTTTCAAACAATATCTAGTCCTTACTGCAATGGAAAAATACTGGGAAGGCTTGGATCATCATTATAAAGTGGTTTCTCCAGGATTGATCGATTATACGTTTTACTTTTGTATGTGGCTACTACAGATGCACACATTATTTTATTATCAACACCTGTCATGATCCCGCAATTATAATATTTTTATAATAATTAATCACAAAACATATTGAGTGATTTATATTTGTAAAAATCAAATCTTGCATTTATATAAAAATATTTTTTACTAAATGTGATTTACTAAATGTGATTTATGTCCAATTTTATTAAACGAAGAATCACCAAATAAATATAAATTTTCATTTAATTCTTAGTAAATATATAAATTTGTAATCTATAAAGGTTGTACTAGATAATTGAAATATTGAATTCTATTAAAGGTACAAATTGTGATCCTTCTTCAAATATTTTTGAAAGAAATTATCCTTTTTATCCGAAGTTGCATATCTTTCCAATGTATTTTCAATAATCTAAATATAAATGTGTAATATAAATGTGAGAAAAAAATGAAAAAGTTATAAAATATTTCGAATAAAATACATATTAATCTATTGAATTATGTTTTTAAAATTGTGAAATATCTCCTTATTGTCGCGAGCATCGCCTGAAAAGAACTACACCTGATGAAAGATGGCGCTTTGGACTAATTTCTAGGCTAGGACTATTGTGAGAGTCGCTTACTGCTGTGGTCCTGTTTCCTGGGGCTAATAATTGTAAATACCTGTTTATATTAGTTCTGGGATGTAAATCACTGCAAATACCCGTTAATTGGTATTCGAGTTCTTATATAATGTGGATTAAAGATGACAATAAAGAGGAGTGTTAGCAGACTTCTTGCCGGGTGCTGTTGTAATTCTCTCTCTCTAACATCACACGACTATTCTTCTGGTAAGTCTCTCGTGTCCCCCCCCCCCCCCCCCCCCCCCACCAGTGATAAGGTCGAGAGACACTGCCAGAGGAAAAGAATACCAACTTGATGGCGGTTCTCAGAGGTTCTTTGGGTTCGCTGCAGGGTAGGGCTGCAGAGTTGGAGCAACGGAGCCAGAGTAGGTGAACCACGGTGGAGGAAGCAGCGTCGCCGCGAAGAACCAGAGTGGGGAAAAGCGCGAAAATATATAACTGTGATGATATTTATAATAATATATTTATTTATATAGTAAATTCTTCACGAGAAAAGCCTCTGGATAACTTTGGTGGTCGATCATTGGAGGTTTGATTTGTTCGATTAAAAATCATTATTTTTTCAAAAATGGGTAGAAGAGGTCGTTCACATGAGATTTACTATCTATATAATTATATGAAAAAAACAATTGAAAAAACAATAAAAAATAAAAGGTCAGGTGTTGATAATAAAAATAAAAAGGCATATCCTGACCAGGAACACATATGCTTTTCAGAAGGCAGAGCGCCATCTGGTGGAACAGAAATTAACTATTAATTGATTTAAGCCTGTTAGTTTTTAGTCATGAATATACAAAACTTATAATTGAAAGTTCACTGGGCATTAGGCCTTAAATAGACAGAAGCCTGCTCGCTGAGGATAGGTCAATTCTTTGTAAGGGGCGCAACAAAGTAATATAGAAATTTGTTCATTCCTGGCCATTCAGACGAGCCAGAAGTCTGAAAACTTGTACACTTGCATTGTTCATTGGACTGAGTGGGTGTTAAAAGTTTCATACTTCTATGTGATTTGTATTTATATCAAAGGTCAATTACAAAATTTGAAAGGCAATTTGGAAATTTGTCCATTTTCGGCCACACTGAAAATCCAGATGTCTGAAAATTTGCAACTTTCATTGTCATCGGGTTCTGAAAAGTGTACCAAAATTTCATATTCCTGTTGGGGCACGTTTTTGTAACCATACCCCAACAGAAGGCGTATGTATAATCAAATCAAATGGATACATGGCTTCCCTCCCACATAGACTTACAGACCATTCTTTTTGCCCAGAAACCTAGACAACAGATGACACCAGACTTCCATGCCGAAAGCTGATGCCTGGTAAAGAAGAAGACATCCAGAGACATCCGAGCTGGAAACTGTTGTTTCATATGTACATATATTCCCCTCACCAAAAATTTAGGTAAAGGTGACCAGAAAAAAAAAATGGAGAAGGAAGATCTCTAAAAGACTGAACCGAGAAAGGAAAGCGTTATATTACAGTGCAAGTGAAAAGGGGCCTGTGTCAATTTTAGCTAAGACGGAGGGGGGGGAGCGATATATATATATCGTCCCGAGAAAAAGGGAGGATGATATTTCAATCCATGTGGATGGGAGGGCTGGCGTCTGAAATTTTTCACTATCGCCGTAGATGTTACTCTCTTTAGATTTTTGTTTTGGTAATACTATATGTTCTATTTTGATGGAAGAGGCCTGGAGTCTGAAATCTTACACTAGTGCCATGTTGTTTCTCTTTTGAGATTTTTTTTTTTGTTTTGGTAATACGATATGTTCTTTTTTTGGTGAGGCCTGGGGCGTCTATGAAATTGATACTGGAGCCGTTGGCCATTTTGATTGGTTTCTTTCGGCGAATGAAAATGGAGAGAGGGAGGATATAAAAGAAGGTTCTTTGCCAAAAGGCAGGATTCGATCGGAGTCGCTCAGTGAGAAGGACGATTTTTAGACGGGCCTGAGACGTAGAGGAGACCAGACCTTGCCGCCGCTTTCGAGAGAAGGTAAGCCCCTTGCCATTATGGCTTAGCCCCCCCTTTTTTTATTTTTCGAACAGAAGCTAATCTATTTAGATTCTGAATGGGCCCTAAAGCGCTTTAAGTGACTTAAAAAGGAGTGTTAGGGTTCGTATATTTTGTCCCGCTAGAATAGATGGAGATCTAGGTTTCCCCCCCTTTTTTGTGTAGTAGCCAACCTAGATTTCGCATGGGCCCTAAAGGGCTATAAAGTAACTTCAGGTCACCTCTATCTAAATTTTACTATGTACATAGCATATCTCGTCAGCATAGACATGTTCCCAAATTTTAAGATATTTAAATAAATATCTAGAGAAATTTTCTTGTTTCCTCTGTTACCTATTTCATACATAATTTGCCTTATGGTGCTATTCCCACTGTTTAAATGAAATGTTGTATGTTTCTTACCTATTTGAAGGGAATGTTACTAATAATCAAGTCTCCCATAAATTACCGGCCACATACATTGCCGCGAGTGTCTGTGTTTCAGTGTTTTATAGATTGCCCAATTTAAGAACGATTTCATGGGTTGTCTGATGAGATTGTATAATAGTGTCGCGGCTGTTTCCATCTTTAGACCATTGTTCTGACAAAATTATATGCTCGAACCTTGTTTTAGCTCAACCCTTAATCAATTACAGAGTTTTTTTTTTCTCCCTTTGAATGTGATGATGTAAAGACATATGCCGATAGTGCATCACTGACAGCTGTGCTGCTATTATACAACATTAAGGTCTTCCTGCGGGTTATATACATGGGGTTGTTGGCCTAATTTGCTATATATATATATATACTTAAGCAAGGAAACTTTTAATAAGTCACATTGTGTATCCTCCCTTTTCAACTATCCAAACCGGGGAACCCATCAATGTCGCCCGCCGCGGGGCTCGAATTTAGTATATGTTTCATCCCTTATACTTTAGAAATATATACCTAATGAAAAGCCATACTATTTTTAAGTATTGGTGAAGTAGTCCACGCATCCTGAGATTAACAGTCTATTATAAATCGTGAATTTTAATTTATGCTTTCCGTTTCACTGGCATTTTATCAGGCAATGAAAGTTATGTTGAGGCGGTGTATACCGCATCTCTCGCCGCTGTCTTTTACGATTCACATTGTTTGTGGCAAAACCTTAATATTATCATTGATTTCTGATATCAAAGTAAAACGTCTATGGGGCTATTTTCTATTAATGCTATTGTGTTTTCTGAATAATAGAAAATCAATTATAAGCCTTTGATATTTGCTGTTTATGTTATTGTAATGTATTCTAGGTTCTCCTAATGCGAAAGTGTGACATGTTCCTTTGCAGTATTGGAAAATTAGAGACCTATTGTCTTGATTAATAACGTTGCGTCTATGTTCATATATTCTATTGCTGACTCTCCTTCCTGTCCCCCCTGCGTATTTGGCTTGGCAGCTGTATACACTCTGACAAGGGAAGGTTATCTTAAATTGATAAATGTGCAATTTTTTTTTGCCTTAAGTAGAGATTTCCAAGATTCTATTTCTGAAACATTTTTTTTGGATGAGGACAAATAAAACCATCTTGATAGTATTAAATCTGCAGTATACATTTGCCAGCAGAAGGCATGATGAGATTACATGAAATTTAAACCAGTTATACATGAAATTTAAACCAGTTATATGTTCAGTATGTTCCTTCAGTTGTAATTTGACACCGTCTTGAAATAAAGAAATTGGACGGTGCGCTATATCTTGATGCTGGATATTTCTGTGTCAGAAAGGTGTAGTTATTCTGTTTAATGAGAATTCCAATAATTATCGAAATTTAGCAGATTATCATTGGGGATTTGAATAACTGTCTTAAAAATTTTGAACAGCCTGAGTAGATAAAGGAATCCTGGAGTTAGAGTGGAGAATTAGTAGTACAGACTGACCACTCGACGCAGATAACTCTAGAGAACAATTATTGTGTTAATCCGCCGTAGACAAGAAGAACATTGATCCTCAGGATATTCGATAGGCAGAATTTTGAGAATTGATAAGGTCATGGTTAAAGTTAACACAGGCATATGGGAGTAAAGACAGTGATTTAAACAAGATAAGAGGCAGCCTTGTGTCTTAAAAACTTTCAGTGGAAGCAGATGCCACTGCAAATATTCAGGTCTAATAATTTCCAAATTTGAAGTCATGCATGACGGGTTAGCACGGGATTGACGCCTGGACGGGCTTTTCACTGGGATTAATCGAGCTTGCGAAAGAACTAGAAGAAGTGTGACATGTCACGCCACTGTACTAAGATAATAATTGAGAAGATTTATGTTGAGCCAACTGAAATTAGTAAAGAATTAAGAGATTAAGGTCTTATTCTTTGAGTTTTACACTAATTTCAATTACGCGATATGGACGGCGTTATAAGTTGGGTGGAAATGGTTCGGCCGCAATGGGATGGTCTCCTGGAGATGGTACGATCAAATAATACTTATTGAATGCCGGGCGGGATCGCATAAAGCATTAAACGATATCGAGAAATGCTTAAAGAAACACCCTAGAAGATTGGGGATCGACAAAATGATGACATGGAAAATGCTCAACATTGTACATTGGCAGCAAAATGATATCTTGCTATTGTATGGACGACCACTCCTTCCTGAAATGTGCAGCGGATGTTAGTCCCAGAGTTAGGTCCTTTGAGGCGACACTTTCCTTTGCAGATGACATAAAGACGCATGACAAAACAGCACATGAGCATTTAAACTAGCTTCAATTCCTGCCATTAATTAATTTAGTTGACCAATAGCTATAGAACCGCTGGAGACCTCCATACCCTGTGTGAATATTTTAGTGAGAAATGAGCGATTCAATTCTATGACCCATGAGGTATCCTATAAGATCAGAGATGTGCCCCATTCAATTTTTTTTATAGTAGCCAGTGCGAGATATTTCCAGAATGTTTTTTTTTTTTTTTTAACTGTCATATAATTCGGAAACTAGAAAACTACACTATTTTGATACAGTTTACATCTAGCATCCATGTGAACTCAATATGACTATTGAACGTAGATTGAAGATTAATGAGCAAGCCAACCTAAAGAGAACGAGTTTAATAGGCTTACAATCAGTAGTTGAAACAGACTATTCGTACAATTTTGTTATGTTCTCCCCCTAGCTGATCTATGACATTATAGATTTTTTTTTTAACAAGGTGACTACCCCGTCGAGTGTATATGAAGGTATAAAGGTTTAAAGGTCATAGGCTGTTGGAATAATAATACACTAGTAATAATTATAGTTCATTCTGATGTACAGTAGAGGCAGTGAGAACAGCGCCTCTACCATCATGGCTAGTTAGTTTCAATACACCAGAAAGAGCATTGATCTAAGATTACTATCCACCCACATGGATGAACATGTACCTCTCCCATTTCCTTTCCCTTTTGGGCCATGAACCCATCTTTCACCCTCGGTTCCCTGCCCCCATTAATACATGAGATCCTCTTCTCCAATCCCCACTACTAATCTGGAATATTTCAGACAGCAGACTGAGAGAGAACCATGCACCCTGGAGATGACCCCTCACCCAGCCAGACGCCGTTGCCGTCTGCGCTATACCATTTGGAGAAGTTTGAGGGAAATGGGCTCATACCATTCGACAAGTTCATCCGGGACTTCGAATTGGTCTACGATGTGAAAGCCCTGGATGATTCTAAGAGGAGGATCCTCCTGGACAATCACCTTCGAGGAGCTGCAAGAGAGTTCGCCCTCCAGGCCTCCCAGATCAAACTGGGATACAACGAATTAAAGGAAAACCTGGAACAGAGATTCTCCAGGAGGGCCCCCAAGAGAGAAGCCAGGAAGAAGTTCTTCTCCTGTAGACAAAGGCCCGGAGAAAAGGTTAAGGAATACGCGAACAGAGTGCGGAGCCTTGCCTCAGAAGCCGAGTCAGATGGCCTGAGGATCGACATCACTGAGGTCGCTGATATCTTCCTCACTGGACTCTGTCCAAACCTGTGGCAGAGAGCCCACCAACTCCAGAATGAGTCATGGGAGGTAATTGTGAGCAGTCTCCACCAGATCGAAGAAAGGGATGACGAGTACTCCAGATGCCAAATGGAAGATGAAGAGGGGAGTGCCAGGAAGTTGAGGGAGTTGACGAGCCAGATGGCCCGGCTGGAATCCAAGTTAAAGAACCTGGAGACGGAAAACCAGGACCTGAGGAGGACCCACAGGGAGCAACCCAGGATGAATATGGGAAACAGGTGGGACACCAACCAGGCCAGAGGTTTCCAGCGGAGAGGAGGTTCCGCTCAGAACAACCAGCCCACTATACAAGGGACCAGGCAGGAGAGACCCCGACAGAACCCCAACGGTAGAGCCCCACAAGAACAGCGCAAGGAAGGCCCTCCAACAACAACCAAGGGAGGAGCGCCAAGGGGGTATGAGGGCCCCGAAGCAACGCGGACACCCATCAGGTGCTTCAGATGCGGGGAGACAGGCCACATGGCAAGAATTTGCACAGCCATGACAAAAAAATAGGTCCGGCTTGCCTCAAAGCAGGGAATGGGGGAACTCTAGCCGGCCTACCTGTAATCACTTGTACATTTGTAGATAAAGGTTGGTCTCTGAGTAATAGGACTATCAGACTAATTATCGATACAGGCTCAGAGGCCAACATTGTAAATATAGATTCCTTGGATATTAGCGCTGAAGGTTTGGGTAAACCCACCTTCCTTAAGGGGATTAGTGGGAGTGAGTTAAGGTCACTGGGGAGTGAGTTAATAGAGGTTAGGGCCTATATCAGGGGAAAACCCATCAGGGAAGTAAAAACAACATTTGAATACTGCCATCTAGGTGGGCTAGGCTTTGATGGAATCCTAGGTATGCCAGGATTCAAGGCTCTAAGACTCACTCTCAACCATGATGGAAGCGTCAGATCAGACTTTGAGCAGGACGAAGAACCGACTAAGTCGGCCTTCCTGTCCTCGTTACAGGCCAGTGAGGTGCCTGTCAGACCACCCAGTATACCTCTACATAAAATCAGGACAGGGGAAGACGTCCTTAGGGCATATAGTCACTGTTTCTGTGACGACATCTCCGATATGGCGATGGGTCAACCATCATTGCCCCTAAGTTAAAGATACTGACTGGAAAGCCAGTCTATAGACGTCAGTATCCGATCCCAAATAAGCTGGTCTCAAGGTGAAGGCCTTAGTAGACGAATTGGAAGAAGCTGGAATTATCGAGGGGAGTACATCCTTATGGAATTCTCCCCTATTCCCTGTTGCTAAAACAGACGGCAGCGTCCGCATTACAATGGACCTGCGATTAATTAATGAGGTGACAGAATTCTTCCCGTTCCCAATACCCTCGCGTTGAAGACAACCTGCGTGCTTTTGCAGGCGCAAAGGTCTTCAGCACATTAGACTTGACCTCTGGATTTTTCCAGATTCGCATCCCGGAGGGTGATAGAGATTATTTCACTTTCTCTCTGCCCTGGGGGAGATATCGTTTCACACGTCTACCACAAGGAGCGAAGAACTCAGCTCAGATCTTCCAATGGGCCATGAATTTGGTCCTAGGGGATTTTGTTGTATAAATGCGTTCGTTTGTACATCGATGATGTCATCGTCTACAGCGACTCTCATGAGCAGCATGTGGCGGACCTTGCCGCTGTACTCGAACGCCTGAGTCGCTTTAATCTAAAGGCTAGGCGTGGGAAGAGTTATTTCTTCAAGGGCTCTGTAGATTACCTCGGTCATGTAATTGATCAGGATGGGATAAAACCCATGTGGGATAATGTCGCGGCTCTCAGGGATTTGAAACGTCCCCACAACATCAGGGGGGTCAGAAGTCTTTTGGGTACTGTAAACTACTACAGGCGCTTCATACCCAACGCAGGTGAACTCCTAGCTCCACTAAGTAACTTATTGAGAAAGGGGCGAAGATTCACTTGGGGTACAATAGAGCAGACAGCCTTTGAGACCATAAAACAAGTACTAACCAGTGAGCCTTTACTGGCTCATCCAATGATAGGGCGACCATTTATCCTCAATACAGACGCCAGTGGAATAGCGGTTGGCGCTTGTCTCCAACAGGAGATAGACGGGGTTGTCAAGCCAATAGCTTACTATAGCAAACGGTTGATAGGCCCCGAAACTCGCTATTCCACAATCGAAAAGGAGGCTTATGCCGTAGTGTTGTCTCTGCAGCACTTTAAACACCTCCTGGCGGGCAGTAAGGTTGAGGTGCATACCGATCACAAACCGATCACTTATAACAAGGGGTCTGATTATAAGAACGCTCGATTGTCTAGATGGGCAGAGATCATCCAAGACTTCAATGTGACATTTGTGTATGTCCCGGGGAAAGAAAACACGGTAGCCGACTTCCTCAGTAGGTTCCCGTGTGAGGATGATCCTGAACCATCACGAGATAAGAGAGTTGTGGCCGCAGTAATTAAAATCGTGGGCCCCCCTTGATAGATAGTGATCGGACGTGGGAAGGTTTTGCTTAAGGACAAGAAATGGGCCCCCTTATTGAAACTAATAGGTGACAGACGGTCTACCGAGACTGTAACTTATAAAAATAAGGATTATAAAATGCACGAGGGTTACCTCGTGTCTAAGAACAGTGGGGGTATCTGGGTGAAGGTGGTTCCGTCAGACATTAGGGAGATGGTGATTAAATATCACCACGACGTTCCGACGGGAGGTCATTTTGGGGTCAAGAAGGTAATGAGAAGGCTGAAGGACGATTATTATTGGCCGGGTATGAGGACACAGGTCCGAAACTATATATACAGATGCGAGGGTTGCCAGCTCTCAAATCAAGGTGTAACCAAGGCTGGTAATGCTCCCCACTTCAGGCCTGGAAAACCATTTGAGCATCTTGCTCTAGACTTCATAGGACCCTTAGAGAAGACTTCCAAAGGACATTCTAGCATCCTGACCATAGTCGATTTATTTACCAAATTCCCTATTTTAATACCTACAAGAGACCAGTGTGCCAGTACAGTGGTTAAAAGCGCTGTTGGAAAGCGTAATTACTATCTTTGGAGTACCGAAAACTATACTTTCGGACCGGGGTTCGGCATTCATTAGCTGTATTTTCAAAGGATTTGCAAGGCCATGGGGGTAAGTGCAGTGAACACCACTGCTTGGAGACCTCAAAGTAATGGCGCTGTAGAAAGGCTCAACAGAACAGTAATTGAATCTTTGCGTAGGTGTGAGGCAGGTTCTAATTGGGATGACATCTTACCCATGGTAGCTTTAGCTATCAGAACCACTGAACATTCTAGTACAGGATTTACGCCAGCGAAACTCGTCTTCGGACATGAGCTGAGGCTCCCACAACCCTTTCAGGAAGCGGGACAAAGTCCTGTAAGCGAAGATTTGATTGCTCAAACGGCAGCCTTCTACGAGCGGGAACTAACAGAGGAGGTCGAGAAGATAAGAGAGGTAGTAAGGCAAACCTACTTGAATGAACAGGAAGAAGCTAGGATTAAGTTCGAAACAAAAGGCTGAGAACTTTCAATAACGGGGACTTAGTCCTAGTGGAGAGAATGCATGAGACGAAGGGGCGTCACAAATTTGAGCCAAGGTATGGGGGTCCATATGAGGTACTAAAAGAGCTGGTGATACTGTATATCTCTTGAAGAATCTAGAAACTGGGAATTTGGATAAATACCATATAGATAGGTTAAAAAATACCATATACCAATTAGGATTTTCCCCACAGAGGAGGAGGAGACTAGTGATGGTAATTCAAGTCAAAGTTCCAGTGATGAAGATCATTGGATTCATCTTACAGGTCCAGCTTATCTCCCTAATAGGTCTGTTAATGTAGTGGTTCCACAAGGGGTGACAACCAGAGCGAACTCAGAAGTAATGAGACGAGGGGAAGTTGACAGAGTTAGTGTGACAGTTTAACTTTACGCAGGTCTACAAGGGTGAAAAGGCCCACACAGTGTAAATTCTGCTTAGACTGTCGCCTCTAACTAGGATTTTGGAGTGTGTACGGAGAATCAGCTCGATAGAATGAGAAGTTTAGAGATTTCAACCTTTTTTTTTTTTAAACCTTTTTTTTTTTTTAAAGTAGAACTTCATTAGGATTCCTTTTTTTTTTTTTACAAACTATTTCTTGTTAAAACCCGAGTTTCGAAGACCAATGAGAATAATGTATACCATTGTGAATTAACTATTTAGGGTAAATCTGAAATTTTAGTTATTATCAGGAGTAATAGGTGAAGGAAGGTGTAGGAAATCACAACTTAGAGGGGGGCTATGTCTAAAACAACAAACCTAATAGGCATCCTATGGCTTGTGTTGGGTAATTCAGAAACCCTATAATCCCTGGCCTTCAGGTAGTAGCTTTGAAATAGGTTTCTAATGAAGACATGAAAGGTCAATCTTTCAGAGTAAAGTTGCGAAGTATAGGGACCCTAAGCCAGGGGTAGAAGTTAAGTAGGCCCAGACCGTAGTCGATCCTCGGAAAGCACTTGAGAATGTTAGTGTTGGGTAGTGAATCGTAAACCCTATAAATCCATCTTTCAATAGAGTGTTGAGGTCGGACTACTGCAAAGGGGGCAGACGCACGAGGAAGTAAGAAGAAAGTGACTTCACCCACGGTGGCTAGGGGAGAGACTCAATCCGCTTTTATGAGGTGTCACGCCTAATGGTCCTTTATTCGCCATTATAATTTGTGTATGTCTTTATATAGAATTGTCGTGAAAAGTCGCTTGGTGTCAAGGCAAGGGCAGTTTTTGAAGTTACACTGATTTTTTTTTAGTAGGTTAGCTTCCAGATTATTTAGAATTGTTAACATTTGATTGTTAACAATCAATTTTGTTTATTTGTTTAAATATAAATAATGTTTATCCACGTATAGATAACTTTTATGTAGAGTTTGTATGAGGCATTTATTTAAGTCAATAGGGCTTTAGTCCCCACTTTGTTTTAATTAGATAACTTTATTTGATTTCTCATTGGTCCTGAAAGACTTTATTATTGTTAGGGTTTATATGATAGAGATAATTGAGTGTTTTTGGCGTCTATAGCAGTTTTTAACTTTAGAATGAATGCCCACAGTGACTGAATTTTTTTTTCTTGTATGAATGTGAAGTGGAATAAATGAAGAGAAGGCTAAAAACTAGTATACTGTTAGACCAAAATTACTTTAGAATAGTGTAGGGAATTAACAGGTTCGATTTTTTAAATTTGATTTCTTTATTTGTTAGGATCGGGAGCCTCACAGGACTGTAAAAACTCTATTATTAGGAAAGGTATTCGCTCCATTTTGTTAGGTCTCCCCTTACGGGAGTATAAAATATTGATTTCTTTTATTAGGGTAATCAGTTACTCTATTTCATTATATCAACTTGAATTTTAAGAGTCGTAGATAATGATCATATCTTGATTCTCAGACTGGAAGGTTGTGGGAGGTTATGATCAGACCAGGAAACCCACAAAACTTCTCCTCATTAGAGGAAACGAAGAGGTATAGATTGAATTTTATGCAGGATGGGGGATTTGTTTTAGCCATGCCGTATAGCCTGGGGTTATAACGGCGCGACCTTGGGTAACCGATCTGACACCGTAGTTTCGACGCTTTTAGCGTGGCTGGAGCGAGGGTGTACCAGACGGGAGGTCCTGTAAGATTGGCATGTAGGCAGAGATTGCCAGTTATTCTAGACGAAGTGTTTCCGTCTATTGAATTTTTTTTGGTACCAGTTTGACCCCCCCATAGCTAGCGGAAGTTTCTTCTAATAAAGGATTCGCCCTGCCATACGTTTTGTTGGAATGAATTCGAGCATAAGACCGATTCGAGAGGCAGAATAAGTAATTATTAGGACCTTCAACGAGTTTAGACTCGTTCCATGTTAGGATAAGATTTTAAAGTATTAGTTAACTATAATGACCGCGAACGAGACACCAGAACAAGCCAGTGAGTCAAAGTTTTAGAAGTGTTGTATTGAGGACAGTAGAATTAAGAGCAGTTATACAGGGAGTAGAATTCTGAAGGAATTTGTAAAAGGAACCAAAATTTCAGATTGATAAAATTCAAACTTATAAGATATAGATTTATAGGATTCAGGTCAATGAATAGAGGGTATATTAGTAGATGAAAGTAATGTGAATTTCTTGGAAGGGGGAGGTAGCTGAACTGTACACACCCCAGAGGCAAGGTAAACGGAGCCACAAACAAAATAGTAGAAATTGATTAGTCGCTCTGCCAAAACAGAAAATTTCTCTTCATACGGTTGTCACCCTAGATTTAAATGGACTGTGTAGTTTAATAGAGGTCTGGGCTATGTTCCATTTGACCAAGATTCTAAATGACGTTCCCATCTGGGTTGAGAGAGTATTGGAATTTGAGGAATCTAACACACAAGAGAGAACCCACCCTCCAGTAGGATCGGGATAGGACGAATATTACCCAGTGACCAACTCGTGATTCCAGACTGGATAAGATTGAAACTTAACTGAGATACTAAACCTTGAACCTTCAGCGCACTAATATACATTATGTTTACATTTTCTTTTTCAATATGTTATTATTTTTATATTATATATATTATATTATAGTCATATACTATTCATTTCAACAATTTTATTTTGACATTCATGATATTCATATTTATATTAAATATTTAATTATATATATTTTGTCACCATATATAATCTTGTAGTAGTTTTCTTTTGTCATCTATCATGGGATGATTTTTATCACTTATATCTTAACATATTTAATCACTATCTACATGATATGTTTTTTACTTCAATATATATGTTATACTCATCATGTAACATGGAAGGATTCATTTTATCATTACATATTTCGTGCCTTATTTAATGATTACTTACATAATTTGTTTTCTGTAATTTTTATTTAGCAAAAGTCATCATGTCCATAGGCTCATCATTATATACCAAGATATTTCTTTCAGCTAACTATAATTATCCTTTACTTTGATTGTATATATATATAACTATACCACACGAATGTCTTGATTGGTACGAAAATAAAGATGCTGGCATGTTTTAGGAGTTGGACTAGTCAGTTATTTCTAAACGACTTCTTGGCGCCCAATTTTTTATATATAATATGTAATAGGGAAATGTCCTAACTGTATTGTTAGCAGAAAGGAGGTTAGCAATGAATCCAGTACCCCAAGAGGCAAGGATGGGGTTGAGAGGACTTACCACTAGGAAGGCCTACTCCTCAAGACCAAAGAAGAAAGTGGAAAGGGTGGTATATATACCCATGAATGGTAAGACAGATGACCTTGCTTACTTCCATACATATGATATGACTGTCCCCAATAACCTATTTTGATAACAGTGTTCTGACAGAATAATAGCACATAAAAACCCCTTTGCCAGGATGCGCAATGCCCACTAGTGTTCGGAATAATAAACATCTAGAATGGCATACCATCATTTTGACTAGCCTTACCTTCCCTATAGGTTTCGGTACACCTGGCTTCACCTAGTAATGGAAAATGCATTTTGCTAGAAATGGGCCTGCTTTCATAGTAACTGATGAAAGGCAGATGAATAATGAATAGCACAAACGCATTTGTCCATTACTTGGCAGGGGGAGGATTGTTGGGGGCACGTTTTTGTAACCATACCCCAACAGAAGGCGTATGTATAATCAAATCAAATGGATGCATGGCTTCCCTCCCACATAGACTTACAGACCATTATTTTTGCCAGAAACCTAGACAACAGATGACACCAGACTTCCATGCCGAAAGCTGATGCCTGGTAAAGAAGAAGACATCAGAGACATCCGAGCTGGAAACTGTTGTTTCATATGTACATATATTCCCCCTCACCAAAAATTTAGGTAAAGGTGACCAGAAAAAAAAAAAATGGAGAAGAGGAAGATCTCTAAAAGACTGAACCGAGAAAGGAAAGCGTTATATTACAGTGCAAGTGAAAAGGGGCCTGTGTCAATTTTAGCTAAGACGGAGGGGGGGAGCGATATATATATATCGTCCCGAGAAAAAGGGAGGATGATATTTCAATCCATGTGGATGGGAGGGCTGGCGTCTGAAATTTTTCACTATCGCCGTAGATGTTACTCTCTTTAGATTTTTGTTTTGGTAATACTATATGTTCTATTTTGATGGAAGAGGCCTGGAGTCTGAAATCTTACACTAGTGCCATGTTGTTTCTCTTTTGAGATTTTTTTTTTTGTTTTGGTAATACGATATGTTCTTTTTTTGGTGAGGCCTGGGGCGTCTATGAAATTGATACTGGAGCCGTTGGCCATTTTGATTGGTTTCTTTCGGCGAATGAAAATGGAGAGAGGGAGGATATAAAAGAAGGTTCTTTGCCAAAAGGCAGGATTCGATCGGAGTCGCTCAGTGAGAAGGACGATTTTTAGACGGGCCTGAGACGTAGAGGAGACCAGACCTTGCCGCCGCTTTCGAGAGAAGGTAAGCCCCTTGCCCATTATGGCCTTAGCCCCCCCTTTTTTTTATTTTTCGAACAGAAGCTAATCTATTTAGATTCTGAATGGGCCCTAAAGGGCTTTTAAGTGACTTAAAAAGGAAGTGTTAGGGGTTCGTATATTTTGTCCCGCTAGAATAGATGGAGATCTAGGTTTCCCCCCCCTTTTTTGTGTAGTAGCCAACCTAGATTTCGCATGGGCCCTAAAGGGCTATAAAGTAACTTCAGGTCACCTCTATCTAAATTTTACTATGTACATAGCATATCTCGTCAGCATAGACATGTTTCCCAAATTTTAAGACATTTAAATAAATATCTAGAGAAATTTTCTTGTTTCCTCTGTTACCTATTTCATACATAATTTGCCTTATGGTGCTATTCCCACTGTTTAAATGAAATGTTGTATGTTTCTTACCTATTTGAAGGGAATGTTACTAATAATCAAGTCTCCCATAAATTACCGGCCACATACATTGCCGCGAGTGTCTGTGTTTCAGTGTTTTATAGATTGCCCAATTTAAGAACGATTTCATGGGTTGTCTGATGAGAATTGTATAATAGTGTCGCGGCTGTTTCCATCTTTAGACCATTGTTCTGACAAAATTATATGCTCGAACCTTGTTTTAGCTCAACCCTTAATCAATTACAGAGTTTTTTTTTCTCCCCTGTGAATGTGATGATGTAAAGACATATGCCGATAGTGCATCACTGACAACTGTGCTGCTATTATACAACATTAAGGTCTTCCTGCGGGTTATATACATGGGGTTGTTGGCCTAATTTGCTATATATATATATATACTTAAGCAAGGAAACTTTTAATAAGTCACATTGTGTATCCTCCCTTTTCAACTATCCAAACCGGGGAACCCATCATTCCTACGTGCTCTAATTGCAAGATATGTGGACAGACAGACATGTATTTCTATTCATTCTAAGTGTGTTAAAATATTGTCACGGTATAGAAGACATGTTAATTGCATATATTACAAAATGTGTCAAAGGATTTTTCAAGTGGTAATTTACAAGCATGGCAAGGGGTGTGATGACTATGCAAAATATTTATGATGATAAACAACAGAATATTTAAAATAATTATTCAGAGACATTGCCACCTTCCTAGATGAACAGCGTCCCGCTGTATTTATCACTTGGACAGATCAGCTTGGTCCTCAAGGTCATGGTAGGGTTTCATCCTCAGTACATGAACCAGGTCTCTTGTTCGCCGTCTCCTGGTTGGTTGGTCCACCGGTTCAACTTCGAAGGTCACGTCAAAGAGTTTCCGAGTAATCTTATATGGCCCGAAGTACCTTTTCATCAGTTTTTCTGAGAGTGCCACCTCTATTATTGGAGATAAAAATCCATACCAGGTCACCGACGTTGTAATACATTGCCTCGTGCTTTAAATCATATCTGGCCTGTCCTTTTCTTGGGCTTTCGAGGTTTCTAATCTTGCTAGCTGCCTAGTCTCTTCGACTCGCGAGACAATCTTCTGACTGTATTCCTCTTGGAGATCTTCATGCGGATTTGGAAAAGAGTGTCTGCAGTCGTTTCGGCTTCGCGTCCATGGATCAATTTAAAAGGGGTTAAAACCTGTCGTATCTTGTTTTGCGGTATTGTAGGCGAACGTGACGTAGGGCAGGATTACATCCCGGTCCTTCTGTTCAACACTTACATAGATAGCCATCATGTTGGCTAAGGTTTTGTTTAACCTCTCCGTCAGTCCAATCGTCTGAGGATGATTCGCTGTCGTGAACCGATGTATCGACGAGCATTGATTAGTGAGTTCCGCAATCAACTTGGATTGGAACACTCGTCCTCGGTCCGTGATGATTTCTCTGGGGGCTCCGTGCTTGAGAACAACATCTTCCATTAAGACTTGGCTGCTTCTTTTGCTTTCCCTGTGGGTAAGGCTTTTAGTAAGGTCGAATCGAGTAAGATAGTTCGTACAGATTATGATCCATTTATTACCGTCAAAGGATTTAGGGAATCTCCCAAGAAGATCTATTCCGATTCTTTGGAATGGGAAGTTTGCAGAAGGAATGGGTTTGAGCAATCCAGGCGGTTTGTGGTTTGTCTGTTTTCTTCTTTGGCATTCTTCGCAATGTGCTACATACTTTCGTATATACTTGAGAAGTCCTGGCTAAAAGTACTTGTTTCTAACCCTCTCATAAGTTTGAGAAAATCCTAGGTGGCCCGCTGTAAGAGCGTCGTGTAGGCTTCTCAGTAGTTCCAATCGTAAGTGCTTGGGGATGACGAGGAGGTGTGGGTTTCCCAGGGGGTCGAAGATCCTTTTGTACAAGGTTCCTTTCACCAGTTCATATCCTCTTGATAGGTCTCCTGATTCTTCTATTTCTTCTATCAATTTTCTAATTCTAAGGTCATTTCTATGTTCAGTATCAAAACAGGTCAGAGCAGTTATTGATGGTACATCTTCATCATCTTCTTCTTTGTCTGCTTCTTCTTCTTCTTCCGATTTACTCTCGAGAGGACTTCGGGAGAGACAGTCCGCATCTTGGTGCTTACGCCCGCTTTTATAAGCTAACGTAACGTCGTATGCTTGGAGTTTAATGGCCCACCTCGCCAGTCTTCCTGTCGGGTCTTGCAAATTTGATAACCAGTAAAAGGCGTGGAGATCCGTAACGATGACGAACTCGCGACCAAAGAGGTAGGGGCGGAATTTGTTTATTTCCCATATCACGGCCCAAACATTCACTTTCTGTAGTGGAGTAATTCTTCTCTGCCTTTGTTAGGGTTTTTGAGGCGTAACCCACTGGTCGCTCTTTCCCGTCATGGACCTGAACGAGGACTGCTCCGATACCATAACCGCTGGCGTCAGTATGAAGCTGGGTTGGCAGGTGTTCTTCAAAATGACCTAAGACAGGTTCAGAGATTAGAGCCCTTTTCAGTGATTCAAAAGCTTCTTGTTCTTCTTATTTCTAAGATAATCTCTTGCTTTTTTTTCGAGAATATCATGTAGAGAGGCAGCTTTATCGGCGAAGTGTTCAATAAATCGGCGAAAGTACGAACAAATGCCGATGAAACTCTTCACCTCAGTGATAGATCGTGGGGGTCGGAAACTTGGCGAATAGCTTTTATCTTTTCAGGGTCGGGATAGATGCCGTTTGCAATCGACGAGATGTCCAAACACTCTTATTCGTTTGGTTCCTAAAAGACACTTTTTTTAATTGAGGCTCAAATCTGCATTGTTAAGGCATTTAAGAAGATTTTGAGTCGGTGCAAGTGTTTGTAAAACGTTTTGGAGAAAACTACAATATCGTCTAGATAGCATAGGCACTGCGTCCACTTCAATCCCCTTAAGATTTTGTTCATCAAACGCTCAAATGTTGCAGGGGCGTTTGCATAGGCCGAAGGGCATCACGAGGAATTCATATAAACCATCTGGTGTTATGAAGACGGTTTTCTCTCTATCTGCCTCGTCTACTTCTATCTGCCAATATCCAGAGCGTAGGTCCATTGACGAGTAAAATTGGGCACCTTTTTAAAGAATCAAGAGTATCTCAATTCGAGGGAGTGGATAAACGTCTTTTTTTTAGCTAATTGTTAAATCGCCTGTAATCAACGCAGAAGCGCCAATTGCCGTCTTTCTTAATCACCAAAATAACAGGCATTGACCAAGGGCTTTCTGAGTGGCGTATTATCCCGGCATCTAGCATCTTGTCCACTTCCTGTTGGATTGATTGTCGTTTTGTTGGGAAAACTCGATAGGGCCCTTGTTTAATTGGTCGATGGTCTCCAGTTTTGATTTTATGCTTTGTTATAGGCGTCTGTCTTACTGTATCATTATTGGTATGTGTTATGTATGATATTAATATTCATTGAGATTTATTTATCATCATCATTTGCTTGTATAAATACTTTGTTTTAATTAAAAATGTATGTATGCAAAAATGACTAGCGTTGCGTCGTAAATCTTTTAAACTATATACATAATAATTGGCGACGAAGGTAAATCTTTTATTAAGTTAAAGCTGAATAAATTATTTTATTTTTACTAAGTTAAAGCTTAGGTAAGTGAACTTTATTTTTAAAATGGCAAATTTTGGAAACATAGAAGCTTTTGATCCTAAAAATCCAGAGAAATGGATAACATATTTGGAAAGAATGAGTTTTTTCTTCCTGGCTAATGATATTGTAAAACCTGAAAGACGAAAGGCTATTTTTCTTACGCTAATAGGTCCTGAAACATTTTCTTTGGCAAGATCATTGGCCGCACCTAAATCTTTATATGATATTGATTTTAGAGAATTGATCATGCTCTATTGACTGGCCATTTCTGCCCTAGACCAAACGTAATTGTGCAAAGATATCATTTCAACAAGGGAAATCAAGGCACAGAATCTGTATCCACCTATGTGGCTCAACTAAGGAAGTTAAGCGAAAACTGTGAATTTGTTGATTTAGATGATCGCTTAAGAGATAAACTAGTTTGTGGCTTGAGAAATGAATCTCTGGTTAAAAGACTATTGTCTGAAAAAGACTTGACCTTTGAAAGGCTGTGAATTTGGCAATATGTGATGAATCGGCTAGTGCAGACGCCAGTATGTTGCAAGAAAAAATTACAGAAGTAAATATGATAAAAAAAACTAGCAAAACTGAACCACCTAATTTTAAATCGGGCAAAGTTCATTTTAAAGATTTCAAGAAAATGAATAATAAAAGAAATATTTGCATACGTTGTAAAGGAAATCATATGCCAAATGTTTGTAAATTCCGTAATGCCAAAATGTTTTAAATGTGGCAAAATAGGTCATGTACAGATGGCTTGCTTAACGGGTGTTGGTAAATTGGGGAAACCTATATAGGGCTAATAGTAATCCAACTTTATGTTGCCTGAGAAGGGAAGAGATAAGCAATCCTTATTATATAACAGCAAATTTAGATAACCACGATGTACACATGATAATTGACTCGGGAAGTGAATACTCATTATTAAATAAAGAAACCTTTCTTGATATTGGAAATTGACGCAACTTAAATTATCCGAGATACTTCTAAATACTTGGTCATCCAGTCAAGTAAAAATTCTTGGGAAACTCTATGTTAAAGCAAGGCTATCCCATGGTAGTAGAAGTTTGCAAATTTTAGTGGCTGATGGTTTAGGTCCCAACATTCTGGGAAGGCAATGGTTTTCTGCTTTTCGCCTGAAGTTAAACTTTTTAAACTCATTGGAAACAAATCCCTATTTCACCTGATTTCGAGGAATTGTTTAAGGAGGAAATTGATGCCTATAATGGACCTTTGATCCATATTGATATTCCTGATAATGCTGAGCCCAAATTTGTGAAGGCCAGAACCGTGCCGTTTGCTCTATGAAATTTAGTAGATGAAAATTGAAAGCATTAGAGGAACAAGGAATTATTGAACCAATAAAATTTTCTAAATGGGCATCACCAATTGTTACGGTTCTAAAATATGATGGAACAATAAGGATTTGTCATGATTACAAGACAACAGTTAACTTATATACAAACCCAGATAAATATCCACTGCCCACAATTCCACAACTTTTGGACAGATTAAGAGGTGGTAAGGTATTTACTAAATTAGATATGGCCCAAGCCTATCAACAATTAAAGGTGGATGATGAATCTTCTGAAATTATTTCCATTAATACGCCCAGAGGATTGTATAGAGTTAAACGGCTTCCCTTTGGATTGAATTCCGCAGTCGGAACCTTCCAAAGATTTATGGACACTCTTCTAATGGGGATTGATGGAGTGGCAGTTTATTTGGACGATGTCCTTATATAAGGAATAAATTGCGGTGACCTTATGAAAAAAAAACGGAAAAATATTTTTGCGTTTCAAGGAAGCAGGACTCCGTCTTAAAAGAAACAAATGTAAATTTTATGTTCCAGAAATTGAATTTTTAGGGAATGAAAATTGACAATAAAGGAATTCATCCATACGAAGAAAAGTTGAGAGCAATTAAAGATGCCAGACCACCATCTAATAAAAAAGAATTGATGTCTTTTTTAGGACTTTTAAATTATTATGAGAGGTTTTTAAGAAATAAAGCCACAGTAGTTGAACCTCTTCATAGACTTTTAGACAGTAATAATCCTTGGAAATGGAACAGAGAGCATCAAAGAGCTTAAAGAAGCTAAAAGCTTAATCAGTTCTGAGTCTGTTTTAGCTCATTTTGAATGATAATCTGCCTATTCTGGTCAGCTGTGATGCTTCTGAGTATGGCATTGGAGCCATATTGTCCCAAGTAGATCATGAAGTTGAAAGACCAGTTGTATTCGCCTCTCGAACTTTAAATAAAACTGAGAGAAGATATGCAGTAATTGATAAAGAGGCATTAGCGGTTATTTTGGTGTATCAAAATTTTCACAGTATCTTCTAGGGAGAAAATTCAAAATATTAACGGATCATAAGCCCCTAGTTGGAATGTTTAACCCCAAAAAGCCGATACCTCAAGTGCTATCGCCGCGCATGTTGAGATGGTGTTTGACTTTGGCTGCGTATACTTATACTATAGAGTATAAACCGGGAAAAGTAAATTGTAATGCCGATGCATTAAGTAGACTGCCTTTAAATGAATGTCCAAGTGTAGTTCTGAACCCGTCAGAGGTGTTCTTTATAGAATCGGAACATGCTGCAATTAATTCTTCGGAAGTGGCAAAAATAACTAGTAAAGATCCAATCCTTTCTAAGGTTAAATTCTGGGCAATGGAATGGGTGGCCTGAAAGGAAAGTTGATGATAGATTTAAAGATTTTGTCTCCAAATCTAATGAAATATCAGTTCATAAAGATTGTTTATTGTGGGGGAGCAGGGTGATTATACCTGAAAGATTAAGAAAAGATATTTTAAATATTTTTCATGATACACATATTGGCATAGTGGGGACAAAAGCGCTAGCTCGAGGATTGTGCTGGTGGCCCAAGATGGATGGAGATATTGAACGGATGATATCCAGTTGTACGGTTTGTTTGTCGTGTAGTCACGATCCGCCAAAAACTGACGTATATCCTTGGATTTGGCCATCAAGACCTTGGTCGAGACTACATATTGATCATGCGAGTCCCTTTCAAGGAAAACTCTTTTTGGTTGTAATAGATGCCTATTCTAAGTGGATTGAGGCTAAAATCGTGTCTACAACATCTACTGAAACTACCATCAATAGCCTAAAGGAAATATTCGCGACCCATGGGTTGCCGGATGTGATAGTTTCAGATAATGGTACGTCCTTCACATCGGAACTTTCAGGACTTTCTTAAAAAGAAATGGCGTGAGGCACATTTTGTGTGCGCCTTATCATGCAGCGTCAAATGGGCAGGTGGAGAGAGCTATTCAAACGCTTAAAAATCTGTTAAGAAAGAACAGCTCGGGAAATTGGACGACTAGATTATCTAGATCTTTGTTATCCATGAGAATAGCTATAAACAGCACGACGCAAAATTCCCCAGCACAGTTGTTGATGAACAGAAACCTGAAGAGTCTCTTAAATAAATTTCATCCTGAAAGTGTGTCGTAGGAAGGATGCGACAGGAAAACAAGTTTATAAGAAATTGGAAACCCCAAAGAGTAGTAAATGAAGGACAGGCAGTTATAGCACGAGGGTACCATGGCCCCAGATGGCTACCAGGTGTCAGTGCGGGAAAAAACTGGTCCTGTTTCTATTAAGGTAGAGACAAATGACGGAGAAATTGTAAACCGGCATTTAGATCAAGTCAGGAGTTGTGAGGAAAGTGAAGCCTTACCATCTACATCATCGACCCCTCAAGTGACACCTGATTTTGAAAGACCTCCGGCTGTCAAGAAACTGATTCTCAGAAGGAACCCCAAAGCCTGTGTTGAGGAGATCCTTAAGAATAAGGAAACCTCTATCGTTTTTTTGAAAAATTAGGTTATCTTTGGCTAATGGGGAGGAGTTGTTATGTATGATATCAATATTCATTGAGATTTATTTATCATCATCATTTGCTTGTATAAATACTTTGTTTTAATTAAAAATGTATGTATGCAAAAATGACTAGCGTTGCGTCGTAAATCTTTTAAACTATATACATAATAGTATGAAATACCTTATCAATTTTTTTCAGGATTGATAAGACTTCAGATTGTTGATCTGCTGATAAGTCGTTACTAATCAAGTTCTGTAAAAATGCAACGTCACCCTTATTGTCATACTTGGGGCTAATATCTCGCGCCAAATTTTCTTCGGGATCAGAGCACTCCGAGATAGCTGTTAAATAATTTTCGTCAAAAACTTGTATTCTCCCTTGGAACTTTCCTTTAGAAATAATTTGTGCTATTGGGCTAGAGTTTGCAATCCAAAGCTGTCCCTTATTGTGATTGATCGTAAGAAGTGTATAGGGAACTGATAGTTCTTTTTTTTATAATGCGCATTTTTAAGGTTCAAAAAGTACCTTGTTTCGTCCTTGAGTTCTGAGCTTATCACATTTATTTGTTTTATAGATTCGGCTGGAATGATTATGTTTTCAGGAACACGATTCTATCCTCGGTCGCTAGCGAATTCAAATTGTCTTTAGCTTCTTCAAGCCTGATTCCGACAAGTCCACAATCGATCGCGGCATTTGCGGCTGTCTCAACCCATTTATGCTCAAACTTATTGTGCATCGACTAGAGACGTAACTTTTTTTTTGCCATCGGTGACTCTAAGAGTTATTCCTTCATCCTTGAACATCGGCTTTTTCAAGTGCCGTCTTAACCCGTTCGAGATAACAAAGAATGAGACTCCCGAGTCGACCAAGGCAGAAAATGCAACGTCATCTATAATTATTTCAACGAAATTGTATTCTAATTTGGCGGTTGTCGTCGATGGAGGGTTTTTAACACCCGCGGCTTCCCCTTCGAAAGACGACGCGACGCTTAATTTTTTTTTCTAGAATATAGCTGCGTGGGGATTGGCTTGTATGGCGGCCTGGAGAAATGGACTGGCGTCTTGGGGATCTTTCTCTGTTTGGGTATGGCGATTGTGGGCGGTAGGTTTGAGATCTTGAAGTGTTCCTCATTGGATTGAGTAGTTTGGCGGGTCTGTATGTATCTTTTAGGTCTTTCTAATTCATATTGGTCTACTGGCTGGCGATCTCTACAGTAGCGTTTGACATGGCCTGGACAGCCACAATGAAAGCAGATTGGCTTGTTGTATTGGGTCCTCCATTGGTCTGTTCGGCTTTGGCTTGGCGTCTGGTTGATACCGATGTGTCTTGGTCAGGGTACCGCTGTCTAGGTGTCCGGGTGAATACCCTTGTTTGGTTTTGTACTGGGGTTGTGGTCTTTGGACCGGATTAGAAATTGAGGCTAGATTTTTTCCGATTTATTCTCTGATAATTGCCTCGAGAGGAGAGGGTTCTGGAGCGGTTGGTGCGGCGTTTAATACACGACGGACTTCTTCGCGGACTATCCGTCTGATTGAGTCCTCCGTCGATTCGGACTCTACTAGGTCGATCAAAGCAACGTTGGGCAGTCTTTCGAAATCTATCCGCTTGTTCACACGTTGCTTGTTTGAGTTTTCGATTTTTCTGCACAACCTAATAAAATATTCAGTGTGTTCTAATTCCAAAATGACAATTGATTTATAAATATCCTCCGATATACCTTTCAATAAATGTGCAACTTTCTCGCTTTCGCTCATTTTGAGGTCGATTTGCTCGCACAGGTTGTGGACATTTTGAATGTAGATATCACAAAGCTCGCTTTTTTCCTGGGCTCGGGATTTTAATTTTTGAATCGAGGTTTCTTTTTGGTTGGTGTGATGAACGAAAGTCAGAGAGAACATATTCTCAAACGAATCCCACGAGTTTACCTGTTTCTCGATATTGTCGAACCATCTTCTTGCTCTTCCCGAAAGGAAAAAATAAACGTTCGCAAGGCACATTGTGTTGTCCCAGTGGTTATACCGAGCGACCCGATGAAATTCCTTTAACCATTTTTCGGGATTTTGGCCAGGTTCTCCAGAAAAAAACAGAGGGGTGTCTAAAGGGTTGAAAATTTTGCTCAACTTTGGGGACTTGAATAGCTCGTTCAGTCTTCATTTTTTCTTCTAAAGGCTCTAGTCCTTGGATTCTACGGCTTCTTCTGACGGCTTGGGCGACGTATGGATGATCCAGCTTAATCTCCACCAAATGTCACGGTAGAGAAGACAAGTATTCCGAAAGCTTAATTAAAAATAATTAATTAATTAATTAAACTTATATATTGCAAAATGTGTCAAAGGATTTTTCAAGTGATAATTTACAAGCATGGTGAGGGGTGATGACTATGCAAATATTTATTATGATAAACAACAGAATATTTAAAATAATTATTCAGTGACAATATTTTACAGATTCATTTGAAACTCCTATAAGAGACCGACTGATATTTTTGAATGATGGTCTCTACTGTAGGTAGTTCCCTTAACTGACCTCTTTGGGTTGTGCAAAGTTCTGATTTAGAAATGGCAGTCGCATAGGAAGGAGGTCGTTTATTAGAAAAGTTTCTCTAGGAAGATTATAATGCTGCTCTTTTTTCATCCACAGGTTGTGGCGGATCAGTTTAAGATGCATCTATGTATGGTATTTAACGTTGAAATAGATTTTTTTAGACATAAAACCTTTTATTAAGACCTTGTTTGAATGTATATAGATTTTCCTTCTCTGATCTAAAAAAATAAGAAAGAAACTTTAAAAATGCAAAACCTTAACATCTGAATGCTGTATATCACCATTTAACAATGTCCAAATCGATATACCACGATATATATGACACATTAAATACACATATAAGACACATTTTAATACACATTAAATATTATATAAACAATAAAAAGTAAAGACCGTGATTTTCAATACCAGTCAGCCTTCTTTTTAACAGGTTTTCAATTTGCTTGAATATACTATTATCGGGTTTGGAGTCGAAAAAGTCACGGCAGGTAATTTCGACGTATCGGTATGTTTCAAAGTATCTTCTCCTTAGATATTTAGCCAGGGACCCGAAATAATGCATAATCAGATGGCGCAATACCCGGGCTATAAGCAGGGTGAGGTAGAAAATCCTTTATTCTATCGTTGTTTACCTAGATCGATGAGCTGGAGGGTTGTCATGTTGTCAGGAGTACTCTCTTTCGGTTAATAAAAGCAGGGTATCGAGTCTTCAAAACTTCATATACTCGGCTGAGTTGTTCTGAGTAGAAACCAGCATTAACTTAACGGCCAACACACAGGAACAAATTGTAGTGTACAATACCATCGATGTGTCACCCCATTCAGACTATCACTCTTTGGCCAAAGTGATCCTGTTTAACTACAGGTTTAGCCTCTTGATCACAGGATACCCATTGTATTTTGTGTCAAGATTTTGAAGATAGATATACTTTTTATCCCCAGTTACAATCCGCTTCCAAAACCGTATATCCTGCGGATTTTTTAACAATCGTTTACAGATATAGACTCGCCTATGGGGACTGGACTATAGTCAGGTCGTGGGTATCTTGGGCGTTTTCTAACAAAGTGCAACTTGTTCAGTGTTCGATTCATCGTATTTTTTGATAGTCCAAGTCTGGCTGATATTTCACGTGAAAATTGTTGTGGGCTGTCCATCACCAGAAATCGTAGGTTATCAATATCCAACACATGTGGTTATCATATTCGAGGTTTTCCATAAGTCTGATGTCTCTCTCTCTAAATCTCTTGAACACTTTTGAATAGGTTCTTATATTCAATTCCCTTCCACTTCGCATATTTATTTTTGCCGCCATATTTTTATTTAGCCATTTTTTTCCATAGGAAGTGCAATAGTACTCGGAGAAGTTATTTGATCAAACATTCTTCAGCTATCTACTAGAATACTCTGAAAAGTTATTCTGAACCCAATTACTTTATTTAAATCACGTGGGCACGTCCGAACCTCTATTTATTTAAACTTTATTTATATTGGAATATATTTAAAATAATTTGATTTAATATTGGGCTTCCGCTTTTGGGAACGAACCTTTGGAACATCCTAGTAATACAGTATATCCACAATTAGAGAACACTCACACTAGACCACACCTTTCTAAAAAGGACAGTTTTTATCGCCAATAATAATAATTTTACCAATTAGATGCTATCAGGTAGTAGGACAATTTGAGTGTGAACTAAGCCCCCGTGGGTCTTAACAGGGTAGCAAAAACTACTCAAAGTTTCATAGCATGCCTATCTGTCAATTGGCCACTTTATCAGGTTATTATTAAATCAAAATACATTATATTACAGGCATTAATAGAGCCAAGATGTTCTTTAAATGATTTATAGCATCTTTATTGGAGCAATACTACCTTGTTGCATCTCTCTTAGAGAGTAGAACTATTTTGATCAGAATTTCTAGTAGAAGTCTGAAACTTTTCAAAGAGTCATATTAAGGCTGTAACGTAGAATCCTGTACTAGGGATAATAAAATAACTTATTGTGGATTGAAATATAGACGTACTTGAGTTCACAATTCGATAAAATAATCCCTTGAATCAATATTAAAGTAGAAATATCAGGCGTCAATGGGAATGTTATGTTTATATATTTTAATTAAAACCTCTAGCTTTCGGGGAAGAATGCCCTTCTACAGAAGAAACTATTTTACATCAAATCGCCAAAAGAATAAGAGTTAAAATAAATTAAATCCATGGGGTATTCACAGTTATTTGAATGCAGATTCAACGCGGGTCTCCATTGCGCGTGCTTATCGAGTTGGCTATTTATAGGCGATATCTTTATATTTGGAGGTTATGGGGTGGGTTCAGGAAATAGAGAGATTGAATATACTTTTATTAATCGTACATATAATATTATATAGGGTTAATCTAGAAAAAATGAACTTAAATATTATTTTCATCAAACGAATCCCACTGAGGGTCATCTGGTTCGATGTCACATTCCGCCCTGAGGTCGGACAGCATTCCGCGTAGATCAGACTATTGCCATGTCGAGGAATTGCTTCAGAGTAGACCTCTGACCGGGCGACAGGTACTCGAGGACGTCTTCCCTCTTAGAAGGGGAGACAACAACAACTTCTATCTCCTCCCTATAATAGCTTTTATAAAGGGGTTCTACGATAGTGTTGGCATTCAAGCTCTCTAAAAGTTGTTTGCAAAGTAGTTTGTAGAGGCCGTTTCTCTTGGAGCTTTAGTGTGGTGGGTTGGATGGTTGGTACATTCTTTGAATGAGTATCTTTGGTAGATACCTCTGTTGGTTCAGCAGCGGTCGAAAAAGACGCTGGCAAAGACGGCACCGGTACAGAAAGCTCAGCGGAGGGAGTCATCTGAGGAGGGACGGAACAGTTCGCCACGAGAGAAGCCGCGGCATGCATGGAAAGTACCAAGGGGACTTCTGGATGGTGTTAGAAGCCCTCGCAGCCGATTTAAGCGCTGCGGAATTTGTGGAGGGCGTGGGCTGGGAAGATGGAGGCGTAGACACCGGGTCCACTCCGTGTGTCCTGAAGATAGGCAGGACGACTTCTATGGGCTTTCAAGGGGCAGGAGGCTCGCCGGTGTCCTTTTCGGTGGCATTTGCTACCCTCGATGCCGTGGGCGATGTAGGCGGGGGTCGACTCTCCTTTGGAGACAATCACCAGCTTAGCATGGAGCTGGTGTAGTTTTGGGCCTTCATTTAGAATGGCAAAGGCTTCCCTGCTGCCGGAAGTCCAGGTGTATCCGCCGCTGGTCACGACCTCATGGTTCAGGAAAATCATTCTGCAGTAGGGCCGCAGCGCCACGACGACGTCCTCGTCCCTGATAGCATTTGAGGGAGAGTGCCAATTGTTATCTTCTCCGCCCGTTTCTAACAAGGAAAGGTCTTCAGGAGGGTGGGTCCCAATGGTGAGGCCCTCCTCAACCAGGCGCCCCGCCAGATTGACGCTCGCCAGCCCGACCAGTACCTGGCCTGACATCTTCATTATTTGGAAAACCGAGAATTTTCCAAGTTTTTACTCCAGGGCTTTGATGTAGTCCACTGGAGATAGATCAGAGCGTCACTCCACAAAGCAGCACTGGTCAAAGGTGACTGCAGCTGTCCTGCCTTGCTCAGAGCTGCTGCTGTTTGTTATATTTCAGCTGCGTCTCAGCATGCTTCTTCGGTGGCTTAGGTGACCTGGCTACCCTGTCCTGGGTGGTGTGGCGAGATGTTTCAGGCCCCGGCCTACGAGCCTGTTGATTAGAAGGCGAAAGCTTCCTCTTTTTACGCTCCATTATTTTGACTTTTTCAGGGGCATCTTCTTCCATTAATTCAGCCCCAGTCACGTCTTGTCGGGCAAAATATGCATATCCTTCTTTCGACGAAGACGAATTCGAATGTTTTTCATTTGTATCAGAATTGGCTGAATATTATAAATTTACGAAATGTTTATTATTTTGTTAATGCCATTTTGCTTTCTGGATATGATAGATTCCATGATGAGTCTCTGTCGTCTATTGGGGATGTTGGAGTAACGGGTGGTATACTAAAGATCTACTGTCTTGGTTGTCGATATTTCGTTCATGTTCTGATATTCTTATATTTAAATGTCTGCTAGTTTCGCCTGCATATTTGGATTTGCATTCGTTGAATTCTATGGAGTATATGACATTCTTAATACTGGTAGGATAATCAATGTTATTGTTATTTGTGATTACCATCACGGCAATAAAAAATATAGACCATTGAAGCATAGGAAATATGAAATGACGATCCCTCATGATACAAAATAGGAGGTTTAGGCGCAAGAAAATGTTAGACAAGGAAAAATAAAAAAGGTAAAATTTTCTCACTTTATTGCAGCACATTTACTTGAACAAAATTTATTTTAATTCGAATAAAGTTATTTCAACAAAAAATTATTATGTTTAGTCCTTGTAATTTTTTTTAAAAGAAAAATAGCGCTCGAGCAACATTTAAAATAATTCACATCTAGTTAAATTTAAAATAACAGAAGATCAAGTATACTTTTTGTTTCATAAATTTGTTTCAAATATGTTCTAATTGTTTTAAATGTCTGGTTTCGGGTATGAAAGAAACTTTGAAATTTATTTGAATAAGTAAAAATATTATTATAATTGAAGATATAAATCGTCAGTAAAATAAATATTTATTTATTTTTTTCAAAATATAATACCTTCGGTAAAATTATAAATAAAAGAAAATTAGCTGAGGGGATCACTGTTCTCTCGTATTCCAGCATACCCACACACAACACAGGCCATTCAATTAATATTAGTGGGCCCTCAACGAAATAAAGAACAAGCACCCTACTAAAAACTAAAAGGCATCAATAGATACGCCGCAAGTAAGAGAACGCAAAGCTACTAGGGACAAAGTTCGAAGACTCCGAGAGAATCCTAAGCAGAAGCATGCCAAATTAATGCCTGTAATTATTTACGTTATTTTCAAGCTGTGGGTCACAGCTCCAATAATGAAATAGGTTTGTAGCGAATAATACATTATTTCTAGACAGATTATCAAATTTGATATTTATATTTGCTACTTTGTAAACTTTCCTCAATGCTTCTTTTATATTTTATAAATTTTAAATTGTGCTTTCTTTAAATAAATTGCCTTGAAATCCTGAAGTTTGTCTTTCCTAATTTTCTAAGTGACAATTTCTTCTTATCTTCTATATATATAAATCAATGTTTGTATGTTTGATTGTTTGTATGTCCGGTATACAAATTCGCAGTAGTTGAATAATTCAAACCAAAATTTCCATACATAGGTAAAAAATACGGGGAAGACGATAGGCTATTTAAAAAAATATATATATATAATCAAATATTAAAACTATATATTCAAATTATTCTACTTAGCTCACGAACAGCGCCCTCTATCAAAGATTAGATTGATTTATGCTGATGCAAATAGATAATGCTAATGACAAACAATTAAAAAAATCTTATCTAAATATATATCACTTGGGTAGATATGCACACGGGTCAATCCCGGGGCGAAGCCCGGGTTACCCGTCTAGTCTATATATATAAAAATCGAATGCCTGTCTGCTGTCTGTACTCTATAGATTCAAAAACCATACATCCAATCGCCGTGAAATTTTGGGATATTATTAGGTATATCCCGGGAAGGGTTTTGAAAAAAAAATTCTTGAATATCTTGAATATCCTTAGAGTTATTTGCAGATTTGTAGATTTAACTCGCAAGCAGCGCCACCATTGCGACGATGTTAACAAGTTTTTTTATCTATAAGTTTTATTATCACTAAGTTTATTATCTTAAATATTATTTATCGAAGTATGAATATCTCAGGATGACAGGGCAATTTATTTGAGACAAGAATAATGATACAATTCCAAGGCGAAGATACTATTCCTTTAACTTCCGATTACCGAAGGAACCAATTAATATTGATTTTATTCAACTTATCGAGTATTTTTCAAGGGACCGGGAAAGAATGTTTACTAGATAAAACGATGATTTTGTAATGTAGAAAATTAGAAAAGACAAAATTCAGGATGACACGGCACACAGGGACAGGGGAAAAATGTTAACTTTATCGAGAGATTCAAATTTACGAGTTTCAAATTATCAAAATATATCTTTTTTTGTATAAGTTTATAGAGAATTGTTTTTAACAAATGTTCGTTAGACAAACCTTTACTCGGATAAAACCCCGGGCGAAGCCGGGTACATCCGCTAGTCTATATATATATATATAAATGAATGTATGTGTGTCTGTCCTTTATGCCTGACCAAACCACTCATTGGAAACGCCATGAAACTTTGGGAAGTTATTTAGTAGAGTACTGGGAAGGTTTCTAGCAAATAAAATTTTTGAAATAACTTTTCGCCTAAAAATAATCAAGATAAATATTCTAATTTATCTGTTATAATTCAACAATCTGCTCTAAATATTATCATGATGATTTTGTAATGTAGAAAATTAAGAAAGACAAAATGAGACAAGAATAATGATACAATTCCAAGGCAAGATACTATTACTTTAACTTCCAATTACCGAGGGAACCAATTAAAATTGATTTCATTCAACTTATCGAGTATTTTTCAAGGGACCGGGAAAAATGTTCACTTTATTGAGAGATTCGTTAGACAAACCTTTACTCGGCGAAGCCGGGTACGTCCGCTAGTTTCTTATAAATAAAAGTCAATGTCTGTAGTCTGTTTCGCGATAAACTCAAAAACTACTGAACCAATTGGTACCAAATTTTGCGTGTCGCTTTTTATAAACCCGAGGAAAATTTTCAGCTACATTTTGATTAGTATTTTTACTATTTTTACTCGGGCGAAGCCGGGTACGTCCGCTAGTTTCTTATAAATAAAAGTCAATGTCTGTAGTCTGTTTCGCGATAAACTCAAAAACTACTGAACCAATTGGTACCAAATTTTGCGTGTCGCTTTTTATAAACCCGAGGAAAATTTTCAGCTACATTTTGATTAGTATTTTTAGCTATCTATATATTTTTTTTTCATTTGAAGAACTTTTTTACGCGGAGTAAATACGAGGCGGAGTAATAACACCAGGCCAATTAAGCTACCATTGGGCGTTCTGCATTTTTTTTCAAGTTGCTTGCGTACATTTTTGAAATATCTTTTTATACGAGTGTTACTTTTTTTTTACAAACTTGATAATTGAGAGAGAAATTTATGTTACTAATTAAGTTAGGGTTAGAGTGCACACAATGCAATTAATTATTATTTTTTTAATTACAAAATCAGCGTTACTGTATGTAAATAATAATGACTTTCGTATTTTTTGTTAATTTTTTCTGGCCTTTTTTTATCTCTTAAAAAAATGGTTTAAAATGCAGTCGCAGTCATTAGCAAACACATGTGTTTGCCTAATTTCCATGTGCTCTTTTATTTTTTACAGAAAAATATTTACATGCCAGTATTTTGGATTAATTTTTTTATAAACCTGTTTTTTTTTCTTATTCTCACTGAGAAGATGGGCATCGCAGTTAAGATCCATCGCAGTCACTCACTCAACTCAGGCAATTTCAAGGGTTAATGCGCTGGGGCGGGTACCTCGGATGGTTGGGTGGAAAAGCTGCCATCTATTTAATCTATATTGATTTTTAAACAACTAAATGGATTGCAAAAAATAATTAAATCAAATACCTAAACACTAATATAATACAATTTTTCCATTACACACTTTTTGCCTGTGGTTTATGTGTTGCTTCTGTATTGTTATTCTATGGTACTTCTACTATTTATTATTGATGTACTTTCAGTATGAAGGAAATTGCACTCGGGGGAATTCTCGGGCGAAGCTGGGTTATTTGTCTAGTTATATATATTTATTTGAGACAGTCAGTATGTAGAGGTAGAGCCTAATTCTACTATTGTTCCTTCATCCTAAAATCAAGATAGTTAAATATTTAGGGTTTTTATTTAGGTTTTTATCATGTGTTAGACATGTAGCATCTAACTAAGGCAGGTTTGAAGATTTGTCAAGCCAATATTTGACAGAACTTAATTTGAGGTCAGATAGATTAATCCGACAAAGAGATTGTGAAGTTGGTTGTATCCTGACAATGCCAGTAATTAGCTAGCCTCCCTGACGTTCAGCTTAAAGGATTGTTGGTTGAGGATCCGTTACAATGGATGTCAACACCACAGCGGAAGTCAGTCCTCGGGGGAATATACAAAGTCCGCATATACTGTAACTATAGCACTAGCTCGTCGAACATTCGATGGTGGAATATCCGATAATTTCTAAGCCAAAGCTAGTTGTAATTTTTAATTTTAAAACTTTAGATCTCTAATATAAATTATTATTTTGATTTTTTTATTAGCCTTAACATGGATGAGAGAGTTGGACTCTCGGAAAAGAAGAAAGAAAAATTAAAAAAAAAAAAAACTTTTGAAATGTGAATAATAGAAAGCTACTAAGAAACCATTGGACAGATAGATAAAATGATATAACTGTGTCAATCTAATTTAAATTAATCCTGGTAGATCCCTAGAATGTCAAATATGTAAACAAATACTGATCTACTTGGATTATAATGAGAGCAAATGGATTTTGAAAAGATGTTGATTTTGGGGAAAAATTGTAAAATAAGAAGGAAGACCTAAATGAACTGAATAGAAGGGGTCAAGAAAACTACCAGGATGGCACTAGATGAGATGCGAACGATGATCAATAACAGATCAAATTTCAGAATATATCTCAATATATTATCACCAAAAGTCGAACTCGACTTGATGGACATTAATAACAACAAAAAATAGCTTAAAGGTTTTTCAGATAATGATCCTTCCGTGAATTTTTTAAACATTACTTGTGTATATTTATAGTTAAATAAACTTCAAATTACTTTTTAAATTACAAAAACTTCATATTTGCATATTTATAATGTAAACAGAATTAATAATAAAATATTTTTATCCGAAAGGGAAATTAATATCTAAACCGCTTGAAGTTTCGTCACTGATGACCAGTGTAATATATTTTTAAAATGTTTAAGATCAGCCGAATTAAAGAGGCTATATCTAAATTATAAGGCACAACCTACCATATAGAACAGAAACACAATACTTTATTGTTCTACATATTCTTAGTTATATCTAAAACTTGATTTACATATTTACAAAAGTTTTTAAATAAGAAGTTAATTATCATACAGGTTTACTACAACACCCGCCACCGATAATCGATCATCGCTCCCGAGATGATCCCGTTCCAACGGTTGGTCTAATGGTGAAAGGTCTTATATTCGAGATGTGTGCCGTTCTGGAAATCTTATCATTAGTTTGGTATTTAACATATTTAGGGTATCCATCCATGAAGGTTACCTCCGTTACTCGATGAGGGCCTGTCTGGTGCCATTCTTTTCCAACTCTTTGATGTCTGACTAGAATAAAATCGCCAATTTTTAGCTCGGGTGGCGTGGTTTTATTTCGACGATTGAAATAGAGCTTCGTTCTTTGTCGGTATTGGTTCTGCTCGGTTGGGGTTTTTTTCGGTTTCATGAAGGTCACACTGGAGATCGAGTTCTTTATCGGCAGGCAAGACGGGAGAAGTTCCGGTAAACTTAAACAAAGGAGAGCAACCCAGGTAAGAATTGTATGACCTATTGTGATATTTCACTGCTGCTTCTAAAGCATTTTTCCATCCGCCTTTAAAATGGGGATAACAAGAGAGAAAAGTTTTTATATCTCGTATTGCCCTTTCGGCTAAACCATTTCCTGCGGGGTGATAAGGCGAAGATGTTATCAATCGTATGCCCTTAGAGGCTGCCCATCTAGGAAACTCGCCGTATACAAATGATCTTCCTTGATCCGATATAATGGTCTGTACTGCCTTTAAATCGTCGTGTCCTTCAAAATATTTTATCAGTGCACGACCATGTTGTCTCATGGCTTTAGCTTGAACCAACCTGGTGGCCTCATCAATAACCAATAAAAATGTAGATTTTTTATCCTTAACGCCAGAAGGAGCCTCTGCAAAATCTATGTGCACCGTATGATAAGGCACACAGGACTGAGAAGGCAAACTCATTCTAGAAGGCCGGCACCTATATTTGAACTTGATGTTTTGACATGTAGGGCAGGATGCCACATATTTTCTTATATCGTTCTTCATGCCCCGCCAAGAGAAGCGTTGTTTCATCTTATAATAGGTTCGCCAAAATCCAGAGTGTCCTCCTGATAAGGGGTCATCATGATACAGGGATAAAAGTGAAGTCCGATGTTCGTCAGGGACAAAATATTTGTTATAGTTTTCTAATTTTAATGGAATGCGCTTTGATGTTTGAAGAACAACACGGCTTGGCTATTGTCATTAGGTATTTCTATCGCCAATCTTGACAAAGCGTCAGCATCACTAAGCTCTCTTCCAGAACGGTGATTGACCTTCATTTCAAAAGAACTAAGGAAGAGCTGCCACCTCGCAAGTCGATCCCTTAGATGACCACAGGAAAGTAACTGAGTTAAGGCGCGATGATCTGTGTGGACCACGAAGGGCTTGCCTTCCAAGTAGAATCTGAGATGTTTGACAGCCTTCAGAACAGCCAGACATTCTTTCTCCGTGATGGAATAATTTTGTTCAGCTCTAGAGAATGTATAAGAATAATAACTAATTACTCTGAGCTGATGTGGCTTCTTCTTATTTACATCTCTTTGGTATAGAACTGCCCCTGTTCCATAATAAGACGCGTCGGTAGATAGTTCGTAAGGCAAGGACTCATCCGGAATTGCCAAGATTGGTTTGGAGTTTATGATGTCTATCAGCTTTAAATAAGCCTCTTCACACTCAGTAGACCACATGAACACTGAATATTTTTTTCTTTAAATTATCCAACGGTCGGACTATCTTGGAATAATTGGGTATGTAGGCTCTAAAATGTCCAGTGAACCCGGTGAAGCATTGGAGCGACTTTAGATCGTAAGGGCGTTTCATAAGTTTAGCCTTTTCTATCTCTTCTTCCTTCATTTGTTTTGAATTGCCGTTGATGATTCTACCCAAAGGTTCCACCTCAGCGACACAAATATGGCATTTGTCCAGGTTTACCGTCATATTAAACTTATTCAGCCTATGAAGAATGTCGTAGGTGAGGGAAGCACACTCATCAAGTGTGGGGGCACCACAACAGATATCATCAAGGTAGACGACCACTCTGCGTTCCAGCAAATCATCTAGTATCTCGCTTATTACTCGTTGAAATTTAGGAGGCGAGTTCTTCCACCCAAATGGTAACCTAGTAAATTCATAAAGCCCATCTGGAGTAGCAAAAGCAGAGAACCTTCTAGTGGCTTTAGTTAGGCCAACTTGCCAAAAACTGTCTTTCAAATCAATTTTGGTAAAGTATTGACATCCTCCTAATTGATTGATAATTGTTTCGATTCTGGGGAATGGAAAAGGGTCCAAGAAGGTCTCCTGATTTAATCGTCGATAATCGATACAGAGTCGATAAGAAGAATCCTTCTTACGAACCAAAATACAAGGTGATGCATATTCCGAATTAGAACGAGTAATTATACCCCTAGCCACAACTCCTCAATTTTTCTAGCAGTCCACCTTCTCTTATGATCCGACATAGGATAGGGTTTGCACGCCACTATGTTGTTATTGGGCTTTAGCAGAAAGTCTACCTCAGATTTAGGGAATTTCTTTTTAGAAGTATGGCAAAGTTCGGGGAATTTAGTCCTCAAGTCATCGATGGTAGCAACAACTTCTCTTGATCACAAAGAAAAGCACCTGATATCGTCTGTACCAAAGTCCCATTTAATTCTGAATTTTTTCATCGTTGGCTTCCCAATCAAGATCTCAAAAGGCATATCTTGAAGGACTATGGCAGTGACCTTGATCTTATGATTATCAATTTCTAACTCGAGGTCAATATACTCTGACGAAAAAACATCGTTCTGATTTATGGTAGTCAATTTTGTTTTTGATGGAACACTTTTCCATTGATATTTATCTAGAACGCTTTTTCGTATTAAATCAATAGAGGATCCCGGATCTAGAAATGCTTTTATTGTCACACCATTAACATTAAATAATAACATGGAATCGGGTGAGGAAACAGAAAGATACAATGCCATTTTTGACAGCGGGCTTGCTAGTTTTTTGAAAAGGTGTTCTTTTGATTCAATGGACCAACGCATGGCCTATGCCTTTCAAGGACTTTTCTTAGTTCCATCAGGGTTGCGAATTGGGTTACCGCCAACCTTTTTTGCATCTCTACAGGCAGGCCATGCAAGATGCCAGTTATCAAGACCTTTTCAGGAGCTCCAGGTAGTCCCAGCTGTAGCAACCTCAACTTCTTATAGAAATAATCAACATAGGAACCGTTGCGATATTGCCACTTAATAGCCTTATCATACTTGGAAATGGGGTCTTCCTGAAATGCTTCCACAAAGTCCTTCCTCCACTCCTCCCAATCTTCATCGGATGCACTTCTATCGTGACTGTCGTACCACGCCAGTGCCGTATCCTCCAGGTGAGCACGCATTCCATTAATTCTGGTACGGCACGACTTCCAATTATTATTTTCACAGAGAACTTCGAAATTTGAAATCCAAATGGAAGGCTCCATATTCCTTCCATTGAACTTCTCAATGTCCATTCGGGACACAGGAATCCTCTCCTGCCCCATGCCTAGTTGTAATTCTAAGAGCTTATTAATCATCCGTTGTTGATTATTCAGAATATTAAGAAGAGTAGCTCCGCTGGGATCCGCTGGAATTTCTCCTGGAGTAGGTTTCTCTACTTTACCTAACAATTCTTCTCTAAGATCAAGCTTGACTTGTTCATCGTCGTCAGACTTATTTTGTTCCACTATACCAGTATCTTGGGAGCTCTTCTTTCCTCCACTCTTGAGGTTGTATCCTGTCGGCTGCGCCATGTTGTAATATATTTTAAAAATGTTTAATTAAGATCAGCCGAATTAAAGAGGCTATATCGAAATTATAAGGCACAACCTGCCATATAGAACAGAAACACGACTTTATTGTTCTACATACTCTTAGTTATATCTAAAACTTGATATACATATTTACAAAAGTTTTTAAATAAGAAGTTAATTATCATACAGGTTTACTACAACCAGATTTGCCCAATATTTTTTCACATTCATGTTCAATGGTTGTAGAAATTTGAAATATTTAATTACACACAAATATTTATTAATAGCATTTCCATCGGAAATATATCAAATTTGAGAGAAAGATATGGCGTTTCTAAGTTAGGTTTATAATTTACACATGGGGTTATATTAGTTAGATTTTTAATCGAAATTGAAATATTGTTTTTTTAAATATCTCAATTCCAGGCACACCAAATATGATCTCAAATATCGGTTAATCACTGAAGCGAGCCTATCACTCCGTATCGAGTATAAATCTATTTAAAGAGAGAAGGAATTCAGCCAATTTTATAATGCTAAACTGTTACTTGGAATTCGCAGCGCCTTATCTTATTTAGCCTCCCGGCGTCGACTTAAATAACTCTCAGCGCACTGAATTAGATTACTCCGCCTCCTGTTTAATCACATATTTACGTCAAATTGGTGGCCGCTTCAAGATTAGATTGTGCTCCATCGATCTGCTTTAATTTTTTAATTGTAGATGTGAGTTAGAACGTACCGTCACCACAGTACAACGGTGAGTTGAACGCATTGTTACTACAGTACAACTGAAGTTGGAACGTATCTCCATTACAGTAAAACGGTATGTTGGAGCATACGTTCCAGCTAGTGACGATACCGTCAATGCCGTCCAACGGTAAGTTCGTTACTGCAGTACAACGCTAATTTAGAATGTATCGTTACTACAGTACAACGGCAAGTTGGAACCTATCGTTACTTCAATACAACGGTACGTTGGAACGTATCTTCACTACAATCTAAGGGTAATTTGGAACGCCCAAAACCTATTGTCACGTCGCTATTGTTTAACTGTTAACTTGAAGGTAACGTCACTACAGTACAATGACAAGTTGGAACATATCGTCACTAAAATACAACTGTAATTTGGGACGTATCGTCACTACAGTACAACGTAAAGTTGAAACCTATCGTCACTTCAATACAACGGTAAGTTGGAACGTATTGTAAAATAGTGGACAAGCTCTCCGAGAGGCCAATATACCAGAGTAAGGTTGGGGAAAGAGGGGTGTACTACAGCTGCCATGTGTGAGGCGTCTAAAACGGTATTCCAGGGTGGGGGGAGGAGAACGTCAGTCTAGTCGTAGAGAGTTGCCTTCGGGGCGTGTGGATGATTCTGAAATACGGTGCCAGGAGAGCCTGACATCAGAGCGGCTTACAAGGCGGTTTAGTCTAGACTGGACGTGTTAGTGTGAAGCGGAACGTTTAGCAAGAAGTAAATCAATGGCGTCAAGGATTCTTTTGACAGGGAAATTGAAGAAAAGCCTACTTATTTTATTCTTTTTGTTCAGTGCGACGTATAATAAAACGCTAAATTTAGTTGCATCCTACGAACTCACGGGTGTATATTTGTTCCATCCTGATCAGACGAATAACACGACAGTCACAACAGTCCAACGATAGCTCGAAGGTATCGTCACTACAGTACAATGATATTTTGGAACATATCGTCACTACAATACAACTTAAGTTGGGACGTATCGTCACCAGAGTGCAAGGGTTAGTTGGTACATATCGTCATTACATTACAACGGTAAGTTGGAACGTATCGTCACTACTGTACAAGAATAAGTTGAAAAATATCTCCACTACAGTACAACGGTAAGTTGGAACGTATCGTCACTACAATACAAAGGTTAATAAAGTCCGTCCTAGGCTGACGAGGGCCATTAGCCCGAAAGCATGGTCCCTAGGGGGACGCTTTTGAATTTGCCAAAGCTGATTTCATGGCTTTGTCACCGACCCGAGACTGCTAGTTTGCTGCAAATGTCAATAGATGGGATATATTTTTGACATTTAATTTGACGGGAGAGGAACCCTGTGATTTTTTAGAGTACAACGGTAATTTGGAACGTATCCTCACTACATTACAACGGCAAGTTATAACATATCGTCACTACAATACAACTGTAATTTTAAATGTATCAACATTACAGTACAATGATAATAAGTTAGAACGTATCGTCATTACAGTACAAAAATAATAAGTTAGAACTTATCGTCACTATATACAGTCTAACGGTAAGTTGTAACCTATTGTCACTTCAATGCAATGGTAAGTTCGGACGTATCGTCACTTCAATAAAACGGTGAGTTAGAACGTATTGTAAAATGGATCACAAGCTATCCGAGAGGCCACGATAACATAGAAAAGTTGGGGAAAGAGAAGTGTACTCCAGCTGCCATGTGTGAGGCGTCTAAAACGGTATAGGAGAAGGTCAGTCTAGTCGTAGAGAGTTGCCTTCGGGGCGTGTGGATGATTCTGAAATATGATGTCAGGAGAGCCTGACCTCGGAGAGGCTTACAAGGCGGTGTATGATGTATATAGTTGTTTATTTTTCATTTATAAATTAATCTCATCATTTACTCTATGAAAATAAAAATATTGGACCAGTGACGAAAACAAAAAAAAATATATAGTTGGCTTTATATTATGTAGTTATGATATATAATTGTTTGTGATTATATATAATTAAATGTGATGTTTATGTATTTTTAATCGTAATTGAATAAAATATATAAAATGTAAATGTGTTTTAAATATTAATGACAAGCACAAAACAACTGGCGACGAGGGAAAAGCGAATTTTGTAAAGAACAATGAAATTGATTTGGGAGAAGAAATTATACTTCAAATATGTCTTCAGGTACGTTTGAGAAATTTGATGAGAATTTAGAAAATGTGGAAAATTATATATATATATCGCTTGAAACAATTTATGTTAATTTCTAAAACAAAGGAAGATTTTAAGACGCCATTTCTTATTTCAAGTATAGGCCCTAAATATTTTAGTATCTTGCGAAATTTAGTTTTTCCAGAGCAAGTTGCTCAAGTTCCTTTTGATAAATTATGTACGATCTTATTAAAACATTTTAATCCAAAAACTAATATAATATATGAAAGATTCATATTTCAGAAAATGGATCAAAAGTCTGGAGAAACTATTTCTAAATATATGATACGCCTAAAAGACCAAGCTCAAAAGTGTTCTTTTGAAGATTTTTTTACAAGAATCCTTACGTGACAGATTTGTTGCTGGCATCATTGATTCATCTACCCAAAAGAAACTCCTACAAGAAGAAAACTTAACTTTTGATGGTGCAGTGGACATAGCTCTGTCTGCGGAATCAGCGGATAATGAGCTACATAATATCAAAGTATCCGAAAAATGCCCATCAGTCCCCACAGTATCTTCACGCCATTAATAATACCTGTAAACACTGTGGTAAGACCTGTTTTTTAAAATCTGCTACTTGTAGAGTTTGTGGTAAATTAGGTCATATTTCCACAATATGTTATAAAAAAGACAGGTCTGACCATAATTTGCCCATAAATTCTAAAAAGAATTTTAATAAATTCAAGTCGCACCCTAATGTTAATAATCCTTCAAATTCTCAAAATAGTTTGTCATTGTATAATATAAATTTACATCCTCCTTTGACTGAAACTGTGTATGTGAATGAGATTGAACTTTTGGCTGAAATTGATACTGGTGCAGCCATTACTACTTTAACTATATGTGTTTACTTTAAATATTTTAAAAATATTGAGTTAAACAAATGTGATACCATCTTAACAGGCTATAGTGGTTCTAAAATACCTATTTTAGGCAAGGCTAAATTTGATATAAAATTTAGAAATGTTTCTAGGGTGATTGAGATACTCATAACTGATTTAAATTTCTCTAAATTTCTTTTGGGAAGAGATTTCCTTAGTTTTTTTATATTTCTTTCAATTCTTTACATAAATTGGACTCTTTTAATGTAGAGTCACTTATAAATTATTATAAATCCGTTTTTGAATACAAATCTGGCCCTATTAAAGATATCAAATGCCATCTTGATGTGAAGGCTGACTTTATCCCAAAATTTACAAATTCAGACAAGTTCCTTTTGCCTTAAAACAACTGGTGGAAGATGAAATTGATAAATTGGTTGATTTGAATATTTTGTCTCCTATAGATAGAAGTGATTGTGCTTCACCACGTGTTTGTGTTGCAAAACCAGATGGCCAAATTAGACTTTGCGCTGATTTTAAAAAGAGTTTAAATCCTTACTTAGAGGATGTTAACTATACTATGCCTAACATTGATTCAGTCTTAAGTAATTTTCAAGGAAATAAATTATTTACTAAATTAGATTTGTCAAAGGGATTCAGTCTTAAGTAATTTTCAAAGAAAGATATTATTTACTAAATTAGATTTGTCAAAGGCTTACCATCAAATTGAGATGGATGATATTTCAAAAAGGTATTTGGTTGTCTCCACTCACACAGGTTTATATAAATATAATCGTTTGGCTTTTGGTATAAAGACTGCTTCAGAAATATTTCAGAAGACAATGGAATCCTTCTTCTCGGGAATCAATGATGTTTACATTTATTTTGATGATATTCTTATTGCATCAGAGAATTTGGAAAACCATTTAGATATTCTTAAGAGAACACTTAATATTCTTAAAGAAAATAATTTTACGATAAACAAAAATAAGTGCTTGTTTGTTAAAAATGAGATTGAATATATTGGACATAAAATTAATGGATTTGGTATATACCCCTTGAAAGACAAGCTAGCTTGCATAAAGAATTGTCCCAGTTTCTAAGAATATAACTGATTTAAAAAGCTTCCTTGGATTTTTTGTCATTTTATAGTAATTTTTTGCCAAATCTTTCAGATTTAGCATATCCTTTATACAACCTATAAAAAAAGAATGTGAAATGGTCTTGGAATGTTGAGACAGATGGATCTTTCAATTCCTGTAAAAATGCATTAGATGAAAACCTCATGTTTATCGCATTATTCCCTAAATTTGCCTTTGATTCTTTCTTGTGATGCAAGTCAGGTGGGAATAGGAGCAACCCTTTCACATTTGAAGGATGGGGAGGAAAGGCCGGTGTGTTTCATTTGCAGAACTTTAAATGTTCATGAAAGAAAATATTCTCAAGTTGAAAGAAAAGGACTTGCAATTGTTTTTTTCAGTAAATAAATTTAAAAATTACCTTTTTGGTAGGAAATTCAGAATTTATACTGATCACAAGCCCTTAATAACTATTTTTGGAGATAAAACAAATTTGCATCCACTCATTGCAAATAGACTTCATAGATGGGCTCTAACTCTTTCAAATTTTAATTTTGAAATTAAGCATAAAAAAAGGAAAGGATAATATTATTCCAGATTTCCTTTCTAGATTTCCAGAGTTTCAAAAGAATAATTTGGAATATAATGATGGGAGTGGTGGAATTTTACTCTTAAATACTTCCATCATTGACCATGTTCTTGTGGCTCATGAAACACATTTAGACAGAACTTTATTCAAATTGTATGAAATTATTGAGACAGGGGAGTTACCCTCAAGTCCCAATGATGATCTCATTCCTTATTTAAAAAGGATTGATGACTTTACCATTCTCCAAAAATGTATTTTTCTTGAGAATAGAATGGTTATTCCAAAAGGTCTACATGAAAAGGTACTTCAATTATTACATGAGAGCCATGCAGTGACTAATAAAATGAAAATGATGGCTCGTTCATCTATTTGGTGGCCCGGCATGGACTCTTCAATAGAAATAATTACAAAATATTGTAGAACTTGTCTTTCTAATGAAAGTTTGCCTCATCAAAGGACTGAGAGTTGGCCTAAATACGCAGGACGATGGAGGAGGGTTCACATGGACTATTTCAATTCCAAAAATAGACTGTTTTTACTAGCAGTAGATTCATTCTCTTCATGGGTTGAAGTTTCTGAAGTACCATCTACCAGTGCAAGTAGTTTAGTAAAGTGCATCCCCAATTCACTTTAATTGTCGTACGTCCTATTAGAGCCCGCTTCTAAAAATTTGTGTATTATAATTCACTCTAATTGGCTTACGTCTGGAGATTCCCCGTAATAAACTTTAAATACAACTTTTTTTTTAAATGTGTCGCAGCGATATTTTTCTCAAATTGTAGTCAGATCACATGTAACCTAATTTCAGGGTCACATTTTGCCGACTCGGTTCGAAGGCCGTCATTTTAATTGCCCTAAGGATTCCCAATTCACTTTAATTGCCCTACGTCATAGGTGACCATTCCTTATTGGAAACATGTTACAAGTATATGACGTAATGTCAGGGTCATATATACATATATATATAAGCCGATATTTTCTCAAATTGCAGTCAGATTATGGAGGCATTCAACAGTATTACCTCTTATCCACCTCTCATAAAATTGATGAGCTGGAATTAGGCAGTTATAAACTGATAGAACTCAAACTAGTTGAAACCCGCTTCGGTCCATCAGTCAAGGGCGGTTATAGAAGTAAAAGATTCTCAGCGGACACTATTTCTTCCAAAAAGATATTCAAAGCTGAAGCAATTTCAATTAGACGAAATCATCAAAGAAGAATGCTGCTTGATTTTCAAGAAACGCATCGGGAGTACGAAAACTTAGAAATCCAACGTTTGTAAATATGCTCCGTTTGTGTGCACACTTTTTTCTCTTTGAGTCTAAAATGTAAAAAAGTTCATGTTGAAAAAAAAAAAAGTGTTTGTGTGCTCACTTTTTAAAAAATCTGTCATATCTTTTACCAACTGATATAACGATATAATATTTATGGAAATGTGTGTCAAAAATATATATTTAAAAAAAAAAGTGTACATTTTTAAATGGCCAAGCTTTTCCATCTAACTTTGGCACTAAAGAGGAAGAAGAAGAAAACAAAGTTTAATATTTTAATAGGTTTTTTTCAAAAACTATTTATTTCAAATGTATAATGAAAGAAAAAAAAAAGATTAGGTAAAGATTTTTATTATTTCAAATAAATGGGGATTTATATAAAAGTCTTTTTTTTTTTAATATTAGAATTAGGATATAATTTTAAATTGAATAATCTTTTGTTTATTTATTTTGTAAAAAAAAAAATGTATACCACTTTTTGTTTAGGGTTATTTGAAAATTGTATGAAAAACACCGTCAATGCATGTATTTTAGTGTAGAAAAAAAAAACACAAGAAGATTAGTTAAATATTTTTTATTATTTCAAATAAATGGGGATTCATATAAAAGTCGTTTTTTTTTAAATATTAGAATTAGGATATAATTTTAAATTGAATAATCTAGATAATTTGACACATATATCAATATACTTGTCAGGAAATATGCTATTGCGCATAATAAAACTTTGGAGAATGGCGTCGCAAAATATCCAATACGTAAAGTAGATGTAAAAACTCTAACGATTCCCAGCGGAACCCATTCGACAATCCTTCCGAACCTATTTTTAGGTCCAGTACCAAATCGTATTGTCATCGGATTTGTGACGAATGGTGCATATAGTGGAGATTTCACGAAAAACCCGTTCAATTTTCAAAATTTTAACATAAATTATATTTCATTAAAATCGGACAACGAGTTCTTCCAAACCGTCCGCTTACTCCGCAATTTTCCGAAGGAGAATTTTACAGAAGCTACGTCGATCTCTTTTCCAACATGGGTCGATATTTAAGTTCCGGAGAATTGAATATAACTCCAGATGAATTTCAAAACGGATTGACTCTGTTCGCGTTTGATACGACTCCCGATTTGTGCGCTTCGGATCTACATTCTAGCGCTACGCAAAATTCGAATATTTCTTTGGAAGTGAAATTTTCGAGCGCACTAACATCGACAATTAATACAAAATTCGTATTATGATGCTGAGCAAAGAAAAATTACCAATGTTCCTGAACCAACAGACGACACAGATGTCGTTCCAAAAGGTTTTTTAACCAAGAAAATTAAGCGTTTGAAAAAGCAAGTTTTATTGTTAGACGAAGAAAACAAACACTTTGATTGCAACGGTTATAAAGTAACAAATTTAGGTAACGCTGAAAATGACACGGACGCCATCACAGTTTTATATCTCCGTGATTATTTAGGTAAATTAGTTACTAGTACCGAAACCTTAGATTTTCGTTTTATGCTCATGGAAGGAGATTCGATAGCGTTAAAATGTGAATTTGCACAACACAAATTCTTTCTCGATGGAAAAATTAGGAAGTATCGGCTCAGATATGAAAACGTGCCGACAGGTATTAACAACCCCGGGTGTTATATCGTTTTTAGAAATGACGAAGAAGAAGAAGAAGCTCCTGAAATACAACATTTTTTAAGCGAATCGGTCAGGGATGATGTAAATATCTCATTTAAAAGCGGGGATAAGGTATTGGGAAACCTTACTTATACAGATTTTCACGCAAAAAACAATGTAAGAGTGTCGTTAAAATTATACGTCGACTACATTGGCACCTTACGATGAATTCGAAACAACTCTTAAGATTGGCTACGCTCGACCCTATCATTTCTAAAAAAACAATGGTTGCCTGTAAAGTCGGTTTTACGGGCGAAGATTTTACGTGACAACGGTAGAATATTTATTGATATGAATATAATTAAATTGCACAATAGGAACAAGGAATTGAATGAAAATAAGAATTGCACAAATTTTAACTATAGAAATATATTTTGTTTACGAAAACATTGTACATGTAAACTAAAACTTAACTAATTCCTATTTGAGTGATTTTGTTGAGGATAGGACGATGATAGGAGAAATATGAAATAAAAGGAAGTGTTTCTGCTGTAATGTGTCTTGCGAAAGTCAAGTCGATAGTTGTTCCTTTTAACGTAGTTGACTTAGAAACGTTTGATACGCAATCAAGATTATACGTATTTTTCATGAATTTAAGAAACGAGTTGTCAGGCTTTACGTTTTTGTTAAAATCACCACACAGAAGAATCGGTATACAAGAATCAACTTGCACGAACGGTGGCACGTACTGGCTGTTGTGAATGTACGGACCGAGTCCTTGCCATAGTAACATTCCAATATCCTGCATACTAGCTCCTGGATGAATATATACAGCACCGAGTATAAACTTGAAGCTAGTATTAGCGGCGAAGCAAGTAACTTCAGTCATGCACATGTCACCCTTGGTTTTAATGACACGAGTTACGTCTGTAATCGCAACTTGGAACACTTCCGCCGTAGATGTCGATGATAATTTACGATAGATCGCCACTCCACCAGCCGCGTTGGTATTTGAAAATCAAAACACTTATTCAGATCGAAGGTTCAAATTTTTGCTAAATAAATTTGAAATTAAATAAAATTTGTAATTGTAAATGATGAAGTTGAAAATTAAAACATTTACTTAAATTAGATGTTTAAAATTCTTGCTCAACACAGTTTAAATAAAGTTTTCTTATATCTGCTACTTTTTCTTAATATTTGTAATTTTAAAGAATCAATTCGAAAATCAAAACATTTATTCAGATCGAAGTTTCAAATTTTTGCTAAATAAATTTGAAACTATTTAAAATTTGTGAAATAATAATTAATTAATTAAATAATTTTAAACTAATAATTTACTGAACACTATCAACATTTATCAATAGTATGACATAACCTATAAACTCAGTTTCTCCAACTTTTGTGTCAATCTAACAATTAATCAATCAATCATAGTTTACGATAATGAAATATCAGTGTACAATTATTTACCTTTATTGTTGTAGTTGTTGTAAATGACGAATCTAAGCACTCCACATTTTCACTACAGACACAGCTAACGATACTTTAACCACACGTGTGAACTTGTATTATGACGCTTTCTTGTTTTTCCAACGCCAAGAACGTTCGAGAAAGACAAAGACAGAGACAAGCATGCGCCGATTCAATGCGCCTAATTCTCTAGCGCAGTAGTTTAGTAAAGTGCATCCCCAATTCACTTTAATTGTCGTACGTCCTATTAGAGGCCGCTTCTAAAAATTTGTGTATTATAATTCACTCTAATTGGCTTACATCTGGAGATTCCCCGTAATAAACTTTGAATACAACTTTTTTTTAAATGTGTCGCAGCGATATTTTTCTCAAATTGTAGTCAGATCACATGTAACCTAATGTCAGGGTCACATTTTGCCGACTCGGTTCGAAGGCCGTCATTTTAATTGCCCTAAGGATTCCCAATTCACTTTAATTGCCCTACGTCATAGGTGACCATTCCTTATTGGAAACATGTTACAAGTATATGACGTAATGTCAGGTTCATATATACATATATATAGGCCGATATTTTCTCAAATTGCAGTCAGATTATGGAGGCATTCAACAGTATTACCTCTTATCCACCTCTCATAAAATTTGATGAGCTGGAATTAGGCAGTTATAAACTGATAGAACTCAAACTAGTTGAAACCCGCTTCGGTCCATCAGTCAAGGCGGTTATAGAAGTAAAAGATTCTCAGCGGACACTATTTCTTCCAAAAAGATATTCAAAGCTGAAGCAATTTCAATTAGACGAAATCATCAAAGAAGAATGCTGCTTGATTTTCAAGGAACGCATCGGGAGTACGACAAACTTAGAAATCCAACGTTTGTAAATATGCTCCGTTTGTGTGCACACTTTTTTCTCTTTGAGTCTAAAATGTAATAAAGTTCATGTTGAAAAAAAAAAAAAAGTGTTTGTGTGCTCATTTTTTTAAAAATCTGTCATATATTTTACCAACTGATATAACGATACAATATTTATGGAAATGTGTGTCAAAAATATATATTTAAAAAAAAAAAAGTGTACATTTTTAAATGGCCAAGCTTTTCCATCTAACTTTGGCACTAAAGAGGAAGAAGAAGAAAACAAAGTTTAATATTTTAATAGGTTTTTTCAAAAACTATTTATTTCAAATGTATAATGAAAGAAAAAAAAAAGATTAGGTAAAGATTTTTTATTATTTCAAATAAATGGGGATTTATATAAAAGTCTTTTTTTTATATTAGAATTAGGATATAATTTTAAATTGAATAATCTTTTGTTTATTTATTTTGTAAAAAAAAAATGTATACCACATTTTGTTTAGGGTTATTTGAAAATTGTATGAAAAACACCGTCAATGCATGTATTTTAGTGTAGAAAAAAAAACACAAGAAGATTAGTTAAAGATTTTTTATTATTTCAAATAAATGGGGATTCATATAAAAGTCGTTTTTTTTTAATATTAGAATTAGGATATAATTTTAAATTGAATAATCTAGATAATTTGACACATATATCAATATACTTGTCAGGAAATATGCTATTTGCAGCATTTATAAGTTCTTTCGCAGTTATTTGAGGAAAAATGACAAACATAATTAAATCCAAATACTTGAAGAATATATCAGCAACTTCAATAGATAAAAATATAGTCTTATAAATTCCACGAGCCTTCTTCATCATGATAATTTCAAAATCACTTCTTAAAATTCTCAATTTAGGTGATTCTAAATAATAAAATAGATCCTTTATTTCATTAGCGTTGAAGACTAATCCGACTCGGGTGGGTTTGCCGTTCGATTTGCATTTCCGGAGCTCTACACGTCGATGAGATTTGAAAAAAAGTTTATAATTTCGAAGCAGAGGAAGAGCGAGAAGCGTTTTGTCCAGCATCATATCGCACTCTGAGCTTTTTATTTCCATGTAGACCCAGGAGGTAAAAAAGCCAAATTACTCATTGGGGTTTTATTTATTTATTATTATTATTTTTTTTGCTTTAAATTTGATTTTTTTTTATCATGAAAGAAATGCCAACCCCATCGCCAAAAAAATTTAGTACGAAGCTTTTTTAAGCTCTACACAAACATTTCATTCATTTTATTGCACAAATAGTGGGATTCAAGAAATCTTTTATACGAACACACATCGCAGAAGCTACAATGTTCGATATATACGGCGTGCAATTTGCAATTCACGCCTATTGTTTTCGATTTGGGTACGTTATACTTTTTTTCAAGATCGATCGATGGAATATTTAATTTATCGAATATATTTTTCTCATACATCCGCCTTTATATGCGAAAGTGCCTCCAAAATTTGAATAAAATTCCAAAATATATGTTTCCACGTCGCAAATCCAATTGCCTTCTCTCCTTGGTTTTTGACACATGAATAGTCCGTGAATTTTCTTCGTGCAATATCTAACTGTTCTTTTGTCCCTCTCACTTAAATGACAATATGTATAATTGGGATTATATATTTCAATTCTTTCACCGAGGTCGCGGTGTAGGTGCGTCCAAGAGAGTTGGCGAAGTAGCATACCGCTCTCTAGCGGAAAAGCTTCAAAATCAACGATACAAGATATCTCGTACATGACACAGGCAGGAGAATTCCGAAATAGTCAGCTGTACGCTTCGTTCACCGGGTTTCAACTGTCCCTTCCACAAATAAAATTGTCTTATGTCAATGACGTCATTGCACAAATGTGCGTAGATCTGTCTTCCTAAATGGGTACCGTTCAAACAAGGATTCAAAATCTCATTAGAGATTGCACAACCCATAGGTCTTTCCGTACTATTAGAAGATGGGCTGGGAATTATCATAATGGGAGATACTGTCATTATTATTATGCCACAGAGGAGGAGCGTTATCACAATTACCCATTTAAGAAAACCAAATAATTTTCGAACAACCCGTTGCGGAAACTCGCTTTAGGGACACATACCTCTGCATCGTCACGATGCCAATTCATTTTTTAATATATGTTTTTTAACCCCCTTCCCTATGTTTTTCTCGTCTCCTCCTAAAACCCTATAACTATACATCTTTGCTTTGAGTCCAACAAATTCTGTCATAATTTGTCCGCACAATTCGTCTTTCCACTTGCCTATTACTTTTTCATTTACTTGCGAATATAGTGGGTGGCTTAAAGGATAATCTGAAGTGTCTAACTGATCTCGGATTTTATCGAGAATAGAAAAAAGGTCGGCAGAAGGTGGAGTAGTTATATGATAGAGAAAGCTGTCAGTATCGGTGAAGCATAGACTTATTTTGAAGGACGGAGCTTTGAATAAAGGAAGCATAGTGGAATAATGGAATTGAAAAATTTTTAGTTTAGAAAGTTCTAATATAGTAAAACCGAGATAGACTGGCTTGTTGAGAGTCAGATTTCTTTTTTTCATTTTAAGAATAACCAAATCTTCTTCTATAATATGAAAACTATCGAGAGTGGGTTTTCCCATAAGTTTTGCGGCTCTTTCCGGCTCTGTTACAACTTCTACTCGAACCCTTTTCCTTAGATTTTCTATGGTTTTGCCGTAGACACTATTGTTAAGCAACTTCCAGAAACTCTTCTCAAATTCGGACTTGGCTTGTTTACGTTGATCTGTGTTAAAATCTATATAGGGTTTCAGCCAGGGACTCTGATTAAACGAAATAATTTTATGAATTTTTGTTAGTATAAGTCCCTGACTAAGGTAGAATTTCAAAGTTCTGTAGTGAACCGTGTAGGAAGATTTGGGGAAAAAATTGGGACAGAGTTTGATCGAGGAAGCGATGCTGTGTGGAAGAGACTTTTGAAAATCGCTCAACATGGATTCTACTATTTGTAAACGTTCTGGAGCGAGGGGAAAATCATTGTGCGAATCGTGGAGGTGTTCGGGATAGCAAAGATCAACGACAAATATATAGCCGATCGGACTGTCGTCCTGGAGAGCTAAAATATCGATTTGGTTGCATTCTTCTGAAGTCAGCCACCGAAACCTACCAGTTGGAAGAGGTTGACACATACTCCATCCGTATATATTATTGCAATCTGTGTAAAAAAGGTATGATGTATCTTTACTTGAGCTAAATTCATCTCCCATAAAAGGATTGTTTGCTTTGGCATATCGCTTTGATATCATGGCGACTCCTCCGCGAATTTGCTCGCACGTCAGATACATGTCAGGATCGCTGATTAGATCTAACGAAACATTTGTCATTTTTAGTGCTGCGTCAAGAGAGAGAGACGGTGAAGAAAAAATTAAAATTGGGTCCAGCTGATAGTGTCTTAGACAGAGGTCTCTGAAATATTGAAAAATATCGGCTAGAAGAGCCACGTCGCCAATTAAATATATATCGTGGTAGTCTCCGAGCGTTGTACAGTTAAGTTCCTCCCATACTTGTTGCGCGAAAGCGTACGATTCGTTGGAGCAGGATTCATTTAAAAGTTTGCTGGAAAAATATTCAATGGGAGGGAGGCTTGTTTCTGAAAATTTTGAACTATCCGTCATGTACTCGTAAGGATAGACACCTTTACAACGAAGCAGATCGGTCTGGTACGGAAAACATTGGGAAAGAACCTTGAACCCATCTTGCGGTAAATTTGAGCTAAGAATATTTAACGATGCGGATAGAAATTGGAATGAATCCAAAAATATGACATCATCTACCAGAATGACCGAATATTTTTCCATATTCATAGGAATAATTTAAAGATGTTTATGAGGCACATGATGGAGAGCTTTGATTAAAAAATGGTTGTCGTAGTTCTTTGCTCCGTGTAATAAGCATCGAAATTTTGAATTATTGTGGTAATTTGAATTACAGATGTTGTGGGCAGCCCCTCTATACCGACCACTCCAATGACAATGATCGATTACTTTTGTCTTAATGTCCAATTGTTTTTTACAGATGTGGCAAGTTTGCTCGTTTAGAAAGTCATTTTTTGTTGCTCGTTCATATCGACGGAAGGATATTTTCTGAGGCGTTCTTTTAGCTTTGAAACTGTTGAGAATAAACTCAACAAGAACTTTTCCGCCGGATTCTCGCCGCGATAAATTTCTTTGTGGACGATATTTGACTCCGGATCTACCACGATATAGCAATACGAACACGGTACGTGGACAGAGTATTTGGAATGGTCGGGGTTGGGCTGTAAAATGGCTTCGAAATCTGCGTATATAGCGAAGATCTGCTTAAATTATTAGAAAATTTGGAAAATGAAAGCTTAGAACCTTCTTTTGGATATTTGACACGTTGAGCTCCGTGAACCCTACATGTTTTTTCATGCTCCATTACCAATTCTTTTGATTTGAAAGAATACAGACAATAGTGACAAACGTAGCGCGATTTTGAGTCAAAAAGACGATTTAGGTGCCTAATCAGAAAATAATGGCTTTTATATATAAATAAATTTATTTCTTTGCTATCTACATTTTCGGAAAGCTGGAGGGGGAAGATTTCTTTTTCCTCTACACTATAAACATTGATCGCGAGAGAATTTAGCTCCTCAAAATGTTTAATGCGTTCGCGTGGCATTGGAGCTGGTATAACGCCTTTGAGATTAGAAAGAAAAGGTTCGTAGTGCTTAGAACGGTGAGGATTGCTAGATACTGGGTATAAGGCGGCAAGGATAGAGTAATAAAAACACATTTCATCGGGTGCATTTATGTTAAGTAGTGCCCTTCTATTCGCGATAAAAGCCTGTGGTTTAACACCTTGACACCCAGCATACATCGGCGTATATCTACCTATATTTAAATTAATTTCTAATAAGTTTGAAAATATAAAAGATGACCCCCTCTTTATTGTATGTTAATAGTCTATTGTAAATTTGGCTTAGGGATTCTTTAACTAACCCATTCAACATTGATGGGGTAAACACACGCTGACACTTGGAAACAAAATGGGCTCGCCTACCTGAAGCATCATTTGTCTTGATAAGTTCCACTTCCGTTTGTAGAAAAAATTGGATGGTCTTATGTCGCTGCAAGGCCTGTTGCAGAATGTCGATGATATCTGCTTCGAAGCTGTCAAGTTTTTCCTCCAGGCTGAAAACATAAATATATTAACTATATAATTTATAATAAATATTCCTTCTTCTTACCTCGAAAAATGAAATTCCGCCTCTAGAATCCTGCTTAATGTGAGGTCGTCGACTGTGGGAGCGTTGTCGAGCCCACCCTGCTCGGGAATTCCGAGCACTTGCTCTATATCTAGTGGTGAGAGGTGAGAAAGTTCGCCTGGCATACACACATCCTGTGGTGATCCAAGAATATGTATCAAATCGTCCGCTGAAAGTTCTTCCATACAGACATCTCCCGATGATCCGAGAACTTGTTCCAATTCACAAGAGAGGTCTGGAAGTACATCTTCCATACCTTCGGTCGAGCGGAAAGACCACCTTTCTAGATAGCCATTGAGCGCACTTGCCTCCAAGCGTAGACACCTAAAAAATAATATTAATAAATATATATATCGGGTTAATTCCATTCCAAATGAAAAAAACATTAGCGTTTTGGTTAACTCCATTGTTCTAATGTTTTTTTTTTGCTGGGTTCAATTCTCATTGAAATATATTTTTTTTAATTACCTAGTAAAGTTTTTCTGATTATGAGAAAAACACATTCAATAAAACAAGAAACAAAACTTACCTCATGTTGGAAAAATTTAAATCCGAAACTGCTTGGTCCAGCTATCTAACACCGTCACTTGCTCCAAAAAACCAAAAGGTGAAACTAATTTTTATAATGGAAGGGGGAGGAGTTTTCTTGTCGTCAGCATGTGGGCAGATTTTTTATACTCGCTTTTTTGTCGTCATCATGTGGGTGAAATTTTACAATAGTAAAGCTCATGTGGGTGAAATTTTACAATAGTAAAGTTATGACATTTAAAAATATACACTTTTTTTTAAAACATATTTGTGACACATATTTCCATAAATATTAAATTAGTTGGTAAAAGATATGACAGATTTTTTTTTTAATGAGCACACACTTTTTTTTTGTTTTTAACATGAACTTTATTACATTTTAAACACATATATAAGTGTTCATAGAGTCCTTCTATACATTTTTCCTCTAAGTGTCGTTGTCTTCTTCTTCGTGATTGCAAGCCTGGATTTGCAAGACCGAATTGCAAGCTTGGGAATAAGCTTCGATTATTTTTTCAAATAATTCTTTTGAATAAAACCATGCATCACCTTCACACTCAGGTGTGTGCATAAAATGGTCCAAAAAATCGTCCAAATAAACTTCAATAAAATTTCCACTTTCATCATACATTTGAAATAAATGGTTTTTAAAAAACCTATTAAAATAGGAAACTTTTCTTTCCTCTTCTTTAGTAGAATATTCAAATGAAATAGGGAATTCATAAATTACATCTACAAATTGATTCTTTTTTAATAAAAGACCTTTCTCCAAAATTGTTTCAATAACTTCTTTAACTAAATTTGGCAAAATCTTTACTTCCATGTTGCTTTCACTCTGTATGAAAGCTGACAATATGAGAAAATATCGGCCTATATATATATATATATATGAGCCTGACATTACGTCATATACTTGTAACATTATTCCAATAAGGAATGGTCACCTATGACGTAGGGCAATTAAAGTGAATTGGGAATCCTTAGGGCAATTAAAATGACGGCCTTCGAACCGAGTCGGCAAAATGTGACCCTGACATTAGGTTACATGTGATCTGACTACAATTTGAGAAAAATATCGCTGGGACACATTTAAAAAAAAAAGTTGTATTTAAAGTTTATTACTGGGAATCTCCAGAGGTAAGCCAATTAGAGTGAATTATAATACACAAATTTTTAGAAGCGGGCTCTAATAGGACGTACGACAATTAAAGTGAATTGGGGATGCACTTTACTAAACTACTAGTGCATATTTTTGTATAAATTTTATGAGAAATTGTATTGCTCGTTACGGATTTCCACAAGTAGTGGTTTCTGATAATGGTCCTTCTTTCTTTAGTAGTGAATTTGGTGATTTTTTGTCTAAGAAAGACATATCCCATGTGACATCTCCCCCATATCACCCAAAATCGAATGGACAGGCAGAAGTCTCTGTAAGAGAGGTAAAGAAATTTCTAAAAAAGCTATTATATGAAAACGAGCAGGTGGAACTAGATTTGGCTCTGTCCAGGGCTTTGTTCTTTATAAGGACAGATGTAAATATTAGAAAAGGGACATCACCTGCGGAACTATTTCTTGGATGAAAGATCAGATCAAGACTTTCTGTGTTGTCAAACGAAGAAGTAAAAGTCTCCAAAGTCAATGGTCAATATGTTAACAGTAAATTTAAAGTGGATGAGACTGTGAAATTTAGGTGGATCACTAATAATCATCCCTCTTGGTATACAGGAAAGATAATTAAAATAATAGGAAGGAATGTTTATTTAATAAAACAAGGTGACAGTGAAAAAAAAGTTCATCAAAACTACATTAAAAAAATGTTGCCTGGTAAATCACATCCCACTAATATGAATGATGCTGAATGTGTGCCAACTCCAATCTCCGAGGAGAAAAGTGTTACAACCCCCAGGTACCCTCAGAGGGAGCGCAGATGTCCACAGAGATATAAAAAATAAATAAATAAATGAGGGGCCAAGCCTAAGAAGGGGGAATTGATGTATATAGTTGTTTATTTGTTTTGCATATTTTTCATTTATAAATTAATCTCATAATTTAGTCTATGAAAATAAAAATATTGGACCAGTGACGATATAGTTGGCTTAATGTTATGTAGTTATGATATATAATTGTTTGTGATGATATATAATTAAATGTGATGTTTATGTAATTTTGATCGTAATTGAATAAAATATATGAAATGTAAATGTGTTTCAAATATTAATGACAAGAACAAAACAGTGTAGACCAGACTGGACGTGTTACTGTTGAGTGGAACGTTTTACAAGAGTGACATCGATAGCGCCAAGGATTCTTCTGAAGGGGAAGTTGAAGGAATGTCCCACTTATAGTATTCTTTCTGTTCAATGTTACCTATAATAAAGCGCTAACCTCTGCTGCAATCCTTACGAACAACGGGTGTATCCTTGTGCCAGCCTGATTAGACAAAGAACACGAACAGCGTCTGTGTACGTCTGGGTATAATAAAGTGCTAACTTTTGCTGTATCGTTACGAATCCCGTGTGTATCTTTGTAACATCCTGATCAAAGAACACGAACAGCCCCTGGGTACGAAGTAACAGTATAGTCGCTACAGTTCAACGATAGCTTAAAGGTATTGTCATTACAGCAAAAATATAAGTTCAGAGTATCGTCACTATAATACAACGATAAGTTGAAATGTATCTTCTCTACGGTACAACGGTAAGTTGTAACGTATCGTCACTACAATACAACGGCCAGTAAAGTCCGCCCCAGGCTGGCGAGGGCCATTAGCCCAAAATCATTGGCTCTAGGTGTACGCTTTTTAGTTTGCCAAAGCTGGTGTTGTGACTTTTTCACCGACCCGAGGCCGCTAGTTCGCGCCGACGGTCAATAGATGGCGTCTAGTTTTGACGCTTAATTTGGCGGGAGAGGAACCCTGCGATTTTTTATAGCAAAACGGAAGTTGGGACATATCATCACTACAGTACAACGGTAAGTTGGAATGCACCGTCACTACAATACAACCATTTACCATCGATTCTACAACCGCGGCAAGTCGATCTTCTGGAATGAATTCAACGTCAATACGTTTAGATCCTCCTATGAGAGATCGCCTCAGAAAAATAGATAAATTTGACATTTCTATGAGTGCGGATTTATTGCGGAGGTGTAATAAGTTCAGGTAAAACAGTCGTTTGGAGTAGTGGTCGCTTATATCTTTCATTTGGTCGCACAAGAGATTTTTGTTGTCTATTCAAATTAAGATCGGCTGACTGTAAAAAAAGGAAAAAGGCAAATGTTTCATAATTATCAGTATTATTTTTCTTTTCTAAAAATATTTCAGCAACTGAACATTAAAAGAAACATTATTTTTGATAAAGTAATCAATACTGATTAGCCAAGCCTTCATATTATTTCATCTTTTTCGTTAAAAGATGGTAAAAATTTGTCTTTTAAAAATATGGAACAAAATATTTGCACTGATAATGATGATATTTGTATATATTTCACAGAAAGGTGGAGCTATGTGTTTGTTCCTATAATTGTAATTACTTTAATTTTCTCTTTATCGCATGCAATATTGGAATGTATTTCAATAGGAAGAAATAGCTATTAAAGTATTATAAAGAACAATGTGAATATTCAAATAAATTTAAAATGATTTTTAAAAATCCAGTTGGAGATATTCTTGATAAAAAAAAAAGTGATAAAATGTGAAAATATGATGTAACGTTAAATATTTCCTGCATTTTTACATGAAGAGAGTTTTCTAAAGAATGATTACTCTATAGAATATTTATACGAGGATAGTTGAAAGGTAAATACCTAATCAATAATCAATCAATAACTGAAACTTAAGATATTATTTATACAGTTAGATTATGGAAACTGATATCTTTTAATACACTAATAGAAAAATATAACGTTTACCGTTATATGTATACTAGCGGATGTACCCGGCTTTGCCCGGGTTTTATCCGAGTAAAGTTTGTCTAACGAACATTTGTTAAATAACTAATAATAAATAATAAACAAAATAATAAATTTTGTAAAATCATCGTTTTATCTAGTGAACATTTTTTCCCGGTCCCTTGAAAAATACTCGATAAGTTGAATAAAATCATGGTCGTTTATGGAAGATGGACGAAGTTCCCGGAGGTCATCTTGTGCAAGCCCCCGCGAGGCTTTTTTTTTTGTCTACTTGGCACAGCTGTGTCACCAACTCTGCCCCGCGCGCCAGGACTTCTTGACCCCTCTGCCCCTCCGATTGGTCGATGGGTACTTGGACCACAGGCGGACGATTACATTCTCTCGAAAGGGGGGGTGGGGCAGACCTAAGCCTATCTCCGTCGCAAGGGGGCGCTTCTTGCGAGTTAAAGCTACAAATCTGCAAATAACTCTAAGGATATTCAATAAATTATTTTTCGAAAACCTTTCCGGGGATATACCTAATAATATCCCAAAATTTCACGGCGATTGGTTGTATGGTTTTTGAATCTATAGAGTACACACACAGAGACAGACAGACAGATATTCATTTTTATATATATACTAGCGGACGTACCCGGCTTCGCCCTGGTTTTACCCGAGTAAAGGTTAGTCTAACGAATCTCTCGATAAAGTGAACATTTTTTTCCCGGTCCCTTGAAAAATACTCGATAAGTTATATAAAATCAATATTAATTGGTTCCCTCGGTAATTGGAAGTTAAAGGAATAGTATCTTGCCTTGGAATTGTATCATTATTCTTGTCTCATTTTGTCTTTCCTAATTTTCTACATTACAATATCATCGTATCATCATGATAATATTTAGAGCAGATTGTTGAATTATAACAGATAAATTAGAATATTTATCTTGATTATTTTTAGGCGAAAAGTTATTTCAAAAATTTTATTCGCTAGAAACCTTCCCAGTACTATACTGAATAACTTCCCAAAGTTTCATGACGTTCCAATGAGTGGTTTGGTCAGGCATAAAGGACAGTCAGACACACATACATTCATTTTTATATATATAGACTATCATGAAATGAATAATATTTGATTATTGATGGTGAACTTTATCTGAGTAGTGCTTGTAAATATACATTTTTTGTTTTCCTATCTGGTGCAAGAACAAAAATATTTAATGGTTTTCCAACTCGTGAACACCCAACGTACAGCTGTCCATGTGAGAAGCATGGATTTATCAAATTTAATCCACATACTTGCAATGATTGTCCCTGTGCTTTGTTAATGGTCATTGCAAAGTCTAGTCGTACAGGAAACTGTAAGCGTTTGAATTCAAATGGAGTATCCATTGGTATCATAGGAATGCGCGGTAGCAATACATGTTCCACCTTGATATTTTCCATTTAAATGGTTGCCTCAATTAGGTTATTCATTATTTTTTTTACTGATAGCCTACTCCCATTGCATAGTCGCGGTGGATTTATATTTCGTAGAAGGATGATTGGGAACACATTTTCAAAGATAAAATATACGGTGGCATTCCTGGTAGATCCAATGAATTTAAAAATTATATTGGATTATTAACTGATATTCATCGGGATTGACAACAGTATCTATGGATTTATATTTGTTTCTTCTTCAGGTATTTTATTTTGAATTGTGCAGTTAATTAAATTCACATCAATGTTTTTGGCTGACAATATAGCACGCTCACTAACACAAACGTCCATTTCCATTTTACCATTCCCAATATCAAACAATTGTTTTGCAAATCGTTCAGAAGATTCATCTTGTTGTAATTGAACACGCATATTGGTCTTTAAAGATATTTTATCCACATACCGCCTTAACACTGATGATTATAGACATGCATTCAATTCATCTGCAGGTGTTGAACGTGGTATAACTGGTAGAGTTTGTCGAAAATCACCAGCTAGCAAAATGAGTGCACCACCAAAGAGTTGCTCATTTCCTCTCAAATATTTTAATGTACGATTGAGTGCTTCCAAAGATTTCTTGTGCACCATGGTGCATTCATCCCATATTATAAGCTGACATGATCTTAGTACTTTTCCCATCCCAGAATATTTGCTAATATTACATGTTGGAGTTTCAATTACCTGGATATTTAATGGCAATTTCAACGCTGAATGTGCTGTTCGACCACCGTCCAAAAGAGTTGCTGCAATACCAGATGATGCAATAGCCACCGTGACGTCACGACCAATGAGAAGGCAAGTTCCACATGCGGCCAAATATCTCCCCGTCTCCCGTGTTTCCTTTTAGATTTCAACAAATTAACTTACGTGAATGAATGAAAATATTATTGATTTCTAGCTGAAGAAAATAATTGAAATAACGTTTATTTAACCCCACAATCATTTAATCTTTTTAAAATAAAGTACACTACTTAAATGAAAATATGTTTCTTATACAATCTAAAATTATGAAATAAACATTTAAATCGGTAACCTTTATGAGTACCTTTAATTATATATATATTTAATTATATATAAGTATCTTTAATCAATAATCTTTATAAGAATAAATTATTTAATTCATTGAATAGAAATTTAATTTTTAGTATCGCATTTATATTTATTCGAATTTTATATTTAAACGATACTCATTATTTCTTTTGATTTTTATATATCATATATATCGTCTTGCACAATTATTTAAACCTTTTTAAATGAAGTACAATACTTAAAATAAAATATGTTTCTTATACAATCTAAAATTAGAAAATAAACTTTTAAATCGGTAACCTCAAGGAGATAGCCATTATAAAGCACTAATATTTGAATTAGTTTTACTTAATATATTAGCCCTGGAAGACCCAAGGTCATCAGGCGTGGACCAAAACCTAAGCCTATCTCGGTCTCAATGGTGGCGCTGCTTGCGAGTTAAAGCTACAAATCTGCAAATAATTCTAAGGATATTCAAGATATTCAAGAAATTATTTTTCGAAAACCTTTCCGGGGATATACCTAATAATATCCCAGAAATTCACGGCGATTAGATGTACGGATTTTGAATCTATAGAGTACACACACACACAGACATTCATTTATATATATACTAGCGGACGTACCCGGCTTCACCCGAGGTTTTACCCGAGTAAAGGTTTGTCTAACGAACATTTTCCCGTGTTTTACCCGAGTAAAGGTTTGTCTAACGAATCTCTCGATAAAGTGAACATTTTTTCCCGGTCCCTTGAAAAATACTCGATAAGTTGAATAAATTCAATATTAATCGGTACCCGAGTAAAGGTCTGTCTAACGAACATTTGTTAAAACAATTCTCTATAGACTTATAAAAAGAAATAGATATATTTTGATAATTTGAAACTGATAAAGTGATCATTTTTTCCCGGTCCCTGTGTGCCGTGTCATTCTGAATTTTGTCTTTCCTAATTTTCTACATTACAAAATCATCGTTTTATCTAGTGAACATTTTTTCCCGGTCCCTTGAAAAATACTCGATAAGGTTGAATAAATTCATGGTCGTTTATGGAAGATGGACGAAGTTCCCGGAGGTCATCTTGGGCAAGCTCCCGCGAGGCTTTTTTTCTTGTCTACTTGGCATAGCTGTGTCACCAACTCTGCCCTGATTGGTCGGTGGGTACTTTGACTGTCGGCCGGCGGCCGGGCGAATCCATTCTCGCACGGGGTCTGCCTACTCCAAACTTTTGGCAAAGCACTTTCTAATTAAAGATTATTGTCTTAAATAATCTTTAAGAACAAAAAGTATAATAATTGAACGATAGGAAATTATAGTAAATAATTATACTAAACTAAATGATGTAAAAATAATTATACATGAAATTTGAAATAAGTTTTAGAAAAGTTATCGTTAAGTCCACGGGAAAAGATGTAGCCAAAACAAATAGGTTTTTAACAGTGACACGTGAGCACCCGCCTCGAGACGCGCTCCTCTCTCCTAACATTACTCCCCCTCTTGAAAAAGCCTATCTCCGTCTCAATGGTGGCGATGCTTGCGAGTTAAAGCTACAAATCTGCAAATAACTCTAAGGATATTAAAGATATTCAAGATATTATTTTTCGTAAACCTTTCCGGGGATACGCCTAATAATATCCCAAAATTTCACGGCGATTGGATGTATGGTTTTCGAATCCATAGAGGACACACACACAGACACACACACAGACATTCAATTTTATATATATAGATATATATAAATAGTGTAAAAACTATATAATAAAAATATAATAGTGATTCTATATTTAATATAGATATTATATTTAATATAAATTCTATATATAATAGTAATTCTATATTTAAGAGATCTAAATAACAAAATAACCAATTTATTTAAATAATTCATTAATGACAAAACTTTCTACATTAAAATTATTCATAACAGATATAAAACAATTAAATTAGATCTTAAAACAGCAAAAACTCTACTAGAAACATTTTTAAATTTTAACTATATAGAATTTAAAAATAAAATATATATTCAATCAGAAGGCGTTCCTATGGGAACTTCATCAAGTCCTTTATTAGCTAATCTAATACTCTTCTGGTACGAAAGAGAATACTTTCTACAAAATAATGTTAATTGGCAAATGTTCCGTTATGTAGATGACATTATTATATTTAATAACCCAGAGTTTAAAAACATAATACCTGAAATATATCCTAAATACTTGAAACTTAAGAACAATGAAAAAATTAATAGAAACAAAAAAGTTAACTTTTTAGACCTAAATATAAACCTTACAAATAATTCTATTGAAATATATAATAAAAAAAAGTAATTATAATTTCAACATCATAAAATACTGTAATATAAATTCTAATATATCATTAAATTGCTGTAAAGGTATATATTTTGGTCAGTTTCTAAGATTTTATAGAATAAATAATATATTAGAAAATTTCATAGAAGATGTTAAAAATTTGAACATGGAATTTATTAAAAACAAATTTAGTATTAGACAAGTAAAATATTTCAACAGTATATCAATTATAAAATATAAAAAAAAATGGAAGTATCCATTTATTAAATCAACTTTCTATAATTTCCCTCAATAATAACTAATACAAATTTATAATCTTTAACAGTTAATTAAACTTAAATTATATAACTAATTTGAAGATTTTCCACAAGATTTTAAAAGTGATATTGTATAGAATTCGTTTTGTTTAATCTCCAATTTCTGGGGAGGAAAATGGAAATTAAATAAAAATGAATTTTCAAAAATAATAGCTTTATTAATCATCTAATAATTTGCCTTTTTAAAGGAATATTGAAAGATAAATAATGGTTAAATCAGTTATATTAATATAACTAACTTTAAAGATTATAAAGTTTGGCTTTCTTCCCTTAACCATTTTCTTTCTTCTTTAGCTGTCTTATTGTTCTAAAAATTTCTGAATAAGCACTCTAATTTTGAAGGAACGACATGTGTTCCCCCCCGCAAAAGATGTCAGCCAGAAATAGTTGTTTACAGAGGAGGGAGTCGCGTACGTGGTAGGTTTACAGTTGGAAGTTCCTTAACACTTGTATTTGTTGGACCTGTTCATATAAATGTTTCACTGAAGCAACTTAATATTAACACATAAAATCTGGTTGAAGAGAGTTCTATGACATAATAGAGCAGGAGTGAAATGTCGCTTGATTTCTATTTGAAAATCTCTGGTCAAGCAGATCTCTCTTTCCATTAATCAATTCATTTAAAATTTTTTTGTATATGTCTGGTCTACCATTAGGGTTTCAAAACATAATAACCAAACTTATAACAAAAGTTAATTCATATTATAGATTTATTACTAAATACAACTAGATATATTTATATTATAAAATAAAAAAAAATCATATAAAAAAGGATAAAATATAAAATTATAATATATATATATATATATATATATATATATATATATACTAACAATCTTATCTACCTTCTTTGCAAAAATTTTTTTTCTCCTATTATTAGTTTGAATAAAAGTGCATGGTTCTGTCTTTCTCTCTTTTCTCTCTCTCTCTATCTACTAAAAATTATACTATTAAATATATTCTCACTTCTATTATTCTATATACAAATTAGAGTATGTCTAAATGACGTGTAAAAGCCGACTGCAAAAGACGTTACGTTGTTAAATTTTATTGTTATTAATTATAAATATATATGGATGATGTATAAGAAGTAAAGGATTTTTTTTCTCTCTCTCTCTATTAATTAATAACAATTTACAAATTTTATAATTTGAATTTAAATAATCAAAGAAATAAAGATAATTTTAATACAAAACAAACCATTAAAAATAAACAAATATTTATATCAATATATATATATAGATAAAATAAATTGAAAGCGAACAATTCAAAGCAGTAAGAGAGATATTGGAAGGGCTTTGCTAATCAGTTCTGTACTTCCACGTACGAATAACATGGTATAGTAGTTATATAATAGAGGAGCTACATAAGGAGAACTTCCTAATACAAAACAGACCGGCCTGGTAGAATCTATATATATATATATATATATATATATAAATGAATGTCTGTCTCTGTGTGTGTACTCTATAGATTCAAAAACCGTACATCCAATCGCCGTGAAATTCTGGGATATTATTAGGTATATCCCCGGGAAGGTTTTTGAAAAATAATTTCTTGAATATCCTTAGAGTTATTTGCAAATTTGTAGATTTAACTCGCAAGCAGCGCCACAATTGCGACGATGATAACAAGTTTTTTTATCTATAAGTTTTATTATCACTAAGTTTATTATCTTAAATATTATTTATCGAAGTAAGATTATCTCAGGATGACACGGCAATTTATTTGAGACAAGAATAATGATACAATTCCAAGGCGAAGATACTATTCCTTTAACTTCCGATTACCGAGGGAACCAATTAATATTGATTTTATTCAACTTATCGAGTATTTTTCAAGGGACCGGGAAAAATGTTCACTAGATAAAACGATGATTTTGTAATGTAGAAAATTAGGAAAGACAAAATTCAGGATGACACGGCACACAGGGACCGGGAAAAAATGAGCACTTTATCGAGAAATTCAAATTTACGAGTTTCAAATTATCGAAATCAACTTATCGAGTATTTTTTAAGGGACCGGGAAAAATGTTCACTAGATAAAACGATTATTTTGTAATGTAGAAAATTAGGAAAGACAAAATTCAGGATGACACGGCACAAAGGGACCGGGGAAAGAATGATCACTTTATCGAGAGATTCAAATTTACGAGTTTCAAATTATCAAAATATATCTATTATTTTTTATATGTTTATAGAGAATTGTTTTAACAAATGTTCCTTATACAAACCTTTACTCGGGTAAAACCCGGGCGAAGCCGGGTCCATCCGCTAGTAAAATTATAAAAACCGCCTGAAGGGTCTTTTACTGGTCAGCCAGACTATGCAAATATATTTTGTCGCAGGAAGGAGACAGTTGATAAAGAGTGATATCCTCATTTAAAATAAACATTTCATATTTTTATATACAGATGACACGTCAAGTAAGTTTATTCATATTTTATAATTGTATTATGAGAAGTAAATTGTCTTATATATTTTTTTAGAAATCATTTATGAGAAACAAACTCTGCGAATGAATTCAACCTCAATGACTATGATAAAAAACTGAAGTTGGATGTAGAAAAAAAATGGCATTTTGGCCTCTATTTCGGTTCTATAGATGGCGGCGTGGAGGAGTGGAAAACAAATTTGGCTCCGAGGCCTTTGCTGTTTACTTTCTTCTTTGGTTCTGCGACACTTATCACGCCTCTTTGGATCGAGATGTTTTTATATAGATTGTCCAATCACCCGTACCTATCACCTAATTTAGATAACTCTTATATAATATTTTTTTTAGTTCAATAAAATAATCCTTTGTATCAATATTATGGTGAAAATATAAGGCTTCCGAAAATAAGTTTCTTTTAAAATACTTTAATTCACAAATCTCTAGCTTTTGAGCATGAAGGTTTTGAAAAAAAGCGTATCCCCGAAAGCATGATATTTTAACTTTGATACTCTTTTTGTATTAACAACGCTCTCAGTTTCTTGAGTTTCATTTCTATCTAACTGTTGGTTTGATAGTTTTTGGATTTGTGGGAAAAGATTGGCAGAATTTTGCGGATACTTTCACAATCGGATATTTTACTTCAAAAAAACTTTATTGATAAAAATACGACCAATTATATTCTAAATATTTTTTTAGATAAAAACAAATCTTTTTTTATTTCGTTTGCAAAATATCTAAAGTTGTGCAGGTGATGATATCTTTGAAGTATACACGTATTTCGGCTTCACCTTGTGTTGTGAAGCAGTTCTAACATAAGAAGTAGCTAAGATGCTTAAAGAAGACGTAATCGCTAGGCGATAGGTCTGAAGAGTATGGTGAATGATGAGATGAAGAGCTACCTAGCCCTACTCATGTAGCTTCTGCCGCTACATATTTGAGACACGTGGTCGGATGTTTCGATGAAGAATATTTGACCTTTTCCTGTTTGTCAATTTCAGAGACAGTTTCAACCTTAGCTAGCTGGAGAGCGGTGTGATCAAAAGCTCGGGTTTTGTTAGCAAAGAAACGCTCCACCTTACGATAAATCCTTTACGGAATATATTTATAATGAAATCATTTAAGCATGAATGTTTATTTTACACACAAAACAAACTTCTACTGTCGTTACTGCGATGAAAATATTTGAGAGTGTTAGCTCCCACTTAGCGGACTGTATTTTGCTCCTATAAGGCTCCACTCTACTGCCGTCTACCTCGTGAATTCTTTTCCCTCCAACGTCACTACGGAAGCACAAGAAAGCACACTGACACTCTGAGACACTTTATTTTTACCATTATACAATTTATACATTTGCTAGACACGTGATCAATGGACAAACAGAGAGAGAGAGAGAGAGAATAAAAAAACAGATTAATATTAAACAATAAATATTCACAGATACATACATTTTAATTCTCAACATTCTCCCCCGATTGATGGACTTCATCAAATTCCGAAGGGTAACTAGGGTTCTACGGAACACTCCCATTGACGTCCTGTACCGTGGCCACCCGAACTAGGCTGTCCTTCCCCGGATGAACCTCCATTATTCGGCCTTTTAGCCATTTAGCGGGAGGCAGTCTGTCCTCTTTAATAAGTACTAAGGTGTTTATCTTAATATTGGGAGAAATGGTCTTTCATTTATGGCGTTGTTGTAGGTTATGCAAATAATCCTTTGGCCATCTTCTTCATAGATGTTGTAATAATTTTTTGCACCAGCTGCCATCTCGTCAGGAGATGGTTCTTTACTTCCACAAAACCTTTTTTCTGGTACACATACAGATGACTCAGTCATTAAAAAAATGAGCAGGAGTCAATACTTATTGATCGTTTGGATCACTACTCATCATATACAAAGGTCTTGAATTTAGACAGGATTCAATTTGAACTAGGAGAGTCAAAAATTCTTTATAGGATAATATTTGGTTGCCAATGATAAGCTTCATGTGATATTTTAACGCCTTGACTCCGGCTTCCCCACAGACCTTCAAAATTGGGGAGCTCCTGGGGGGTTGAACTTCCATTCTGTTCCCTGATTTGCCAGCACGGCAGCCAAGTTGGTTAGTTGTTCCTTTGTCATGTAAAAACATGAACGCATCTGTCGTGAAGCTCCCACAAAATTCGTTCCTCTATTACTGTAGAGTTGATGGTAGTGTCCTCTTCGAGCGACAAATCTCTTAAATGCCGCCAATTAAAGGAATTCATTCAAAGGACCTCTTTAAAAGCTACATTTTTAGTATTATATATACATGGAATCAACTTTACATTTATGTTATCCAAATTTCGCATACGTGAAAATGCCACATAGAACTCGTCCATGCGTAAACACAGGCTCTTGTAGCAAGAGACCCATTCTAGCAAAAGTTTGGCCTTTAGTCTTATTTATTGTCATAGCAAAAGCCAACCTTAGTAGAAGCTGACGACTCTTCAGAATGAAGGGAAGGTTGATATATAAGGAGCCAAAGATATTTTTGGCATCAATAAGTGTGTCCAACTTTGGTCCCTGTCAGTATTTGTGCTTCAGGAACGCCGGCAGGGTGTCGCCTTTGTTCTTTAATGTATAGGCGAGTGGGCAGCCTCTCCATTTTTACGCCGTCGTGGAGGATAATGTAGGCCTCACGGCGGCCGTCTGTGTAGAAGTATTCTCTCTGCGTTCTCCAGTAGTTCAACGATGAACGTTTCTATTCTATCGAAAAACAAGTCTGACCGAAGCAGCTTACCGATGCAGAGAAGTCTTGTAAGAGCTGGGTCTACTACTTGGATCTGGTTGGCACGGGGGGTCCGAGTATGCGTAGTCGTTAATTTGGTATTTGGTGACGCGGTCGCAGAAACCTGATGGAAGTAGGATTCTGTCCAGACGATGCGCGTCGACCCGACTTCCGATAGTGGCAAACCTGGTGTGCTCCAGTGCAGCATCGAAGAAGGTGGCGACGTCGGCGAGGTCGGCTTGGTTCAGGAGCTCCGCGAGGGCTTCTGCTGAACCGGATGACAGGTATTTTGCTGAATCCTCGGAGATGTTCAGGTCACCGAGGATCCACGCAATTTTTTGAAAAAACACAAAAGTCGCGATACTTTTTGAACACACCTCGTATACTGTCTCTTCTAACTCACCATAGAGATAAGCTGTCTTCACATCATAGGTCTTTATGATTTAAATTCTGTTGTGTTGCAAGAGCTACTATTGTTCGCAAGCTTTCCTTTTTGAGTACAGGTGAAAAAGATTCCTTATAATCTACACCATATCTTTGATTGCATCCAACAGCAACCAGTCTGGCCTTTCTTTTATATATGCCGTCATTTGAGGTTTTCTTTGTACTGTAGACCCATTTACTATTGATGACTTTCATGCCATTTTCCCTTGGTACTTGTGTCCATACTTTATGTTTCTCTATCTCACTGAGCCTTCTTCCATTGCTTTGTGCCATTCATTTTATTTCTCCACTATCCATTGCTTCTTTATAGTTCTCCGGGATATAATGATTTATTTCCATAATTAAGTTTGCATCATTCCTATCTTTTATTCTTTGTGAGCGTCGAACTCCTTCTCCAATCAATTTTCTTTCTTGTTCTTCAAGTCTTGCTTTGTGCCGTTCTTCTAAGATGCTCTTTGTTTCTCCTTTCTTTTATGCATCTTTCTGTATCGGTTCAGTTTGTGTTGAGTCATTTTCAGTGTCACCATCTGGTTTTACTGAAGTATCCTCCTGAGACTTCATTTTACTCTCTGTGACAGGATTGTCTTCTTTCAAGCTAAGAAAGTCTTCAGCAACTATTTCTTCAAATTTTCCTTTATAGGTCAAATTATCACAATTAGTATCTTCCTGAATATCATTTGCATAATCAATTCCTCTCTTATCTTCACTATATTTTACTGATCTGACTTCATGAATTCTCTCTGTCAATATATCATATATTCTGTAAGCTTCTCTTTTAATGGAATAACCAATAAATATTCCCTTTCTACCCTTTGGTGAAAACTTGTTTCTTCTTCTTTTTGCCTTCAAGCCAATGTGTCAAACATCCAAATATTCGAATGTGTTTGACTGATGGTTTCCTGCCATTCCATCTCAGCATAGGTGTATGGTGCTTGATAGACCTGTGGGGGTGTACAATTCTTAATGTATGTAGCTGTAGCAATTGCCTCTGCCCAAAACTTCATGGGTAATTTTGAGTCAATTAGTAAGGTTCTTGCTGTATCTATAAGAGTCCTATTCACTCTCTCTGCGAACTCCATTACTTGTGGTGAGTATGTAGTGGTAAGTTGGTGATGGATCCCACTTCTCTTGAAAAGTCCTTCAAATCTAGAGTTACAAAATTCAGTTCCATTGTCGGTTCTTACATCTTTTATTCTAAGACTTAATTCGTTTTCGGCTCTTGCTTTAAATTCTTCAAATTTTTCAAAAGTCTCATCTTTTTATCTCAGGAAATATACAAAGATTCCTTTACTGTAATCTTCTACTATAACAAGAAAATACCTAGATCCTCCTAAAGATTTGACATGGCATTGGTCCACATAAATCCATATGAATCAACTGAAGAGGCTTAAATGTATAATTTCCTGTAATATTATATGGCTTCTGCACCAGTTTTCCCATTATGCATGCTTCGCATTCTGGTGACCTTTCGAATTTTAGATCCAATCCTCTTACATATATGGTTTAATCTCTTATGCCATAAACTTATATTGCTATTTTTATTTGATAAATGTGTATTT